>CM034078.1:4767762-5282762 GCA_019845555.1 Aristolochia fimbriata
CGGAGGACGGGAGCCGGGAAGCGGGGCGGCTACCCGTCTTCAACGTGTTTCCGGTGGCAATTCCTGCCGCTGGTCTTGATCTTCCTAGCGGACAATTCAGAGGTCGGCAACGAAATTCTGCTCATCTTGCTGCATTCCCTGAGGAGAGAAGAACCGCAAAGGAGGTGGGTGAAGAAGCAAAACGGAAGAAGAAGAAGAAGCAGCAGCGGCGAGGTGATGCGAAGCAAGGACAAAAAAAGTCTGAAAAGCAAACGAGTGACAACCCCTTCTCGTCGTCCCTCTGGCCTCTTCTCTCTCTCTCTCTCTCTCTCTCTCTCTCCCTTTATATTAAGTAGGGCAGTAGGGCTACCCCCCTTCCTTCAATAATCAATGATTCAATATACGTGAATCGTGAGAGACGTGTTAAGTTACGGGACTACCCCGACCCGGGTAGGAAGAGTCGTCCGGCCGGTCGATATTTTCGGTAATCACGAAGAAACTACCTTCGTTCGCCGACTAAACACTTGTATCGGTAAGAGGCCGCTGGGAAACGTCTGAGACTCCGAGAGAGTCAGCCGAGAGGAGCGCGGAAAACTGGAATATTCGGGGGCAAAGGCGGTTGAGGCGGTCCAGGGTGGCGCGCGAGGCACGGTCCTTGTTACTTTTGTTTCGGGCATTCCCTTCCCTTCCCCTCCCCCCGGATGTACGTGGGCCCCACGTGCGGTCAGTTGAGGATGCAAATAATGCATCTGTTTGCTGTGGTTTCTGTCGTTTTCCCTCTTCCATAAATAATAGAAAATCATAAAAAATAAAAAAATAAAAGAAATTTGGCCATTTGGGGGAGGAGCCGGAACCGGAGCCGGAACCGGAGCCGGAGCCGGAGAAGCCTCTTCAAGAAATTTCGATGTTGTCCTCCTGGCTCCCCCGGTTCCCGAGGCAGGCCTCCATAATCGAAGATTTGAGACCCCAAATAATGCGGCCGTATACGATAGTCGTATATTTCTTCCCGCTGCCTGCCGAGTTTTGAGAGTCACTCGAGGCTACTACCAATCCCAACTCGGAAGCGGCACGTTATGCTACTGTCTCCGGCGGGCCCACCACCAATAAAAGCGTTTCTGTTCTCGCCTTTCGAGGAGTGGGGCCACCTACTTAGAGGTTTTTTTCCGAAATACGTGGTCCCACTTCAATCATAAGACGGACATTATTATTATTAATATTAAGTGAGGATGAAATATAGAGTATAGAGCATCTTTTCCATCAATAACTCCTCCATCTCTTGCCGTTACCATATTTGTGTATTTTTTTAGTGTGCATGCATTTTGTTGGTACAATTGAATGAATGAATATCAAGTAATGGTCCAAATAGTCAACCAACAAAATGTGCCAGTCACTCTAAAACTCGTGTATAAATAAATAATACACTTTAATTAACGGAGGCGAGTCCGTCGTCAATGTTTTCAGCCGCTACTTGCTGAATGATTTAATAAGTGCAGCAACAAGGCAGAGTGTAACGACACGAGTCACAAGAGTCTGTGACTGATGAGTCTGTGACTGATTCACGAAGGATAAGGACGTAGGAAATTTGAAGGAAACGACGGCGGCGCCCGCAAAGATCGGAATGGAGTTAAAAAACAACCCGGGGAGTCTCAGTATAGATAATAATTAAAAGGTTAAAAAGAGGGCGCGGGACAGGTCACATGACGGAAGGCCAGCGGTAGAGTCAGATCCGAGTCCGACTCGGACCTGTCAAGCGTCACGACTTTAACTTCTTCCGGCCCACGTACGCGTCAGTCTGCTGCGCTTTTTATAAAGTGGGAGGAGAGTAGCCGAGTAGGGTGTGGCCCGTGAAACTGTCGCGGGCCACCAAACCGGGGACGGAACATGGATTCTAACAAAGTCCCTAACCGAACATGGCGTCGTCTCGGGCCACTCCCTAACCGGGGCCCCCCTCCCCGAAACCGGATCCGGGCCCTTCGGTCGGTCCCTCCTCCCTCCCCAACAAAAACAAAAACAAGAATCTTTGCTACTGCTACTATATTCATTCAGTGTTTGCGACTCGCGAGAGGAGGCTATGATAGAGCACGTGTCGTGTAGGGTCGGTCGTAGGAGGTCATTATAGGGGTACCCGGTCTTTTCTGGAGCAGGTTCATATCTTTCTGTCCCCGGTCGCAGGCGGCCCGCCGTCGCATTTGTCTCCCTCCCTCTTACTTAGTCCACAACCGCCACCACACAGAGCACACACACTCTCATCCAGCAGCCGCACTCCCCACCACTACTCAGACGCCACATGGCGCACCCTCTAATTTCTTTAATCTCTATTTTTCAACCTTCTCTATTACATCATCCACAAGGTTTTCTTTCTCGTTTGGGCTTCCGTCGTAGCGAGTAGCGACTGCTCACAAGAAGTCACAATGGCCGCACAATGGCCGCACAATGGCCGCAGCCAGCTGCAGCGACCAGTACTGTGACTCAGCATTAGTCTATTATCTAATATATTTAATCTTCGTCCGCTCCTTCCAGATTGAGGTCCAAAATATTTCCCCTTTTTTAAAGAAATATAATATACGTATGTGTATATTATAATGTTGCCGAAGGGTATATATAAGAAGGTTACGTACGTCCATACAAGTAGCATCACTACCATCTATATCTATATATGCGCGAAAGGCCACCGTATCAATATCTCTCACCCTTCAACCTCCCGCGTCTCTTTCCTCCAATCATATAATATTTACGCAAATAAATATACAGGTAAAATACAAGGCCGTCAAAATATCTCACGGACAAGCGCCAAACATCTACGGCCGGACAACATTTCTTAATTACATAGTTTTCATGGTTTTATATCTCTACATGTATATAATACTTACAATTTTACGGAGGCATATCAATATCCCTTTCCCTCCAACTCCCTAAGTCACTTTCACGTATTAATATATGTACTATGTAGTATGTAGTATTTATATTCATAAAGAAGGGAACGTAAACGCCCGGACGTCAGTTTCATGCATAAATAAATGTACTACCTCTTGTGTATTATAACATTCACTAAGCAGTGAGTACAAGAATATAGTGATAAAACCCAGGGGCCGATTCATTTGTTTTCTGTAGATAATTACATATATATATGTCACTTGCCAGAGTTTTTTATTTTTTGTTTATTATTTTCTTATCGCTTGAGAGTATTTTAAGCCGCGGTCAGTGGTCACCATGCACCTAGCATTTAATAAATTAATTAAGTATCTAGCTGATCACTTGTCCCAAATAGATATTTGTAGTGGCTCTACAAATTATTGATGTTATAATGATTTGTTATTATAATATTCATGTCTCCTTCTAGGGATTCTCTTCGCCCCCCGTGATTATGATATCGTTTCTCCAATTAAGTTTACGTGGCTAGTGATGACAAAAACGCGGGTGAATTAGTGTGTATTTGAATGTATAGAATATTTCATATTTAATAACTATCTTTAACCAAATTATGATCATATATATATATATATATGCACCACTAAACACCTCGGCAGCTGGTCTTACGCTTGCTCTTCTGTTAATAATAGTGATTGGTTTAATTAATCAACCTATCAGTGGAAGACGCATGCATTTTCTGTGGAACCCTCATGCAGGTTCCAAGGACGACGTAGGCCAAATTAATACGGTTCTCTCACTTGATAGTTGATATTTAGTCCAACAACGTACCAGATTAATTAATTATATATGCTGAAAGTTGAAACATTAGCTAGTTAAGTCGTTGTTAATTACCTGTAGTATTTTAGTTTGATTTGGCTTCTATTTTCCATTTAGGCCAATAAATTATATATTGAGTGGCCGAGGCAGCTGCCATCGTATATATATATGTATCTTCTCTCCTCTTTCGTGCATGTACACAACAAATTCCCACGTTCATGTTGTTCCATTTGTACAAAATTGACTCGACAGTAGCTCGCCGCGTGTGCATTATTCGAGCTTAATTCGGTCACCTACACAAGTACTCTTATTAACAACAACATTTCCGTAACATGATATAGCTGACATCAAGAAGAACACAAGTGGCAGACCCTCAGCCTCCCTTAACCTTGGTGTCCGATTTCGATCAAGAAGCAGAGCAAGAATTGTTAACTTCGAAGGCCTGTTCAGCGGATCGATCAGTTTTGAGGCCACACTGAAACGTAGTTTTCACAAGGTGATAAATTATATATATATATATATATATATATATAGAGAGAGAGAGAGAGAGAGAGAGAGAGAGAGAGAGAGAGAGAGACGTGCCTTACTTAATTTCTTCCCTTGTTCCAAACAAAACCCTTGTATTCTTTCATCCAAAATGGTTATATATGTTTACTTGGAGAAAGACACGTTGCAGGATGCTATTAGAGACACGGGGTCCTGCAAATTAACCCTTTCTTTGAAGAGGAAATAAGTTACTGTAGTAGCGATCATAGCTTTGCTTTGTCGGGGACTGCAAGCATTTAATTAAAGGGAAGAGATGGAGGAATGATTGGTGGTGTCCGTTCACGTGGCGCTTCTTTGGTGACTGCTACGAAACATTCCCTTCTATTGACATTGAGTCGGGCCAGGGCCACCCCTGCATGGTTCTTCGATTTATCATCACATACGGTAAAACCCACTTAATTAAAAAAGACGGTTTTGTTATTAGTGCACCGAGTTTTACAGTAAGGGAGTAGTAATATTATTGATGAGAATGAGACACCACATGTCGGGATTTGAGTGGTAGATATTCAAATAAGATTCAAGTTGGATGGGTTGGTACGTACATATTAACGTGCTTTCACGTGCGCATCCCTCCAAATTCTGAGGACAAAAATCATGCAGATCCTCCTATTAGAGGTTGGCCACAAGAAGATTCCCTTTGGGGTGCCCCATGCAAGGCCACTTACGTCTTTCTCCGTCGATCATATAAAGATATATAGTCTGCTACTTTTCATGTAGCTCCGTTGGCTGTTGTGGAACCCACTAAATTATGTGTGTGAGCCCCACTTTAAGTAGCTACACGGCAAGCGGCCTTCACTGCTACTTCACATGCTAGCTACACTACTGGAGACCATTTTGACTAACGGAGACCCTTCTCCATGTGTCCGACTTCCTATCCTTCCATTAATAATGCACGGGAATATAAAAATAAATAGTCAGATAGCGTATCATCAGCTATCAAGGAAAGAAAAGATGCATAATATATATATATATATAAACGTTTTATTGGCTTTTTTAATCTAACAAATTTATCCTTTTTTTTTAAAATAATAATAATTTAAGACTTGCTATTAATTAATGGGGGCTTTTTATCTGTAATAATTTAAGTGCTAATGGAGTCCGCATTAGATGAACCTGATGAAGCCTTAGTTAATTTTCTGAAGATGTATGACAAGGTGTCAGCGTGAGTATTCTCAAATGAGGCCAAATTAATTGAGGGACAAAGGCCTACACAAGTATATGTATCTTCCCCACAAGGGCCGGATTTCTTTCTCTGTTTTTTTTTAAAAAAAAAATAATACAAACAAATTATGGAGGAAGAAGGCTTAGCTAGCTCATGATATATAATCGAAGAAATTAGATAGAAGGTACCGTAGAAAAGTGTTCAAGAAAATTATTGAAAATTGAATTGTGTCCACTGACTCGACGTCTCTCAACATCTTTTGGGAATAAAAAAAAGGAGTCGTACGAAATTAATAACGGGAAAAACAAGAAAAAAAAGTCCGGAATCATGCATATGTTAGGAGCTGCATGCAGTGGATATCTTGGGGAGGTGGTGACATCCACCTTGATCCTAACAATATATGTTGAATTAAACTATACTTTATCTATGATAATTGTGATTAAATTAAATACCAAGAAGATAAGGTTTTCGTATTGATTATATACAGGTTCCCACCTGTTTGCATTTATATAATATCATTCGGAAAACATTTAAAGTCACTGAATACTGGTCAAGTTGGGGGGCCCAGGATCCCGTGCATGCGAACACACAAAACAAGAAGAGCTGCGCGAATAGGGGCAGGCGGCAGAAACCATACGAAACTCGATCCAAAGCGCCAACGGCTAAAAAGCGCCGATATGCACAATCAGCAGTCCCTGTTCGAATAGATGGAACTTAACTTAAAAAAAAAAAAACTGTTCTATTTATGTAATTTTGAAATAGGTTTTAATTTTCAATTTGTCTTCGAATAGAATCATATATATATATATATATATAGACCGTAGAGTACCACTTTTCTTGGGTGAGGTTGGTCATTTTGGGTTCCCCTTAATTGTTTTTCTTCCGGTGACTTTGGCAGTACCCCGTTTCCGTCTTGTTGATATTAGCACATGCTTGTGGAATATTAACTTAAAGAGGGGATAAAGTAATTTCGAAGAAAGCTTTTTTTTTTTTTTTTTTTTTTCTCGTAGAAAATGTACCTTTTTCTAATTTCTAGCTTTAGTATTGTCGTATCCGTCGAACCTAAAAAGTCAGTCACCTCCAACATGATGGCACTTTCTCCGGTTCTTCCCCCTTTGGCTTTTCTTTCATTTTATCTCACTTCGACACGAATTATTTAGTAAAGCAATTGACGAATATTAGAGGTAACTCCAGATTGATCAACTCGTTTGATTGGAAAGGCCTGAAACAGCATACTGTTCGATCGCCTCTCAAAGCTGTGTGAAGCAACAAAGACAGATAAGACAATACTTATAATTACATTATTAAAACATCCCACCGAGCTAGCTACCTACCTACCTTGCTTGAAGATGATGATCAATCAGTTGTGAGCTCTAGAACCAACTATAAAAATTTAGTTTTTTTTTTTTTTTTTTTTTTTTTTTTCTTTGTTGTGTTGTAGTCAGAATAAGTTGGACGAAGGATTGTCAAGTTTTCATCCGGGCCCTGCCATGGTGTGACCCCCACGCGTCGTCCATTCTAACCACTACTCTCGACGGCTGCAACACACGTCAATAGTCACTGACGCCTTCTCCGCACAATTGTCACATTTGCATTGGCTAGAACCATCCACACAGTGATGGAATTAATATTGGAATTCTTCGGCCTTCACCTGACCCTGCCGTAACACGTAAGGAACCATGGACAAGAGACGAATTGAAGCTCATCACGTATATCGTTCTACTCACGACTCAATCAAGTCTACCCACTCGATCGAGGCACCGCGTCCGTGGTCCTTTGAGAGGTAACGCTGTGATTCATTGCAACTAATAAGCTGACCACCATGTATGTGCTCATTAGTTCTGGAGATCGAAATCACGTTGCCAATTCTTTTCTTTGCCGACTATATAAGTTCCGTTTGGAAATTTGAAGCCTCAAGTCTCATCGTTTTCAACCGTCTACACGAGAAGAGGAAGATTTTTTTTCTCAATGAAAAACCAAAGCTTAATTATAAGAAGCCTGCTGTAACGACGTGCATGAGTCGTTGCTCGGTGTAAAGAGAAGTGATGAGACTGCCGATCTTTTCTCATGTCTTGCCCATGATCTGACATTCGCAACTAGCTTACACGTAAAATCCGTCCTCCATCAAATTATCAACACTACTTCCGAATCAAAGCGCTCTCACTCGATTCGATTCGGTCAAATATGGCGTCTCATCCGCGCCACACAACAGAGAGAGGGACCCTCGCAATATATCTATCGATCGGCTTTCTTTCTTTCTTTCCTGTCTTTTCTGTCAAATAACATCGACTCGCACTACATATTTCAGGGCATTTATTTATTTATTTATTTCCAAAAACAAATTAAGAAACACGGCCTCGTCGTCTCCCTCTCCAAAAAAACATTCTCTCACATGGAACCGTAGATATATGGGTACTAGTGGCCGGTCGGCAGATTTCGAAGAAAGCCACTTCACTGGTATGACCGTTTTAACTTGTACGTAGATAGGAACGGCTACTTCAGTTTCGATATACTTCTCTCGCTTTTAAGTGTAATCTCTTATATATATATATATATATATATATATATATATATATATATATATATATATATGAAAGTAATTCTCGTGGCTATCAATTCATTATTTGGAGTTTGTCCTCAGGCTTCGGAGGATAAAGAAAGTATCATTAATCCACCGAAGCCCACCCACATGAAGATCAATTGCAGCAGCTTGAATTAATTAGAAGCGCATCACATCAATCCAAACAGAAATTGTGGCAGCAAATAGCGCTATATATAATCTCCCGTACGTGCATGGGTGCCTCGCATGTTGGGTGGGGACTGTTTATATAGCTAGGGTCGGGTGGGCATCCCCTCGATCATGCCAGGAACAACAGGCACATGAAATCACCTTGATAGCTATATATATATTTTTCCTCAAAATTTCATAACAGCGTGCATGAAGTAGCTAGGCCTTTTTGTTGTCTCTACATTTGAAGATAAAATTTCATGTTATTGGACAGATAATTATGAAGATTAATTTGGCTGTACGTTTAATTATTACATGCATGTGATGGCTAGCTACTCAAATCCTTAATTAATTATGAACCAAATCAGATTTTTTTTTTTATTATTATTTTTTTCTGGAGTTGGCTATTAATACTTTAATTTGCAGTAGTCTGATCACTTAATTTGTATAATGCACTAAAATGACAATGGAATTGGTGTAACAGCTAGCTTCTCCAGCATGCCAGATTATTTTTCTTAATTATTAATTTGTAAATTAATCCGAAGATAAGTTAAAGAATGAGGAGGCCTGTAGTTGTGACATATAAACCTTACTTAGGGTACAAGAATGTGGTCGATCGATTACGGAGGCCCCACTTTGATTGCGCCATGTACAACCTATCGCAATCTCCGACCCATAAAACTGGATCACCGGATTTGTCACCAATGAGAGGCTGCCGCCGGGGGATCGACTTCATCACGCGCGCGTGTTAACCGATCGAACTGGAGGTTGGGTTTTTAATATTTTGTTTTGTTTCATTACGAAGTTAATTAGTTAGTTATTAGTAGTAGTGGTCTGTAGATATTAGGAGGGAGTCTTATTTTTGGACTCATTTCATCATATATATATATATATATATATATATATATATATATATATATATATATATATATATATATATGGGACCCTTTTCACATGGGAATGATCATAGTGGCGGTGCACCACTGCCCACCGGAATTGGAAGAGGCCGTTGGCTAGTCGCTGCTGCTCTGCTGAGTTTGAAGAGGAATGAAGCAGCAGTGACAGGCGAGGAAGATGCTTTTGGGGGTGGGGTCACGGGGTCACACCGCAAGAGAAACCTCGTATTTTTATTTACATCTCCTTATATACGATTTCTCATATTAAAAAAGGTCCAGAAATTAGGCAATCAGCTAGCCATCCCTCTCTCTAAATCTCTCTTTCTTTCCCTCACTCATTTGCTCTCTCTCTACATAATTACATAATTGGCGTTTCTTAAATGTATTAGTGTTAGCTAGAATCCAATATAGAATTGGCCAAATTATATATTAATTTTTCGTCTAATTAATTACAATTATGGGTTTTTTCTCTTGATCAATGAATGTTGTAGAACAAGATATTCCCCACCATTATTTAATTATATATATATATATATATATATCACGGCCAGGGAATCTTCTCTCTAAAGACTAGTAATATCTTGCAACATTGGTGGGCCTGTATAGTAGAAAACATCTGCAGGGTTACAAAATATGATTGAAAAAGAGGTGGCCACGCGCCTTTGATTAATGATATTGGAAAATTCTGCTTTCCCGGATTCATTTGTCATGAATATATATTTGATTAAAGCTTTGGAAGCGCCCTCTGGTGGGTCCTAACTAATTAAGGCTTTAATAATTCAGGCCGCTCTCGATCGGGAGTAGTTTAACAACCATCGAACTATATTATATATGTGGCGTTATATTTTACTTAATTTTATATCTCTAATTGCTTTTGCAATCAGAAAGGATGTGACATGCACTATGGAGGGACTTAGTTAATCAGACAGACTTTAGTTAGTACCGTCGTCAATGGAGAATCTAATCACCCATTGAAAGGCATTCATCCATCCAAAGTCATGACGCTTAATTTACTCGACCGGACATATAAATCCAAGTGTCTCATGCATCTTAATTATGCTTTTCCCTTCTGCATAGTTTAATTAATCAGAAGAGAACTGTAACAATTGTATCACGTATCAATTGTTTGAGAATATGAATGGGCCTTTCATTTCAAGACGTTCTATAAACTAATTGGGCTAGCTATTCAGCGATTGTACGTACCACGTTTTAGGCCTGCATACCATACCTGCCTATTAATTAATATTGCTTGCTCAATAAGTTAATCAAGTATTGTTTAAATATTGAATCATGGATGTATGCTGATAAAATATTGAGTCATAGATTCAGAGACGAAAATGCCCCTCACTTGAACCGGTTTTAATTGCTCTAAGAAAAATATAACATATTTTTCAGTTAGTATATTATTATATTATGCATGACATATATTTTCTTCTTCTGTATAACATATTAGTTAATGTTAATTAAGGGTACGTATTTCATCTTACTGAATTTATACTTTTTCGTTTTGAATATAGTATGCACCAAAATGTGCATGACCCACATTCGACAGATCCAGGAGTCCAACACCCAGTAAACAAAGTTCGTGGACAGGCCGCGACAATTCTCGAAGTAATTCGACGCAGCCCACTGCCAGGATCCCGTTTCGTCGCGTTGTTAACACGGCGAAGTCATCTCGCCAGCGGCATAGACTTCGGTGAATCATCGTCTAGTCGGCAACAACTTCGGTGAGTCATCGCCGCGTCGGCATGAGTCGAGATCTGATCGACCAATTCAAAGCGAAAAGATCTCGGAAACATGTTGCAATCCTCGGATCTCAACGGGGAAACTCCCGGTCTCTCCTCCGCTCTTTTCCCTCAACTTCACGGCGTAAAGGGATCGTGATCCCCTTTCACGAGCAACGTCTCTCTCGCAGGCATGGGCTACAAAAGGCGAAGCATTACGTTTCAAAGGGTTGGAAAAACTTTCATCCCTGCGGTTGGAGAAATTAACCTCAAAAGACCTCTCGACAAGTGAAGAACTTTTTCTCTCCTTCTCCCAAACTGAAGGACACAAATTCCATCCCGGAGGAGAAGCTCTCACGCACAGAGGTTGGAAAAAATCGAGTTCGACAGCCTTCTTACCGAGAAGAAAATACTCTCGCGGAAGCTCTCGAACCACTGCAGTTCGTCGTTCAACAGTTCAACCGGAGCAGCTCTACACGTTCACCGACAACGTCACAAGTCGAAACACACGGAACACAAATACTTCCGTCCGACCGACCAAAGCCACACGAGATCGTGCACACTCGTTCCCAGAACTCAACTTCGACGTTCTCGCCAAAAGCCGAAACTTCGACAAATTCAGATCGAATCAGAGGGTTATTAGGAGAGTGGACTCGCATTCCTTGATACAAAACACACCCTGTAACAAATTTAATTAGTGAGGGGTATTTTTGTCATCATTCATGACTCGATATTTTGACAATATATACATCTATGGTTTGATATTTAGCCATCAATTGATCCATAAATTCTATATATTCTATATATATATATAGAGAGAGAGAGAGAGGAGAGAAAGGGAATGTCCAATATAATGAGTCCAGACAAACAGAATTATTGAGACAAACTACGTGATAAGGTTTGGTGCAGGTCTCTACCCTTCAATGCATGGCCACTTACAGCTTAAACCAAATAAACAAATAAAAATGGGAAAGAAGTCGTACATCTCATCTGATATTAAAGACAATGCTGCTAAGGTTTGGTCGCAAGACTCGCAACGACGTCCCCCCCGCCTTATCTCTCTCAATACCCTTAAATTCATCGTATAAAAGTACTACTGCCCCCTTATCTCTTTCTCAAATAATTCTTTTCCCTTTATCATCGCCACCATAAAAAAATTCACGGGCTGGGCTGGGGCCCCTGGTCCCGGAGTCCTACACTCGCGAGGGAGGGCCCTACCTACATTCGTGACGTCACGTGACAATCCCACGAGCATACGCGTGCCCTCCCATTGTTCAAGGATTTTTTCTTTTTTTTTTTTTTTTTTTTGGGCGGGTTAAGTGGTTCTTGGCTTCTGGCTAGTCTCTTTCTTTTGCTGTGACGTAGTAGAGACCTCAAATCCAATTCGATGGATGGAAATTCCCGATGTGATGGACCCCGCCAGGTGGGGAGGGTCCATTAGGTACGTGTCTCCGTTGTTCTGCTCCCCCGACGAGTGACGCCGCACATTTCCTTTCCCTTTCAAGGATGAATCTGATCAACTTATGCCTTTTTTTTTTTTTCACTCTTTTCCTGTTAAATATATTTATCGTGTCTCACGGAAGGAAAAAAAAAAAAAAGTTTCAATCTCTTATTTCTTTTGTTCTTTCTTCTTCAAAAAGCTATTTTTCTACATCAGTACTCTACATGCTTTCCTGCTTACATTAAATTTGGTCCCTAATTATACGAGGGACTTAATGATTTAAAGCTTAAATAGACCCATTATTCCAGCTAATTGATATATTTATATTCCCGACCTACCAATTGCTTATTTTGCAATAATTTGAAATATATTAATTCGGGCATATATCCAATAAATGTATGCCAGGTTAGCGAGATTAGGACATGACTCCATATTAACGTGCCAGGATCCGCTGTGGGCGCTCTCCTCTTTAAGTGTCCAATAAGTGTTCCATGTGTTGGGCGCCCTCTGATTCGCTTTGGCCACGCTGTATTTTAGTCAGTGGATCCTAACTCCATATTAACAAGCACACGTGAGAGTCATGAGTTCACTAACGTGACATGCGTCTATTGGGTGCAGCAAGCAATATTCCCAAACTGGATTTATTTGGCCAGTCATCAAGTGTTGATTCTCAAAGCACTAATTCATAAATCAGTGAAATCACAATTATGTTGCTACTAATCAACAATTATGTATGATAAAAACCGAATATAAAAATGATATTTGATCGTTCAAACTCTATTATATTAAATCAGAAGGGAAATATTTTTAATTCGTTAGAAAATATTAAGAGAGAGAAGTAGCGAAAGGGAATGCTTAATTAGAGAGGAAGCCATACCCAGTTTGACCTCTTACGTACCTCTGAAGCGTTGTTTCCTTCTTCCATCCAGCGAGAAGCAAAGAGTAGTGTATTTGAACTCTTCCACACGAGACTAAAGAACAAGATCACGCATTAACGTAAACGAAATATATATTTATATTTGTTTGTATTTCTTTCTAGTGGAATTTCAGAGTGTTTTCAGGTTTGAAGATTGTGAGACTGACCATGCACTGCAGCGAACCAATAGTTAATTAATTAGTTGTTTAGAAAATTATTAGAATGCGGCCAAATTGGGAACCCAACTACGTACGTACAGACTCCACAAGTCATTAATTAAAAAATAAAGCAGCGGTTTTGGAGATGTTCCTTCCTTTATGGCTTTATTATCTCTTCTCACTCTTCCTCGACATCTTTTCACTTAAACTAATAAACAAAATTCGATTAAACTAAAACTATAAAAAGCATAAGCATCATCCCCCCCTAGCTAGTGGAAAATATCTGCTAATCGATGGCTAACTAGGATGGGCATATATACCTTCTTATATTAATTATTCGACAATCCGTCCAAATGACCTTTACGTACCGACGTGTTAATTAATTAAACAAAACAAAACAAAAAAAAAAACATAATTAAGTCGGCAAAAGAATTAAGGAAGATATAGAATATATGTATTAATGGTAATTAAACTCTGAAACCCAACCCCCCGAGAGGAGCAGAATGCTGATCCAGCGGACCATTATCCAACCGAACCACCGGTTCCACGTTGCGGCTTTCTATTGGGTCATTCATTCGCCGGCCAAGGGACCCGCCGAACTGGAAGTCGGTTAGTTAGCTCCGTCGGGAGAAAAAAAAAAAAAAAAAAGGCGTCAATCTCGCGACGTCTTTTGAGTTTTGACGGGGGGGAAGGGAGGGAATCTCCCGTAACGGAAACTCCGGAGTCGGGAGGCCGCTCGGCCCGCTCGGCAAGTCGGACGGAGAATAATCCGGACCCGCCACGATCGCTCATTTAAGACGACTTTGGAGGGTTTTGGAAGGTTGGAGATGACACGTAGCGCATTTTAAGTGGGTTCCTCGTTTATTATTTAAATTCGACGAATTATAGATATTTCAATGGGCGGGCGCGGATTTGCCGCGGGAAGGGACTAGGAAGGGGCGTCTGCGTCTCCACTCAGAGAGTCCGACTCCGAGAGGAGCGGAAAAAAAATATAAATAAATAAATAACCAGGAGCAGTCAGTCAGTCCCAACGGAGACTCTCTCTGCCTCTCTGTCTGTCTGTGTGTCCGTTGTTTTCTGGAGAGTCGCCCCCCGCAATATATGTCTTCCTCGCTCCGCCGCTTGATATGTTTAACGGAACCCCCCTCTCCCAAAAGATTCTTCTTTTTCTTCTTCTACGACTTCTTTATCCTACTATCTCATCCCCTGCCTATTTCCCAAGTGTGTCGCGATGGCGGTTATTAGGTCTCCCACCGAAGGGGACTCGTTGAATTCGACCTCGGAGTCGTCGTGTCCTCCTCCGATTTGGGAAAGGGTTCCCTCCCGTCTTTGAGAGTTTTTAACTTATCCCTTCTATTTTGCCGCATATACTAGTGACGGACAACACCTTAATCTCACCTGGGTCGCGTCGCGAAGAGAGGAGGAGATTTCATTTAATTAATTGGTGATCGAGGAAGGAGAGATGGGTACGGAGGGAGGAGATCTGAGGATGACGGAGCAGCAGGAGCTGCCGCCTCCGGGGAACGTTCGGAGTTTGCTTTTCGGGAAATACGAGATGGGGCGTCTTCTGGGCCAGGGGACATTCGCCAAGGTGTATCACGGCAGGGATCTCCGGTCCAACGACTCGGTGGCGATTAAGGTCATAAACAAGGACCAGGTGAAGAAGGACGGTCTGATGGAGCAGATCAAGAGGGAGATCTCGGTGATGCGGCTGGTGCGCCACCCAAACGTGGTCGAGCTCAAGGAGGTGATGGCCACCAAGTCCAAGGTCTTCTTCGTGATGGAGTACGTCCGGGGAGGGGAGCTCTTCGCCAAGGTCGCAAGGGGTAAGCTACGGGAGGACGCCGCCAGGAAGTACTTCCAGCAGCTCATCTCCGCCGTCGAGTACTGCCACAGCCGCGGCGTCTCGCACCGGGACCTCAAGCCCGAGAACCTCCTCCTCGACGAAAACGGGGACCTCAAGATCTCCGACTTTGGGCTCTCGGCGCTGCCGGAGCACCTCCGCCAGGACGGCCTCCTCCACACCCAGTGCGGGACCCCGGCCTACGTGGCGCCGGAGATACTCAGAAAGAAGGGCTACGACGGCGCAAAGGCCGACATCTGGTCCTGCGGCGTCATCCTCTACGTCCTCCTCGCCGGATTCCTCCCATTCCAGGAAGAGAACATCATGAAGATGTACCGCAAGGTGTTCAAGGCCGAGTACGCCTTCCCCCCCTGGTTCTCCCCGAACGCCAAACGCCTAATCTCCAAGCTCCTCGTCGCCGACCCGGAGGAGCGCATCACCATCTCCGGCATCATGAAGGTCCCCTGGTTCAAACAGGGCTTCAAGCGCTCCCCTTCATTCTGCATCGACGACGACGACGACCTCAAATCCGCCGCGCTACTGTTGAATAATATGGAACCGGTTGAAGAGGGGGCCGCCGGCGGCGATGGGGGAAAGCTCGTCGTCCGTTCTTCCCCTCCATTCTTCAACGCCTTCGAGCTGATCTCCTCCATGTCGTCCGGGTTCGACCTCTCCAGCCTCTTCGAGACGAAGAAGAAGGCCGGGTCGATGTTCACCTCCAAGTGCTCGGCCTCGGCGATAATGGCGAAGCTGGAGGGGGTCGCGAGGGGGCTCAGGTTCAGGGTCGTCAGGGTCAAGGATTTCAAAGTAAGGATGAAGGGGGAAGAGGAGGGAAGGAAGGGACCCCTGTCCGTGACGGCGGAGGTGTTCGAGGTGGCGCCGGACGTGGCGGTGGTCGAGTTCTCAAAGTCCGCCGGAGACACGCTCGAGTACGCCAAATTCTGCGAGGAGGAGGTGCGGCCGGCGCTCAAGGACATCGTCTGGACGTGGCAAGGAGATGCCCCTCCTCTTCCCTGTAATTCCTGCCCCGCCTGAGACAAAATCAGGAGTTGGAGGCCTCGTCGGAGGAGGGCGTAAATTTTTGTCTATCCTTGCAGCGATTAGGTAGTGAGAGGGACAATCGGAGGAAGCCGTTCGCTTTTCATTGATTTCCTTGTTAGGGTTTTTTTCATATAAATATTATGTCTGTTTTTTTTTTTTTTTTTTTTTTTTTTTTTTTTCCTTTCTTTCTTTCTTTCTTAAAGAGGAGAGATGGTGTAAATATGTGCAATGAAATGGTATACACTATACAGTAAGTACAGTATACAATGTAAATTGCTGCTTTTCTTTCGTTCACAAATTGTCTTAATTAATGGGTGCTGGCCGGCGACCGGCGATGACAGGGGAGACCGGAAGCCAACTTTCCGGCAGTGGCATTTTTGTCTTTTCAGTACCCTTTCCCACGCTTACTCTCTGTTTCTGAGTTTCGAACTCTCGCTCGCCTCTCTACTCTCTCTGTCCTATACGGCGATTATTTGAGGAACCTTTTTGTCTTCTTTCGTCTGTTTGTTGAACTTTGAAAAAGTCAAATTTTCCAAAATCCAAATCCACCACGCGATATATTTTTCAGACTTAATGAATTTGACTTTCTTAAGATGAATATATTTCGTCCCATACGAAATAATTATTGGGGATGAAATAATTATTGGGTGAATGGAATGATGGCAAAAGTAGGCAGGGAGTCGTTAGCACTCAAATACACCCCCCCCCCCCCCCCCAAAAAAAATATAAAATAAAAAAGAAAACAAATTATCCATTACGATCGCTCTCTGGTTCCGTTCATCTGTGGAGAAGGAGAGTGTGGGTGAGTCCTTTTCAGCGGGACCAGACAAAAGGACGCGATGACCTCCCTGTGCTTAAGCGAAGGGAACGACAGACGCAAATTCATTCACCCTCTCCTGAATTGAAATCGATCTGAACGGCACAATTGCGTCGTCGTCGGAGTCCGGCCTCGTTCCGACCACTCGCATCTATTTTTCCGTTACCGGAGCCCGGAAAAAAAACATCTGATTTTTGCCCTCCGAGTTAAAACTTAAAAGAGGCCGAATGGTAAAAGGAAGCCCCAGCCGGTCCTCCTTCATTTGTCCATGTGTCGTCTCCCCCAGTCATTATCGACTCAGGTCGGTAGAAAAACTGCCGCTTTCGCTTGGTAGAACTGCGGAGAGAATGAATGTCGGTTAGGAAAAGAAAAGAAAAGTGTTGCTCTGAGTTAACATGGAGCGTGTAGTGACTCCCTCCATCTGGCATACCCAGTAACCCAGTTTTCGCTTTCAGAAGTTGCGTACTCACCTACAGATGCTTAAATTAATCCAGAGTCGTTACTCATTATTGATAAGACATATAGGACTAGCAGGCCCCTGTTTTCCCCAATTCCACTGCGTTACCATACCTCTTCCACTTCAGTCTGGGGGTCTGGGGATCCTTAGCAGTCAGTGTGACTCTCTCGCCGCCGATAAGGACGGTTCTTCGCGTGACATAAGCAGTCCCAAGGGAGGTTGGCCGTTTGGCGTCCTCAGGCAAAGGTGGAAGCGAGGGCCGATGATATTCATTCAATCAACCAGAAAGTGCTCAATTCATGGAAGACGACGTTACCACAATCATATACAAAGACAAGTTAGCTTAGCGAATTTCCTTTCATGGGTCGACACGCAAGGAGAAGGCAAGCTCAGCTTCACTGTTCCTCGCTTTTTCTTTCTCCAGGTGTCACCTTCTGCTTTGAGAGGCTACCCTGCAGATCATCACAGTCACTCTGCTAATGCTCTTCAAAGTCGGTGAAGAGCAAACATATAAAGAATTCGGTAACAAACAACTAAAGTGTCTTCTCTTGAATTACCAAACAAAGATTGCATACTATGCGGATTAAGAAGTTTGTATGGTCAGAAAAAGCTTCGGGATTTACTGGTGAAAGATCCTGTTATCGAGCTAGATGGAAACAGAGCACTTTGGCTGTGTCTTTCTTGCTTGCAGGGTCCAGAGTTTGAAACCCGAAAGACACAAGAGGACGTCCCTCTCTCCAGCTAGTCAGGAGGAGCTACTTGATAGATTATAACGGGACTATAAAAAAGACAAGCTACCCAAATATTCCATAATGAAGAAACTTGGAACTATTGAGTATTGAATTGTAACACT
Organism: Aristolochia fimbriata; assembly: GCA_019845555.1. Taxonomy (NCBI): domain Eukaryota; kingdom Viridiplantae; phylum Streptophyta; class Magnoliopsida; order Piperales; family Aristolochiaceae; genus Aristolochia; species Aristolochia fimbriata. Next base: position 4,786,011 of record CM034078.1, read on the forward strand.
TGAGAATTTTGTTGAATATACAACCTAATTAAAGATGGATTATAGAATCCGTTGCGTCACGGGACCAAGATCTGCTGAGAAGGAGAATTAAGTATAAACATGTACACACGACCAATTGCGACGCTAATTAATAAGAACACTTAAATCTCATATCGTTACTAAAATATGTAGCTTATCAACATGGCTTGTGCATATATAAGTATAACCTCATGTACAGGGATATATTGTCCGCCCAGGCTTACGAGAACGCAGTGGTACCTCTCTCTCTCTCTCCGAGAAGTGGCAGTCAGGGATTGGAGCTGCGATGCTTCTATCACCGAGAGACGCGTTTGGAGATAAAAAGAGCACAGACATAATATATATATAAAGAAACCAAGAAAAGCCGAAACGAGGTGACAGCATGATCTTACCTTCCATCCCCGCTCTTTTGACTCCAGAAGCAGACGACGGAGTGAGGACGACGGAGTGAGGACGACAGAGTGAGGACGACTGAGTGAGGCTCCCTTCTCCCTCCCTCCCTCCCTCCCTCCCTCCCTCCTGTCCAAAATTGGTAAAAAGAGTCGTAACTGCCTCACTTGCCTGCGAAGTAGTCGGCACCGGCTGGTAAAAAAAAGGAGCCCTTTGAGGTCCCACCTCTGGATTCCAATCTTGCAGACACTAACAAGGAAATCATACCCTGGGAAGACTCAAGACTTCAGAGCATACAATTCCATTCATAAACTTGTAAATATAAGAATAAAGCACCTGAATAACTATAACAAATTAAATAGCCGTTTCAACCTCAACAACACCGTACTTGCACTCTAGATTTCAGTAAGCAATTAAAGCGAGTTCAACGGAATCTTAAATCACCAACATTTTCTTACCATCATTAATTTTCAGACTTTCATAACAAGGTAGCTCCAGAGAAAAACATGTAATCAAATGCGAAAAAACTCAGTTCACTGTTTTCCGAGTACACACCTCTGAGAGTCGACACAGCTAGAAACATGTAGACATAATCTCCCATCAAAGGCACTTTTTCTTGGGTTGGGATCTGCTGCTGTGGTCTAAGAGGCAAGTAATTTATCCCGAGTAATTTCCTATTGGCCACAGCAGCACATCCAGCTCCTTATTGCTCTCAATAAGTTGGGAGCCCTAAAGGATTGAGAATTACCTCGAGCATATATACCCGTGTTCAAAATAAGGTCATACAACATGTCCCATCTGAGCTAATCAGATAGAGATCAAAGCACCAAATAACCAGCATCACTGACAAATCCCCTATTTTTGAAGACTAATTCCTTGTAACAGAGAGTAAGAGCCACTAAAACAGACTCTCACTGGTCCATTCTAATGGTGTAGACAAGACTCGGTCACCAGATCAAAGGGAGCTCTCTTGTAACATGAAATGGTTCATTCTAATGGGGTAGATGAGTCTCAGTCGCCGGATCAATGAGAGCTCTCACTTCCAAGGCTCAAACTTTCTCTGTTTAGTCGAATCTAGGTGCAAGTGAAACGTCAGATGAATGAGATCCTTCTCATTTGGAGAAATCAGCCATAATAAGAAACATTACGAACTGAAAATACACGAACAGAACTACTCGCATGCATGGCGTGATTGATCCCAGGTTTGCAACATCAGAGATACGCAAAGTTTCCGGCCTTACAAAAACATAAACATATCGTGAAAATGCATATAATGAAAATAAATACTAAAGGAATTTTACTTAAAAAATACTAAATTATTTTTGTTAATATTGTTATAATTAAAATAAAATAATTTTTATAGGTTACTAAATTAAATTATATTTTATTTAAACATGTATTGAATACATAGAGATATTGAAGTATATTTCTTGGAAACATAAGTATACACATGGAAACGAGATATGTTTTACTGAAAACATAGGGATAAATATGATCAATACGGAATATGTTTCCTGTAAACGGAATTTTTTCTCGTTTTTTGTTTCCTTAACAACGAAAATGGATTCGTATCCGCCTGTATCAGCAATTTCTTATAAAGAGAATAACCACTCACATACTCAGTTCAAAGCACCTGTTGGCCCTTTTAAGCACAATCATCTGAAAAACTTTATGTAACTCAACGAGAATCACATAGTGGATACAAATTCTCTTACTACAATAAATTAAAATCTTAAGTATATGCCTGACCTCACTCCAATTATATGCTTCAACTCTGCCAGATATACCAAAATATCTTCAACCAGTAAATGAAAACTAAGACAATATGCTATTTCATTTTCAATGTGAATTCAATCAGAATTGCCAAAAGAAGTGCCAAAAAGACAGCTATACAAGCAATATCCTCTTAGATTCTTCTCCGCATTGGTATAAATCCAGATGCTTTGACCCAGAGTCTATTTTGGCTTGTCAGAAGCATAAAACAAAAATAAAATGGACATAATAATCAAACAGATTAGTAACACACGAAAAGAAGAAACAATATTGGAACTCTAAAGCGAAAAACACATTGGTTGACAAATTGAGATATTGAATAGACAAACAATGCTAGTAAGACAGCTTACAAACAATAAAAATTAGATCTTTCATGTAATCTACTAGGACACTTTCCTATCCACTGGATGAGCAATACAAAATTCTGTATGAATTATAACTCATACATTTAGAAATAGAAACCAGAAGCAAAAACTAAGATAAAATAACCTGAAAATAACATAAAAAATCAAAACTATGATGAAGAAAGAAAATGCAGTCAAACAACAGAAATTAAAATCAAACTCTGAAAATGCAACTGAGGGGAATGTTGCGATGGAGGGTTTAGATTGTTTGACAGAAAAATCTGGTGAGTTCTTTTGTCGAACTAAAGACCTTCTGATAGAGAGTTAAGATAGACAATACAATTTGTAAAGGGATAGAACTTGAGGGAGAAAATAAAGTAACATTCAAGAAATAGTACTTAAGCAGATGGAGAGCATGAAAGAAAAGAATAGAAGAAAGACAAAATGGAGAAGAAAGAGAAGCTCCTCTCTAGTTTATAGATGATTGACTTTTCGTACAAGTGGTTCTATTCCAGTATTCTCTCTGTTCCCTATAGTCAGTATCATGAAACTAGAATGAGTAAATTCCACAAAAAAAATGTTTCAATAAAATAGGAAGTGTAAAATGGAAGAGAACCCTACCAAGCAGTAACAGGAAGAAAGAAAACCAGAAATAATCCAAATATAAATCGGCCAAAAAACCACAAAGCCAAAAAAAGAGTAAAAAGGAGGAGAAAATGGATACCAAAGAAAAAAAAAGAGAAGAAAAGTAAGAGATGCCTGCTGGGGAGAGAAAAGGAAAACAGACAACCACCAGAAATGGTACACGTTAAAGAAAAACAGAAAGAAAGAAGAAAAAAAAGGGAGAATGCAGAGACCAGAGGCAGTGAAAGTTACTGCTGTAGGTATAAAATAATGTGATGAAATTGGCGATGAGACACAAGCGCGTTTCTGTAATACCCGGAAATTCTTCTGCTATTCATTAGATAAGTTATAGATGGCTGACTAGACATTGTCTCCTTGGGAAGATTTAGTCCAGATGTGCTAGGAATTCAAACCACAACTGCACCCACCTCTTCACCACATTGCAGCTTGCCTGCAAGTTCTATAAGTGAGCAAGGTATTCGAATATCAAGCAATATTTTTTGGGAAGCAGCAATGCCATATGGTGAACCTTTCCACTCAAACCAACAGAGCTCTAACTTAGACAAACACATTAAACAGCACGATGTACTGGTAGTCCCAACAAACGCATTAGAACATCAAGTTCTTCAAGATACACCATGAATGGTGTCAGAAACAAGGAAGCCAAGTAGATGCTCTTTCAGTGTCTTTTCTAAAGAAGACGAACAGCTTACTGGTCAATCAAGATTCCCTAACACAGATCTCCAACCTCAGAACCTAATCTAGAAAAGATGCAGCGCAGAGCAATGAGTTAATACTTTTCCAAGAAAAACCACTTACTAAATGATAATCTTCTGTCTTTAATTTGTGAAAGACAAATGTCTCTCTTTCACATTGACCTTACAAGACTCAAGTAGATCTCACATATTGCATTTCTCGGTAAGCCTGGTTTCCTTCACATGCTGAGAAACTTTTAACAGTAGAAAGCGACTACAAGAAAACCCATTTACAATGGCTTCTGGAATCTGAAGTCTATCCAAGACCCTAGAAGACCATAGGCGAATCATTTTGCATTCTGCGAGCTTGTATAGGAGTCTAAGTTGCCTTTGGAACACGAATGGAGTATTTATCACCTATTATGACAAAAGGCCTAAGTTGCCTTTGGAACACTTCTTCCACCCTTTCAACAGCTTCAACAATGTTTGAAACTAATTTGTTGAAGCATAAGACTTTAAATTGAAGGTTTCTCCGAATCTTTCTTCCACTTCAGTGATTTTTACCAGCATCATGCGCTTGTCAACTTGTAAGGCCCATAGAAGAGAAATGAGACCATCTGAGAAAAGCAAATGGAACAAGATATAAACGCCTGACAATGAAAGGCAAAGCACCAATCGGAAACAGACCTGCTTCTTGTTACCAAATTTTAAAACCCATTTGGATATATAAGGAGGCCTGAATCATTTCTCTAATCACTTTTTTACCTGAAAAAGGGTGATCTCTGTAACCAAAACTTTAATGAGAACAAAGCTAAGAGAAGAACATTCCCAGGACGGTGAATGTTCTATCAGTCACAACCAAAAGCTACGAAAAACACGCGTAAATCATATAGGCTCAGTACCATCAAATGGCTAACACACGTAAATCAAACTGATTAAACAAGTAAAAAACTCATCTTCAAAGAAAATAAAAATACTAGACAAGCTATAGAACTTACGAACTTTACATGCAATTGCCACCTCAATTCACAATGCATAAAGGTCATGCATGACAAGCACACAAAAATTCAAAATTTCACAGAAATTGTGTCCATGGCACAAACCATGATACGCGGATCAAATAAAGGGATAAATAAGAAAGATAATAAAAACAGTCAAAAGGATGTAACCAAATGATTGAACAAAATGATTGTAGGCAAATTAGAAACATAAACACACTGGACAACAACATAAAACGAGCATTCTGGCCACTAAATAATCCAAAAATTATGGGAAACAGGCAAACAAGGTAGCAAAATGAGAAGTAAGAGCAAAACTATCGAGATAGTCTCTCAATATCCCCTACAATTAAAGATGCCGCTCAAATATTGAACTAGTCTAGGAAGTTAGTACCAGTCATCTCAAGGACAATTTAATTTAATATGTAAAGATAGCATGAGAATTGCAAGCATTTATCCTTGTGTGACCAGTCCAAATTCATCACTCTTCATCATTTCTTACACCTAGATCATAAAAGGCAACTCTTCTGGTTGGAAAACATCCAAAATGTTGCTGAAAGTTTGTCCAAAGTAAAGAGCTCTTTCTCTAATGTCACCATTGTGCAACACAAAGCTTAGGTAGAAAGAAAATTGGTTTTTGCCCCATTCATTTGTTTTGAAATTTTACCCTTCCCAAAGATATCTTCCAGTACTAGTCCAGCTTTCAACACGTCAAGCCATATCTTCAACCCTGTATTTCACAAAAGAGGAACAGTCATAGGAAGTAGCAAAGGTCAACCAATAGGAACCTTGCATGACCAAACAAAGTTTCAATCTATTAACAGTTAGCAACCAAGCACTAAGCTTTTTGTACATTTCAAAGGAGTGCTTTTGTTGTTCTAGTTCCTTAAGCAAGAAATGAAACTTATAAACACAAACATAATGGGACTGGAATCAAGAAAAGCCTCAAGGAAGTCAGTCGCATGCAATGAAGACAGATTTTGTCTGCTAGTTTTACATTTTTCCATGCAAAATCACCTAGAATCTGTGCCTTCTCACAGTTGTCCTAGAAGCTGGCTACTTCAGAGAATTCCACGCTGACGTTATGTCCGTTAGCCACATACATTAAAACTACAGCCGGCTAGGAATCTTCAAATAAAATACCAAGATGCAAGGATGCATAACAGTCTTCTTTGATAATGAGAAAGTGGAAGCAAATAAACCACAAGTAATTTGATTCAACTACAATAAGTTGTATCGATCACCATTAGAAGTATTGAAAAAGTCATAGAGTTTAGACAAAACTCGGGTTTCAAGAATTAAAGGGAGTCTTAAGGCGATTCTTATGCAAAACGCCTCATATGAGAAAGTTCAAAGTTGCTTTTCGGTTATGTCCATCCATGTTTAGTTTGGCAAATAAAATCCTGCTAGAATGGAACAAGGGTGAATCAACTCCGGGTTGTTTTTTTTTTAATTTTTATGAGAATTTCAAAATCTTTTCATTAATGATCTTACATGTTAAATAAGCCGAAGCCTCTTCTTAATTGCTGTGCTCTCCTACATAGTTACAATAAGTCTGCCACCACTGAGTGGAACTTCAACTTCCTTCCAACCCCAGATATTCCTAGCTTGTCAGCAACGGATTGACTGGCCTCGGAGTAGTTAGCTAAACGACCCTCCAGTCTTTTACCATATCAGCAATCTCATAAAAATTGCTCTTCAATGCCCAGGAAGACGAATGTATCCATGCTGCCCAGCCAATCCCTAATCTAGAATCACCTTCTATTTCCACTCGGTGAAGTGTTGGATAATTAACTTTACACTGGCCAATAAAGCTCTGACTTCTCCTCCATTAGAGCCACATATGCCAGCTGTACCAGAGTAAGCTATGAGGACATCCCCACTGCTATTCCTTATCACTCCTACCCAGTTGGGCCTCGGTTCCCATTTGATGACCCATTAAATTCAATTTGATTAGGGCCGGTTAGGGAGGCTGCCATTCCACCTCAGGATGCTTAGGATCTTTGAAGAGAATCAACATATACCACATCAAGATTATTGGTGGGAGGCTATGTTAGGTACGGATAAATGCAAAGGTGCTGCGAATAGATATCTCAATAACTCTCCAATTGTTGTAAGTTTGTTAGAGAAGACCCTGCCGTCTCTGTGTTTACTTTAATACACAAAGTTTGAGATGGGAACATTTTTTTACTTTATGCATGATTTATAGTACAACTATGTAAGGAATTGCAGAAGGTGGCCAACCACTCTAATTTTCTCCTCTCAACAAGACTTCATGCCACATCCCACAATCTGCAAACTCTGATGCTGATGCTCTTGCAAAGGAAAGTATCCAATTCTAAAACATTGTAATCAGAGACTTCCAACAATGATGTGTAGTTCACTAAATCCATGCTCCGCATTGACCCTTAATTTTCTTTTGCCTACCAAATCCGTAAGTTTCCATCCATGCTAACAGTATTTTACCCCTGATCATCCCCTGCAACAAGCTTCCCATAGATTCTCTATTCCACCAATGGAAACTATCATATCATCATATTGCACAGAAGAAAACGATGCCTACACAAGTTAGCCCAGTTCTGCATGACCAAAAACTGTCCACGAGCAATGACGTAACAATATCGTTATATGTGACATTCTTCTTTCATGGGTTGATCCCAGATTTTGAGTTTCATTTTCTTTCTTGGACCACAAAGAGATTTTTGAATGACTGACCCCATGCCACATGGTTTGGCTATATATTTTATTGATACTAGGCCCTCATTCGCATCAGACTAGACTTCAATGCTAGTCCTGTCTTGATTCAGACACAGGAAACACTCTTAACCCCCTAACACACACTAAGTACAAAATTCTAACACGAGATAATTTATGTTTCAAATCCATCATAGATACTGGTAGACTACGCAAAATGGTAAACTGCTAGTAGTTGTAGTTGAAAAAATCTATACATAACTACACGAAAACAATTGCATCCAACTTCAAGACCTCAAGAAATCAAGTATCATAAAAGTCTGTGCAGGCTGTTTCTAGAGCAATTTAGGTCAGTATAGCATCAAGGACAACAAATTCGTAGAAGAGCTTTAAGAGACATAGACTATCACCACCAAATAAATGGACCTCTCATCCATCCTAAATAAACCTGGTCGATGATGTAGAACAAGAACATGAAAAAGCTGAGAAGAGCTTCAGGAATTAGATCAACTGGATCATTTTTTAACAGGTAAAACTGATCAAAGTGTAATTTTGTTTAAACCCAATACCCCCAATGCCTGCAAGGAGACTTGAACTCAAGATCTCCCATTATAACTCTCACATGTGACCACTAAGCTGCTGCTCTAGTTCACCGATCAAAGTGTAATTAGTGACAAGAAAATTTACAAAAGAGTTAAGATTTATTAACCAACATCAAGTTCTAGTTAGGGTTCCAAGTGACCCCAAGCATCTTAAAAACACAACGACGTTGATTCATTAGAAACAGCAACATTTCCCCACTAAAAGACCTGTTAGTCACCAAATAACCCAAAGGCTCACTATAGTAGTCTCTCTTGCCTTTAATACAGTGGAAGACATGTCTTCCTCAAAAACTGATTTCTGACAGTACTAGCCAAAACAAATGCTGGCCAGAGAAAACAATTTCAAGAGCTCTAATAGAAACTGGTGCTATAACATATTGGAGCCACTAAATAATGAAAGAAAACACATTAAGACCCCACTAAATTAGTGCTTTTGACAATCTACTTACAAAGGATTTTGAAAAAGAAATCAGTACAAAGATGAGCAATCTAATGAGCATAAATTTAATGTACAAACTAAGTAACAAGGTTAGAACTGAAAAGACCCTTTTCTCCTTCGAAGCAAGGTTAGAACTCAAAAGACCCTTCTGAATTGTAGAGATACTAGCTAGGTTTCTGGGAACATCAAAAGGATATGCAGGTGACTTACAACACCTTCTGACTAAAAGTTCTACAACAGCACATCAGGCATCTTGCAAGCACGGAAAAGCCATAAACGAACAAAATCCTAAGAACGAAGGAATATATAAGAATTCGGTCAGTGAAGAGAAACACCTCCAACAATACACGTTTATAAAAGTGTAAGACACTCGCATGTCCTAGAATCCTGGAAAAAGAATCCACCATGTTTCGGTACGCTCGTGCAATAAATTTTCAACCTATTACCGTATGAAAAGTAAGATTTTAACGACGACCCAGAAAGTTCTTAGCCCAGACGAACGGCAGACCCAGACAGTAACGCAGCAAAAGGTTATTTCAGCACTCAGAATAACATTATCGCTTCTTCTCTCTCTGAGAAAAAACTATGAGTACTGGGAATAGCCTGCGATAACAAATTAACTTTGCCGGAAGAAGTGTTCGGGAGAGTGTCAAAGCGAAAGAGTCAAAGAGGTGTGCTAGAGAGCTATGTACAAGAGAGAGCGAGAGATGAAACAGAGACGTACGAGAAGATATATATTTTGTACAGAGATATACTTAGACAAAGAAATGTACCAGAGAGAGAAGGCTGCATAGAAAGGCGAACAACACCTCGAACAAGCCCGAGCTCACCTGCCCCAAAGGGTTACAAAACTGTATACTGACAAACCCAGGACACCCATGCTCGTTCATTAACAACTTAGTCACACCCAGGTAGTAACCACCCGTTTCCAATATCCGTTCCGTCACAGGGCATCCGTATGCAGGCTCCCCACACGCGCATCCACAAGATGGCTTCACCACTTTTTCGAAGGACGTGCAGAGGCCCCGCCCGTTGTTTTTCAACCGCTGACCAGAAGGAAAGCAGGGAGCCCGGATCCGGGCTCGAAAGGAGGTATGAGAACCAACCAACAGATAGTAACGAACGCCTGCTCAGGTCCCGTAAAGAACAGGATCAACCATGCCCACACCAAAACTCACATCTTTACTCTTGAGCTGAAACCATCAGAATCTGTGTCCACCAAAAGAATTGCGCTTATTACACTAACATAGAGCAATGCAAAAAGAATTTAACTTGCCCCAGCTTCCATCATTTTGGAAGTCATACCACACAATCCAGTGGCGTGCACATACTGCCAATCGGCACGACAGTTCCCAAATAGTCATACTTCTTAGTTACGCTAGGCCAGGGGGCTTGACTTCGCAAGTCCTTCCCGGCGAGATCAAACAAACTTGTTTCCAAGCGTCATGGCGACTATCGGCATAGGAATCAACCAGCAGATAGGTTAAGTGGACAGTATTTTCATTAACTCAAGGAAATGAGATGAAAGAGTCTTCCACGGTTAAGAATTTCGGCTACCCAGGAAGAGAGACTCATAAGCCACACGGCCTAAGACTATACCCATCAGTGCTGGCCATCTCCATAAAAAGTTAAAATACATGCTGAACATTACAGTCAGAGGCAGTTTCCGACATGAAAGATGGCAGAATGAGGTACAAGTTGCAACAAACATCAACCAGAATTTGGCCATACTTAAATAGTACTCTAGAAAAAAGAGAACCACGATGTACATATTTGATATTTGATGTAGTTCAAGTACATACATGAGGTGCAATGAACAGCAATATTACCCTCTCGTTGAACATTGCTTCCATAATAAGCAGACAATCAAACGCAAGATTCCATTTCACAGAATAGAATTTGAAATTTTCTCAAATAAAAAAACGAAAATAATAAACCTTGACATCCATTTACATGCGGCATAGCAACACACACTTGGGAACCACAAAAAGTTTATCTTTTAATCCATTTATCTGGTTCAAAAGCACATCATATCCGATAACCAACATTGTTTTCCAAGGAAAAATATATTCCACCTTGCTAAAGGAAAAATAAAATTAAATAAAAAATGTAACCAAACAAAAAAACTACCTATAAAATATAATGGTTACGGTATTGATACATTACTACAAAGAAGACTTGAAAACTTATCGCAGAAGGCAAAAGAATTCATAACACTAAATTTAAATATGAAGGATAAAATATTGGGAAAAGGTCACACCAAATATTTAACAAACTTAGTTCTATACTCTTTATAATGCAGCAACGACAATCTTCAAATCACCAAAAAAATAAAAGGCCTTTCCACAAAAAAAATAATAAATAAATAAAAGGACAAACCTCGTGGGTTTTTGGTTCTTTCAAATAGTATCATGTTAATCTTAAGTGATCGTGCACAAGAACAAGCCTTCTCCTACTCATGGCTTAAGAGAAGCAAGAAAGAACATGCACAAGGTAACAACGAGTAAATTTTGGCTCTCTTTTGCAAAACATAATTGATACCATGATTTCATGCTAAATATATATAGAAAGGCGAAGAAAATTCCCAACAACCCAAGGTACTGAAAGATATAGTTTAGTAAGATTTTCAAAGAGTATAAATGCGCGAATATTATTCAACACTGACAATCCAGCAAAATCAAGATTTTAGTCGTGGAAGAGTTGGAACAACTTTGAATCAACACAATTGAATAACTATAGTAGGAAAGGAAAAACTTTTCAGAGTGGAAAGGCAACAAATGCAACAATATCTCAAAGCAAGTATAGGTGAAGCATATGCTAGTTTATGAATAACATTTTTATACACTGAATATTTTACTGCACATGAAACATTCTTTTTTCCCACCAACGATCAACATTATCTCCTTTCTCTCAATCCACCTCTCCAAGCATCTTAATATCAAGAAAAATCCCAGGTTCAATTATTTAAGGAGGAACTATGTGCTGAAGTTCTGACCTCATTAAGTCAACCCACAACTCCAAAGTCCTCAAGTAACTCCCCCCCTCAAAAAAAAAAAAAACAAAGGTCTAAAGTCTAGTGACTCAATTAGCAAATATGACAATTACTGCATTTTTAGGTGCCCTAGTTCGTGAGTCCTAGTACGAGCACAAATCCAAAACTTTGAGCTAAAATGGGACAATACTTTGAAATTTAAAATGTAATTAGATTGATGTTCATGAGACATTTCTAGTGAAACTTATGGAGAGAATTTCTTTTAAAAAAATTTAAATAAGGGGTCTTGGCAAATACTTCAAAAACAGACATGACCGGTTGGTTCAACCCAGTTGAATCAGAACCAGAGACAATCCCAGTTCCTACAAAAACCAAAACCGGATTTTGTCCAAAAACGTAGGAATCGGCTGATTGGTCCGCTCCGACCTCAAATCTATCTGGTCAAATCCAGTATGGTTCATGGTAAGAGAAGATGATAGAAGGATTAAAAAACTGATGCTGCAAGAGCAGGGAGTCAAGACCTACAAGTGTTGCTCATACGCTACAACCAAGATATTCTTGCTCTGAAAGGTTACATTACGGTTCAACCACTGGTCTAACCCAGATTGACCTACCCAAACTTGTTACTGTTATGATGACCGGTTCAATTTTAAAATCATTAGTCTGGGCTCATTACCTAATATGCAAACTGGAAAAACTAAATTAACTGGCATGAGGGAAGGTGCATCTAACATGGAGGGCAGGTAACACCAGCTTTTGCAAGCCTAATGTAAGCGTTATTAGCTACGCTCTTGTTGATGCCATTCTTAAAAGATCATAAAAGTACCAAACGCAAAGTAAGCAACTCACCAAAGAGGAGCAACTTCTATTAGTCCAGACGCTCACATCTGTATGGTTTCAATAACTACCAAGGCAGGATCATACAGTACTACAAACACCTTACTCCAATGAGCAAAACCCTGTTAGCAGATTCATTGGTATTGCATGAGCTCCAGGTACCAGATGAATTACTAGAACTGCCTTCAGGATCATAGCACCATCTATACCTGCTCCATCAAGGGTGCATATAGAGCTCACAACAAAATTAATTTTTAACTGCTCCGACTGAGGTTAGTCCCCTGACATGAGAACAAGCTCCATATTGTCAAAATTTAACTTCAGAAGAGGGAGATGTCCTTTGTAATAGCCAAGGAAATTAAACATCAACGAATGTGTGGATTTTCCACTAAATTACACTCTTTTAAGGAGATCGTTGAGCGTGCTATTCCAGAGCAAAATTTCTATTCCAACACAGTCCAGCCCAGTGAAACCAAGGGCGGTCATTCTAAATCAGGTCCTGATCACTGAGTCCAGCAGCTGCATTTGAGGCTAGGCAGATACGCTTGTCATGATAGAAGGTTACTTGAAACTATCAAGCCATAAAAAGATTCCATCGCAGTATTTGCATATAAGTGTGAAAGTGTTTCTATAGATAAAAGACCATGGTTGTCCAAAAAACTCATTCATATACCTATTGTGTTGTGACTTCAGGTATATTTCAAAGGAATAGATAATGTTCTCAAGGGCTTTCTCTTATCCTAAAAGCAGTCTACTTCAACTATTTCTCGTCTTTGATCCCAAAATCTCTTGATCTTCTTCTCATGTTGTCTTTCTCTATTCCAATATCTATGCTTTTTCCAATATTCAAAATATTTAGACTCGCGGAAAATGGATGATCTTATCCACTTCAATCTAAAAGGAAATTGAGAGAGACAGACAAATCAATAGATTGCAGGGTGACCCCCTCCTTTGCCAACCAATCTGCAACACCATTAGCTGATCGCTCGACATGTTTGGCAAGATCATCTCTGACCTTTTTAATAACCAAAAAGAGTTGAGAGATGTCAAGTTCCATAGAGACACAAAGAACAATCCTGCTAAAAGACATCTAGCTTGTACAGTTGCCGATTTTCAATCTGGTCTTACCAAAATTCCGAAAATTTAACCAGCAGGTCAACGCCAAATAGTCTTTCGCTTAGCAAAGATATTGACAGTTTTTGAACATGCAGTCTTAGATAAGTTTGACATAGTTTCCGAAACTGTTCAAAATACAAAGACAGAAAAAAATGGTGTACAAATGTATTTGGATAGTCCAGTTACATTCACAGAATAAAAGAAAAATATAAAAAATAAAAAATAAAAGAAGAAGAAGAAATAAGGAAGAAATAATGAACAAAGAAATTATACAAGCTTTATAGTTTTGTAAAGAACATACAACCGTAATAAGCACTGGACAAGGACGTTCTAGAAAATAATGACGTTTCTCTAACACAGTCAAACCAGTTCATTGGGCTAGGTCAGTCAAATTTTAATAAAGAAGGATTTGAAATATTGAAATTCGTCAAACTAGTTTTTATAACATTGGCATGAGGATACACAAAAAAATCCCCATGAATCAATCTTAAATTTTCACACATTTTCATTTGAATGCCCCACTACAAAAAACCCCCAAAAGATGATATATAGCATGTGATACGCTTTTAGACAGTTATTAACCATAGAGCTTTTAAAAGCACTTCTTTTTATAGTGGGTTGATTGCTACACCATTGTTCAACTTTTTATATGCTGTCAATTAACATGATTCTAAAGAAAGTAATAATAGATAAGCCAGTCGATGGAGCCATATGAGTAAATGATCACATGGTGGGTATCCAAAGCAATTTACTAGTTTCAAAACTCACAAATGAAAAAAAGTTTCATGGTTAAAACAAAAAGAACATATATAGGAAAGAATGTAGAACATGGTATAATAGCTCAACGTGCTTCAGTAGAAAGGATGAAAAAATACAGCAGAACTATCATTAAGAAATTCATTGATATTATTTATATATAATTCTTCACAGACATATTCAACAGATGCAAAGCTCGATATTGGAATTGAACTCGGATGAACCTTTAATTTTAAGCTTTAACCATGTTCATAGAAAAAATAAAGGTTGAAATTAGAAAGAAAGGAAGGATCAATTGGAGGAAAGAATTTCATAATGCCTGAATATCATGAAAAAATGTATCTGACTCTCGTACCAAAATGAGATCATGTAGAAGGCACAAAAGAGATGAAAAAATTGTAGAGGACATAAGATGGAGATGAGAATCATCTTTTGAAATTACCACACAAATGATTTTACTATACATTTTTTAAAATCAACTGCAGTCACAATTAAACACGCAACGAGCACTAAGAGATAAATGGAGAAAAGAATAAAGCACAGAAAAGCACGAACAGCATGTGCACACAAAAAAATAAGGCTACTTGCATAATCATTGTAGTTAATACATGTTATTATATATCTCAATTTGCATCCCCAACAAAAACAAACTAGATGTTCCTGTAACACAAATAGATAATACCGCAAGCTAATATTTTAATGGCCTAATAATCATCAGCTACATCTTCTTAGTCTCTGAATGTTGAAGTACAGCCAAAATGCCCCCATTCCCATGGGACCTGAATATCCAAGGCCTAACGCTAGGGGAGCCCTCATGTAGCATTGAAATGAAATGCTCAATCCAAATCAGCTTCTATCAATCATTGTAGAAAAATGTAACACCAAAGAGCTTATATCACCATGTCCAGAAATCTGTAGATGGTGAGAATTTTAAATGGCCAGGCCTTGGGACAGTTATTATGACATAGAAGTTCATAGAATCAGTTAATTTCCTTCATCCTTGCTCTAGACATTCACCGAAGATAAATCAGCCACAGCAACAACACAGTGCAGAAGGTAATAAATGAGTTTACTAGAAGGAGAGACAAGTATGATTCTGTAGGAATGTGTTCGGCTGCACATTCCAATAATAATAGCCTTGTTGAAAAGTCCCGACTCATGAATGTATTCAGCCACACATTCCAATGAATTAAAAAGTATTATATACGAAACCACAAAATTAAACATACAAGTATAATTCTGTAGGAAACTCCAGAAACCACTAGGATATTGCATAAAAATATTTGAAAGACCAAAGTGTGCACTATCGGGAAAAAAAGTTATGATCTCACAAAGTCATCCCCTTTCCTTGTAGAAGACCAACATTCTTACTGTTCATGACTTTAATACCACACAAGGCATGGAACAAAACTCTGGAGCACAAAATACCAGATGGCACTCATCTAGGTAAATTCAATACAGATATAAGATGCAATCATGAAATGCACCACATCCAATAACCAATAGTAGGTTCCAACAAGATACGAACAGGCTATCATCGGATGTCCTTCACATTGTACAGCCAACTGAAGTGAAACTGCGCATCACTCAATTTCGAGTACTAGAAATACTACAGAGCCCAGTCAATGATGGGCAGTACAAGGCATTCTGCCATCAATGCCAGAGGATTTGCATTACAAATGATATAAGCCAAGACTTTTCTTAACAAAAATAAGTAAAACTTAGACGGCACAGAAGTTTGAGAAAGTGTAATCTTATATTGTTATTATGTCAACGAAAGGAAACTAGCGGCCCAAGAACTAACAGAATACAGGCAACCAAGGCAACACATTTCTTAAAAGTACTACTGCTTGAAACTGTTAACTTAGCTTGCTCATCTATCCCTGACGTCAATGGGGCATCCCAGTACCATTATGCCGTCCTAACCACCGACTATACCCATATGCGCCAGAAATACAAACAAAAATATATATACAAAAGTTTTATAGAGGTTGTCTTTGTAAATGATAAGGTCAAGCTTGTTTTGAATTATGCAGTACCTGAACATGATTAGACGCTAGATATGCCACTTGATTGCATAGACAAATGCTGGGAAGAATGGAGTGGCTGTATCTGGGTTCGAGAGTTTATTTCACTCGTAATCTAAAATGTAATAATAAGAAAATAACATTTAACATATACTAACCTCAAAACAACTTGTGCAGCCTTCACAGCAGGGCGATACTTGAAAAGATTACCCTATGCTGGAGGAAAAAACAAACCCGAGGAGCAACTTGTGCCAGTCACAAGGACGTGCGTGTCCTTTTTCTGTACGCAGTTCATGTACTTGTTCCGCCTATCAGCTGTCAGTCAAAGAAGAAAAGAAGCAAAAGGAAACCAACGAGTTACTGTTTCATTGTCTTTACAGCTCCACCGAATACAATGGCCAATGAACTGTCGAGAATACGAATGAAGCATCAGTTGCACGAACGAGTACTCGTCGAAGAATTTATATCTTAGACTAACCGTTTGCAGTAAGTCATACAGACTGATGGAGTCAAAGAACGCTAACGCGCGAAGACCAAGTATCACTGCACAAGTGCAAGGAAGCTAGACCGACCATTCATAAAATAATAATATCGTAAGAACCTTCAGTAAAATCAATATCAGAAGAGAAGTGCGAAGCTTCAGCCGATACCAGATCTGGATCTGGTCAAGAAGATCCACCGTTTCCTGCGTCGACTGGCCAGGTGAAACGAACAAGGTTTTGTCCAGATATGTACCTTCTCCTTTTCAGATCCTCGACGACGATACAGACAAGAAGAAAAGTTTATGGAACGAAAGAAAAATCAAGGAAAGGGGGAGAACATGACTCGTATCCAAAAGCTTACTCAATCAAATCATGGAAAAAGCAGGCAAGCCTGAGAGCACCGTAACGGGGGGTACGGGGGGTGGGGGGGAGGGGGAAGTGTGTGTCGCGAAGAGATCGCTCGATCCATTTCCTCCGTTCCCTTTTTTTCTGCAGAAATTTGAAGCAGAATTTGCAGCATGGTTTAGACCTTCTCATCCTCATCAGATGTGCATGGACGTCTCAATCCTGTAACAGAAAAATCAAAGAGGCAAAGAAATGGCAGGAACAAGTTTTTAGAGCGCGTAGGCAGTGAATACGGTTAACAGTTAAATTTCGCACGGTGCTCAGTGGCGTATCCTCGTCCACTCCGCTCCCCAACAGAAAAAACACTCATCAAAAGTCACGCTTCCCACTTCCCCCCCTTCTCCTTCTCCATTACAATAATATTAACAGAAATCCGACACCACCTTCAAACCATCCACATAAGAAAGCTAAAATTACGGGCAGCCCACTCGCATCATCTTTCAACCACCCACGGAATTGAAGTAAAAGCAACCGCCGGGAAGCATTCACATCACGCACGTCGCCCGGAGGGAGAAACAATATTGAAACATCAAAGAAGCCGAGCAGTGCGGAGAGACAGAAAATCAACCTTTTTTTCTCGGCGACAGCGAATATGATAACAAAAGGAAATTGAGAAGAAAATCCGGCAGAAGATCACGACTCATGAGGATAGAGTAGACGACGGCGGCGGGCGTCTTCATTTCCTGCAAGGGAGAAAGAAGAGACTAGAGACTAGATAGAGGAGAGTGATACAGATAAGGTTATCTGCAGACCTGCACGGCTGCTGCAAGCCTGCACCCTTGTGTTGTGTGGTGTGTTATCCTTTCTTGCATCTTTATCGGAGAGAGATGTGTACAAATATATACTATATTCTTGTCATGAGTCAGTTTTCTTTGGACACGGAGAAAACTCCGGTTTCAGATCCCAATCATAACAGAACGGAGCCGGAGAGGGAAAGATTCCGGCGCCGGAAGCTGACAGAAAGAGAAGTGAGCACGCACCGGCAGCGGCATACCCCGATGCCATTGCTCGCGTGTGTGCTCACTCTCTTCTGTCAGTCTCCAAGTGTATCGAGTCTATCGACTATCGACACCTCCCCGAGCAAAGAAATTACACCGGAAAAACACAAGGAATACCGCGCACGAGACGCAGCACTTTCCTTATACCGGGGAAAACCTAGGCCTCGAACGGCAGAACGAAAGAGCCAGATCTGTAACACCCGAGGCACCCATTTTAGGAAAGCGGCCATGGAACTCCCACCACCAGATTTAGGGCTTTTCGGCACTCACGGAAATAGGAAAAGGAGCGCCCTTTTTTTTTCCCTGTTCTTCTCTCTCTCTCTCTCTTTTTTTTTTTTTTCTTTTTCTTTTTCTGTGACTCTTCCTGTTTCTCGGTTCAGTCTTTTCTCTCGCATCTGCCCCTTTCACTCTGTGAACTCTGATGGGCTTCTCCTTCCTCAATCCTCACACGGTGAAAAATCTATGAATATCATTGCCTTCTCCGAGTAACTAGTAAATTTCCCTCCATGCAAACACACGTGTCAGCGGCACGCACCTCGCCTGCTGTACTTGGTTCAACAACCCGCGTGAAAGAGTTAAGTAAGACTCAGTATTTCGTTGATGCTTCCAAAGAGAGAGACTGAGAGAGAAAATCAATCATCTGAAATCTGAATAATCAATCATCTCTGCCTTCCTCTGCCGCGCCCCTGCTGCCGACTCCTTACCCTATCCTCTTTCCTGCCCCTTTCGCTCTCCTTCGCTGCTCACTGCTCTATGGCACTGCTCTCGATTCTCGATCACACAAATGCATTGCTGCTGCCTTCTTTCGCTTCAGACGGAGACGTACCGTAAACGTACACAGACAATCTACATGGAGTTTTTCGGGAAACGGAAATATCCTTGTCGCCGATCCATTGGGTGCCTGGGGAGGCCTCCGTTACGTGTCCTCCTCTCCTCTATTGGCCTCTCATGGAGATTGACTTTACCTGGCATTCTCGCATTCTCGCATTCTCGCATTCTCGCATTCTCGCATCCTCGGGCTCGGCTTCTCCGGAGTCCAGATCTCCCTCCATTCGGCTTTCCCTCTCCTTGCATCCTTCATTATTACCGCCTTTGATTTGACCCCAGCCGGACTGGTTCCCTCGGACCGTCGTTTCCCCTTCTGCTGTCGGTATTAGGGTTGCGAAGGCGGCACTCCCGGCTGCGTCATTAATAGGAGACAACCCCAGTCTTGGGCGAGACCGCGCGTCCTTGTTCATCTTCTGTGCGTTTTCTGGTTTCTTCCCCTTTTGTTTTTTCCCTTTTCTCCTTCCGATGATGTCTATCGATATCCCTTTTGCGAATTTCGCCTTAAATAGATGACGCATTGGGAAAAAGGCTCGAGAAGGTTGGTACGGGCACCGGAAGAGGTGATTGATAAATCCCAATGGTAATTGCTCTAATTAATTAATTAACGTACCTTAACTTCTTTGATACTGCTGGTAATCATTTATTTTAAGTATTGAAAGGACAATTGCCCTTTGTTGCCCTTCTACGACTCTTCCTTGATGGTGCATGCTCTTGTAGAATCTAGTCACGTGAGGTGAGAGTCTCAAAGAGTATTGACCGAGTACCGTGGTCCACTCTTTAACTAATTCCGTCTTCGTGGATCCTCTCTATCACTCTGATCATCCACTAATCTAAGTTGCCGGAATTAGAAATCTTTGATCCCCTTAATATTTTTAGCTTCAGATCGGATCGGTTCATGGTTAGACCCGATCAACCGGGCGGCTAAATGGAAAAAAAACAAAGCATATATGTAATTACTAATTAGTCACTCAGTCATGTCTTGACTTTAATAATGAGCATGCCCATAAAGCATCAAATCAAATCCCATTATTATTTATTATCCAACAACCACCGGTTTTGTAGGAATTTCACGATACCACTTTTGTAATTATCCGACGATCATCATTAAATTAACTTCTAGAAAATTGATATGAACGGGTTTTTAATCCCTGGTGTTTTGTATAATTCTGCCGACGGATAGATAAATAAATTAAAGAAGAGAGCAGTCCCAGTGTCGCACTCATCACAGCTTGTTACCGAACCCCATTACGCAGAACAAAAGGGAGGGACTGGTCGGTGGGCCGAGAGTGTATGAGCGTCAACTACTCCACTTGTCACGAAGCGATTGGGTCGATGGCACCTGGAGTGGGTGGGGTGCCACTTTTTCATAGTGTCTGCTAAATGGAAGAACACTTGTAAAAGAAAAAGCGAGATTAAGACACAATAATTAGGCACTAATCACGCGCGCCTCTCTTTCCCCCAACATCGTGCCCACTCGGAACCGTCCAGAAAGAACATTTGACGGCCATCATCCCTACCTACCGGGGCCGTGCCACTTCCCACTTGGCCCTACTGGTTACTACTAGACCGACGGAGTTTTTTTTTTTTTTTTTTTTTTTTTTAATTTCAATATTCTTCGTGTTTTGTATCCGCGAAAAAGCATCGACGATACATGAATCTTGAATATTGCCTCCTCTTCCTCCTTCATGGCTAGGAGAGAGCCACGCGACAATTCTACTGGCTAATCTCGTCGGGTTTCGCTCGCCATTTTTTCTAATCTAGTCGTCTCGAGAAAACAAACTACTCCCTTAGCCAAGATTCGTGGAAGGGGACCATGTAATTGAAAATTAGGATCCGATCAAAGTCAAAACCCGCCAAGCAGGTGCTCTGTTCGGGGTTCTCGAGAATGTCAAACCCGGTGGAGCGAGCTCATGAGCGCATGGAACCCCGAAGAGGAGGAGGACGATCGATGGGACCACCACCTGGGACCACCGAACTCCAGAAAGTACTGTTGCATTGCGCCGGCGGCCGGCGACCATTACCGGTTACGCCCGCTTCCGCTGTACCGTCCGTGAGGTTGAGGACTTGAGGTGAGACCCTGCTGCCGCGCCGCTCCTGTGTAGGTCATCCTTTACCAGGTGACAAACTGACAAGCGAGTCAGGGACAACGGCGAATTACATACGGTGACCCGTGGGACTACCAAGTAATTAAACCCGCCCCAATGAAGCGACAGCGGCTGCTACTGTGGAACTGGAACTGAAACTCTACGGACCACGGTACAATGTGGTCAGTAATGAAGTCGATGGCGTATTAGTTGTCAAAACAATCTTTGTTTAATTATCAAAATTCAAAACACGACTTCATCAAAGACATATCAACTGATAACTTATTCTATTGATTAATTATTAGATTGAAATTCTAAGAAATATTATTTGATACAATGCAACCTAGGGTAAAAGCCACATTTTTTGAAAGTACAGTTATGCGGCGAGAAAGCTAATTCCATTTTAAAAGTACAGTTATTGGCGCATTATGACATTTAATTTTGCGCTAATCCCTTTAAATAATCTTGAGACAGCGTCAAGTACCGCATGCATGTAGAGGATGCGTCGTCCTCCAAAATAAATACAAAAGATAGAAAATTGGTTGTTTGTATTTGATTTTTATCATATAGGATTTTCAACTGGCGTGCATACCCACGTCCAAACCCTATGCCCTCAAGTACATTAAAAAGGGTAAATTATATCATTTTATGATAAATTTAAGTATATTTTCCTTACAATAATTCACATTTCATCCAAAGAGCGGAGCCGCTCTTTAGGATTCCAAAGAGCATATATAGGTAAATACTCCTAAGATGTGGTCCTAAAATTTTTTATGAGAATTAGAAAAATCATACCACCAAGAAGAAGTACTTTTAGAGTAGTGAAGAGTAAGAAATTAGCAAAAGCTAACTAGATAATTAACGATCTGAATCCATCAATATGAATAATAAAAAGTTGATTAAAAACCTTTGCTTAATTAATTGGACACGAAACTTTTGAGACTTTCTATGATTAATTAGTGGAAGCATGCATGAAGGGGAAGTGATTAGGGAGAAAAATCTTTACAACTTGACCGACAAAAAATACTTATCAAAAGTTTATTATATTTTCCATAAAGTCGTGTTTTCATTGCGTAAATTAAGAAGAAATATTAAACAAGGAAAAAGTACGTATACTCAGGAGCTAGAGAAGCCTCGAAAGATTTCAAGTTACTTAGGAGGTCTTATGTATGGCTTTCGATCGGTAGATTTTTTTTTTTTTTTTTTTTTTTATCAAAGTACGTTATTCCTTCCACTAGGACCATCTCCTGAAATAGTGATCGGATGAGGACCATCTACCACCCCTATCTGCGTGTATTTTAGGTAAAGGAAGCGGAAGGACCGGCTAGATACCTTTTGTTTCTACAAGATAGGTAAAAAGCCCCCAACCTGCATTATTTGCGACCAAAAGATGAAGGCGGTCCGAATTCGTCCGACCCACCTAGCTAGGTTCATGGCTGGGCCTCACGGGGAGGGAGAGACCTTTATACGAGTACAAGCAACGGAGGGAGGCCCTCCCCTATTGCTCGTCCCGTCCTGAAAGGGGTTCAATTCCTCCCCCCTTAGGGGCCCTAGATGCCGGTTACTTGTACCTAGCTAGCTACTGCGAGTATAATCCATATCGGTGTAGACTTTTATTTCCATGTTGGAACCATATCTCTATATCCATGTATTGACCGACCCATCTACTTCAACTTATGATCGTGCAAATTGGAGAAATTGGTAGTTTAATATTCGTATATATATATATATATATATATCAACGGTCAAGGGCATGCAACAACACCTAGGTCTCTTCAGTCTTCAGCCACAGAACATGCGGTAGCTTTTCAAAGCAAGAGGCCTCGTCCGTGACTCCGTGGACGACTGACTCATTATGATCAGGCAGAGTTCTCTTCGCAGTGGCTATAGCTTCTATACAAGGGGCAGGCCGCAGGCCCCATTCGATCATTCACTTGATGCCCGCGTTTACCTTTTATTCACAACCTCCTCCCTGTCACACTCACATCACTCGTTTACGTGCATTTCTTCTCACCCTCATGTCGCGACAACATCCATTCTATAGTGCCCTAAATTATTGCTCCCGAAAGCAATCTAGGTCTCTAATTATATGTAACTTTTTTATTATTATTATTATTATTATTATTATTATTATTATTTTTACTAACACACGCACCACCGATGATTTCTTTCCTAATCGGGTAAAAATAAATTTTTATCTAGTGGGTCGGGTTTTTAGAAACCGACCCGGCTGGCTCGAGCCGTTATCAATCCTTTAAATTAATTAAAGAACCGATCGATAAGGCATTAATTACGTGTGGACCGGTCAGTACTGGAGCTAATTATCTACTACTTATCGTTGGGGAGTCACGTCAGTCATTAAATTAAAAACCCCCCACTTGTTCGCCGTCGTAACCTGCGGGACCTACTACCGGCATTAGTAACGTTGGTCGTGAGGAGTGTAGCGGCGGTCCCACCTCTCCATCCAGTGGCAAGGGAAAGAAGCTGCAACTCGAAAGTTGAACCCCGTACATGTGATCTTCTCTCGAAAGTGCAAAGTTACACCGATGCACGACTGAAAACGATTACTCACTCTGTCTCAATCGCTCTAGTCCCTGCATGGGACCATGACCAAAACCTCCTCCAATCCAAACAGTCCCACCGTCTCCTCCTGACCCCAGATTTAAGAGACCAATGAGAACTAATTAACTTCAATTAAGAAAAGATGAACTTGATCAAGTGGACTTTATCTCATACTATCTAGTGTGTAATTTATTAATTAATTAATTAAAGTACTGTGCAAAAGCCAAGAATGGTTACTGTCTCGACGTCGAAAGCAGTCAAACGTTGCGGGCGGCACCTGAAAGCCTGTTTTTGCTGCTTTCAGGTGGAAAGGTAAGGACGGGGAGAATCATATAGCCTTCCAGTCCAGGCTCCAGCAAACTTCTACCGGGGAAGGATTTCATCTACTCTCCTGCAACAAAAGTAGACCGTGATTCAATATATGTGCTCGGTGCTCCCCCCCATCATGCTATGGCCTGAAAAGCAAGAAAGAGAGGCTTTGATATCAAAGTGCTCACACATATTCTGAATTATTATTATTATTATTTTTATTATTATTATTATTTCAAAACTGATGAACATATAACTCAACAGTAACCATTTCAAATAAATAATCAACAATAATTAAGTCTAGAATAGTACAATAATGGTCCAAGGAGGCATGTAGACTTCGAAATAGATAATCTTATACAATGTACGAAAATTACTGGAAAGACTATAAGTGCTTGTGAGGGGCGGTGGGGGCTTGGGGGGGTATGTGTGTGTGCGTGCGACGCGTGCATGTGTTTTAAAAGTTTTATGTCAGATTTCAACCATCACTAATGAAGGGGATTTAGAGTGGGTACATGACAAACGAAATAATGAAGTTCGTGGGCTTCAGATGGATCCTACGGCTGGAAGCCCAGCCCAAAGGTTTCTTGATAGAGTGATCCATCAGTGATGCTCTCTTTCTCTACCGTGTAACGAAATTCCGTTTCGTACGCTACGGGAATGTTCCTCGGCTGCTCTACCGAGATGATGAACAAATGAGTAGCTTCCGCCCTGCTCTAGGTACGAAAAAATGGCTTTGGGATCTCCCGATTCCTTAAAATCTGAAAAGATTTACACTGATGTCCTCGCCGATGGAAGAAATTCTTGCTACAAGGTACGCCTTTTCTCTCCTTCTTTCCCCTTCGCAATCTGATGTGACCTTGTATTTTCTCGATTTCCCTCTATCGTCGGGAAAAAAGGGGCATCTTTTTGATGGTCGGTTGCCTCAGGCGCGCGATTCATTCTACGATTGTTTAGAAAAGGAGTCGTCAAAGAAACCTACAGAAATAGCGTCAGTTGGCCTTCTGTACCCTTCGCAGTGTAAAAAATTGAGGGAGCAGTACGAGAAGCAATGCCGCCTCACTTGGGTACCACCCCCTTCTCGGATAGTTCTTGGATTTAATTTGTTTATATTCGAGTCTGTTCTTCTCAAAATTGAGTTTTCTTTCTTTCAAAACTAGGTGAAGCATTTTGATCGTCAGTATTGTGCGAAAAGGAGACTTCAGAGACTTTTGGATAGTGAAGAGCCTAGGAAAGGTCCGCTCTCGCTTCCGCAGCCTTACACTTTCAAGCCCTAGAATCTGGGTTTCTACTCTTACTGTTACTAATATGGGTTTTACTGTAAAAAGAAACACTGTTGTGTTGATAAAATGTTACTTTCTTTGACACCGATGATTTACATTCGTTTCATTAGGTTAAGATGTAATAACTTTTAACCTTACATCCAAAGGCAGCAGTTTACGTTCTCACGAGTTTCTCTTTTCTAGTACCCTGCATATGGATTGTGGACCGTTTATTGCTAATTAAACCTTAGTCCTGGAAGTTTTTTATGTAATGTATCGGCCAGGTAATGTTGTGCATTTGTTCAATGCAGTCGACACTTGACTCTCTCCTAGTGATTTCACTCGATTTGTTTTACGTGATTTATCATCTAATGTTTTTAATCATTTATGTCCTTGTAATATTTCTGGATCAAATTTGTTGTTTGTTTGTACATTTGTGGACTTCGTGGGCAACTGCTTTGCAGTATATCGAAGTATATCCAAAAAGAACTGTATTAGGGAGAAACATAATTATTAAACAAAATTATGCTGTTGTGTAAAAAAACCATAGTAAAAACAATAGGACAACTCAAAGTTGCAATATGCTTGCGCATCGTATCAATTGGCTTCAGGTAACTGTATGTGCTGTTATTTCTCCGCATACAGTGATTGCCTTCTTTCCAAAGTCAGGTTTGTAGATATTACTTTGTAGATATTACTTATATATTTGAATCCACTTGATGCGAGAGATTTATTAATGAGCCTCCTGTACTTATTTTGACCTACTTCCTATTTTATCCAGTGTACTACTATAACATGTCTTTTAGCCTCCATGAGCTATTTGATTGAATCTTGTTGTATTGTATTACAACTTTAAGCTGCATCCTATCAATTGGCTTGAGGTAACTGTATGTGCTGTTATTTCTCCGCATACAGTGATTACCTTCTTTCCAAAGTCAGGTTTGTAGATATTACTTATATATTTTAAGATCACCTGTGTTTTTCTGATTTACATGCTCGTGAATTCTAATTTTATTTTTGTTTCTGCCGATGCCTGCTGGAACCGTTGCTGTAAGCACCGTATATTAACCTTCCTTAGAGAAACCACGGGCATGTGTGATATTGTGAT
This sequence comes from Aristolochia fimbriata, assembly GCA_019845555.1. NCBI lineage: Eukaryota > Viridiplantae > Streptophyta > Magnoliopsida > Piperales > Aristolochiaceae > Aristolochia > Aristolochia fimbriata. The sequence goes on from CM034078.1 coordinate 4,812,354, forward strand.
GGTCAGTCGTCTAACAACCATTGCTATTGGTCCATTTATACCCTCAATCCAGCCTGAACCGTGGGTATATGGTACTCATAGCGAAGGTTCTGTGCAGATCCATCACTATAGAGGGGTTTCTACTAGTGACTGAAAGTATTTTTTAAGAAGATCTTGGACTGACTTACAGGTAAGCAAATTTTAATTTATTTTTCATTTTCCTTTTTTAAAGGGCAAATTATTGATTCTTAAATTTGGCTTCATTTTCTCTCAAGTGCTTTTGCATTCATACAAACATCATGGGATCCTTGCGTACCTATTACATTAATATTGGTTGCAGTGTCTACATGATAGCTTGAGGGTCATTGCATCAGACTATTGAGTTTTTCATTTTCCTTTTTTAAAGGGCAAATTATTGATTCTTAAATTTGGCTTCATTTTCTCTCAAGTGCTTTTGCATTCATACAAACATCATGGGATCCTTGCGTACCTATTACATTAATATTGGTTGCAGTGTCTACATGATAGCTTGAGGGTCATTGCATCAGACTATTGAGAGTTGTATTATTGTAGAATCAGTTTTTTTTAATTAATTTCTTTAGCTTTTCAAATACTGATAGATGGGATTTATGCGTTCTTTAGCTTGGTTACTTATGTAGTGTAGGGGTATTTGTTTTTTACAAATACCTATTGTAGGTGGGTTCAGAAATATATGTCTATAAATGTATTTAACATTTATAGTACTTCTTATAACTCTTGCGGTCCTATGTGGGTGCAGTTCTCATGTATCCTTGTTTATACCATTTGGCAAGGTGTTTGCCATGTATTTTAACACGTGCGTTCGTACCAAGTTTAACAAGCGTTCAGAGGGATCATAATTGTTTGTGACTTTGTTTTACAAATTTCCAGTTTCAAATTCACATGGCTAGATATTTTTGTATATTTCTTTTGATTTCGTATGTGATCTAAGCTATTCTCTGTGATGGATTGGCCCTGAGGATCTATATTTTTTGTTCCTTACTTTGTAAGTCTGAAATATCTTAGAACTCTCTCATCATTAGAGTTTATCGGTGTTAAGGGAATTTGAGCAGTAGCTCAGTGGTCCCATGGAATTTATTGCTACGGGTTTGGGTCTCCACGGCAGCATTGGAATTTGTAATTGCCGTTTAAAAAAAAGAGATGATTGATATTACTCAATGTTGCATAAAAAAAACCTGATATGATAAGCAGGAGTTAGTCACTGAAACACTGACGCTATAAATAACTCCTGTACTGTAAGTTTCAGTTTTAAGTTTTAATAGGAATTGAATTTAATCACTGCCAGGTTCTTGGTGGAATTCTAAGAGTGTCAGAATATCTGCGTATTGAGTTGTATGTCATTTCAAAAATAATCTGCATCAACAGCTTTTGTGTTGACTCTAGGTTTGCAAATGACATTCTGTAATTGTTTTATGAGATGAATCAACCAAGAGAAACAGAAGAATGAATCAGGTAATCTCCATTTGAATAGCATTCAATACATAGTTAGATTTTCTTTGTTAGTTAATGTGTTAACTAAAACTGAGAAGAAGTACTATCGAGACCATTTCTGTGGAAATTCTGAGACCGTGGTTGCTTGATTCATGTCTGCGGTCTTCTGTATTGTTGATATGCTGCGTGTATTGATTAATATGCATGGCTAATTTTAAAATGTAGTCTCTTAGATTGCATATTTTAGATAAAAAAATTTTTATCATAATATTTTTTTAATAGAATGTAAAACGGCTGTGACTTAATAGAAATTAGCTTCTTCATCGTATTGGATGCCCCTTCTGGGTTATGGTTGTCCCAGTTCTGGTCCCTTCCTCTTAGTATTCGTTTGAAAAAACAATGTTCCAAGTTCTAATAGGTATTGTGATTGTGACATTAGTCACATTATTGATTGTGATTTTGAATCTATTGAAACAGGAAATGCATTTCGGTTCTCTTCCTGTAGAAATGGCTGTATTAGTCTACTCATCTTTGACTAAGTACTCAAGCTTGGACTAATTAACCCTATCAAAGCTGAATGAGTTTTCAAACGAAAACTTTAAGAATTTAAGATGACTATTCCATTAACAGATAACATCTTTATACAATCATATATGAGAGATCGCGTACAAATACGAAACACCTATTTTCCTCTGTAAATGATCACGAAAACAAAAGTCAAGGTTTATATCTATAGGCCTCCTATCTTCTTGTTCACGATGCTTTTATTTATTTGTAATTCAAGTTTCTCAGGGGGCCAATGTCCAAAAACAGCTAAGGGTCCCCGCTTCAGGAGATTGCAACATTTTCTTGTGGTGGCGGGGCGAGATGCCCCTTTTCCTGCAGGCTCTTCACGGTCTCGTACAGGGTTTGCTTCACTGGGGTGAACTCGAGTCCCAACTCTTTGAGCCGCTGATTCGAGAACTTGTAAGGTTTCTTCCTAGGATTCACCTCATCCGAGCACCTTCACCAGTACACAATTATCAGCACTCGTACTCTTCTGTAGCAAAAAACTAATACCAGGGAGATCGATGAGAAATTTTTTTTTTAAAAAAAAACCCTAAATCCACTGAGACTGGTTTAATTTCTTAAGAACTTCTTTAAGAAAAGAAACCGTGATGATTGTACGTAGGTCTTGTGAACCCGCACCATACAATCCTATCTATTCTTTTTCCGCCACCGTTGAAGCATGCGTCACTAGCTGGTTTGTCAATGATGAATTTTGCTAATGGTTGTTGGAACACCAGAAATTTTGCGACAGGAGGCTCTTGATGGGTACTACTAACTATTCCTTTCCAAATCCAAGTTGTCAATACATTATTGAGAGCACTGAAGAGATATCGTTGTTTTTTAGATACTGTCCAGTCCAACCCTCCAAGTCGTAACATGATTTCTACTTTCATCAGCATTAGCATCCCTCGTTGCAGTCAAGAAATTAAAAAATGACGAAGTCTTGCAAACAATAAAAGAAAATGCCCAGCCAAATTTCACCATTACGTAGGCAACCGAAGAAAGAGCCACAAGTAAAAGGAACGTACCGTCTTCCGAGTTTTATATGTATCTAAATATTTTAACTTTTTAGGGGAAAACTTAGGTCCTGGACATATACGGAATCAATGACGATGTTTGAGAGGTTTCTGCTACCCCTCAAAACCTCTAAGAAAGTGAGTTGTGGTGGGTGGGGCAATTTGCCAGCCACAAAAAAAAAAATATTTCTCGATAGATTACAAGAATCCGAGTAAGTAGAAGACATGGACATGAAACCTGCCGTAGGTGGTCCGGGAGGGAGGGGGGTTGGTGCACCGACCACGGGCAATCCAGTATGCCGAACGTGGGGGACACTTCCCACCTCCATATCTTCACTTTCATCGACTGCTCAAGAGTCTTGCGTTATCTTTTTTCCAGCATCGATTCTAATGAAGAAGAGAGAACCAACTAGGAACCGTATGTACAAAATGAACGATCTCAAACATACGTTAAAAGCCGGAACAAGTTTATGAAAGGACGGGACCTAAGTAGGGTTTGGATAGAAAATTTTGATATCGTACGGCTATATAAATAGTGATAGTCTATACAGTCCCTATATTAACCCGGATTTCGAGCCCGGATCCGCTGGCCAAATTATAGCGTCACGGAGCGGATCCGCCTGTGCGGGGCTTAGGTGGCGCCCCATATTTGAAACAGGATTAAGGATTATCCATATCAAACAAATAAATAATTTACACATACACAAAAAAAAAAAAAAACGTACTTCTATCACTAAATGAAGTAAAGTTAAATTCAAAGCATCCATGTGATTTAACATTTCTCCTAAGTCATGCATTGATTGTAACCGGTTGTCCAGAGATAAGATCATTTACAGAAAGAACTCAAAAAGCTGACATGGGCATAAATATCATGAACAAACAGAAATAGTGAGCAGATGAAAGCAATTGGGGCAGGACCACAGTCAAAATGCAGTAGATTAAAAGAATGGAAAAGTGGATAAATCATAAATGATAGAAACTTTCAGCCATAAAATGAACACGATACGGATTTGCTTCCGAGACTAAGGCATTCAGATGGGTAGTAGTCTCGGTTGGCGGTGCTAAAATATAAAATACAAAAAAGTATTAGAAATATGAAATAGAGTTAGGTGGGAATTGAATCTCGCCGATCCCAATGAAAGGAACAGTGAGGAGTTAGGCTGGAATTCAGTAATCACTAGCAGCCCGGCACGATGCTAAACATGAAAAACTAATATATAATTTTGTGATGATTTGTCGCCAAATCAGCTACTAATTTAACGAAAGTGGGGCGAGGCTTCGTCGAAAGGTTTGAATTTGTCCACTCTTTTCGATTTCAGTTATCACGGAAGGTCGTCATTGTAAAAGGAATAGGCAAGAAGGAATTAAAGAATTGGAATCAGACTTAGACGACGACTTACTTGTTGGGAACGGGATAACCGGGGAAGAGCTTAGCGAGAATGTCGACGACGTCACCGCGGTGGAGGACGCTCTCGGCGCAGAGGTAGCGGCCGGAGGCGGAGGGCGTCTCGTAGACGAGGAGGTGGGCCTCCGCCACATCCCGAACGTGAACGTACGCCTGCACGGAGTTGGCGTACGTCTTGGCGGACCCCGTCAGGTACTTGAGTACGTGCACGATACTCGCATTGATCGTGGGTTGCAGGAGGGGGCCAAGTACCAGGACCGGGTTCACCACCACCAGGTCGACCCCCAGCTCCTTGGATACCTCCCACGCCGCCTGCTCCGCAACCGCCTTTCCGTAGCAGTACCAATTCTGTTTCACGTGGAAAAACAGGGGAAAAGACTGATTAAATGTATCGAGTCCTCAAACACCAATTAAAATTCGGCATTCCTGTAGGCGTTTTCGTTGTCAAACATTGTGAATCGGATCAACGACCTTAGTGTTCTTGCAGAACTCGAGATCGCTCCAGCAACTCTCGTCGACGACCTCGTCGGGGCTCCGGTTCGGATCCATGTACACGGCTCCGATGGACGACGTGAACACCACGCGGCGGACTCCGGCCTCCGCCGCCGCGTTGATGACGTTCTTCGTCCCGTCCACGGCGGGGGCAACCATTTGCTCCTGCAAGTAGTAATCAACATCAGTTCGCCACCCTGCGTACCACCTATTAATTAAAAGATGAAGAACCTAGCTCTGGTCCTGTGGATCGATCAAATGACACTAACAGGATCATCCGTGACGGGAGAAGCGGTGTGGAAAACCCCTTGGCAGCCATTAATCGCTTCGCGGAGGCTCTCGCAATCCAACAGATCGGCTTTGCACAGAACCAACCGCTCTTGCGCACCTTCCATCTCCTTCAAATGGAAATTCTTCGGATCCTCTGCAATCACAAGTACTTTTAATTCATAAGCACATCAAATCAGAAAATCGTGTAGAAGAGCACGTAAACAGCCAGTTTCGAATCCAAAAAAAAAACAGAAAGAAAAAAAAAACAGAGAGAAAAAAAAAACAGAGAGAAATTAATTAATATCAAACCTGGATTTCTTACTGTTCCCCTGACAGTGTATCCTCTCTCCAACAAAAGCTTCACCAGCCAAGAGGCAATGAATCCGCCTGCTCCCGTCACGCAGACGGTCCGATCGGCGCCTGAGGAACCTTCCACCGGCATGTCGATCGATGGACACAACTAATTACGCGCGACGGCGAACTTAATTCTATAGGATCGAGCTGGTTCAAAATCGAAGTCGAAAAAATTCCCCGATAAACCGAGAAGTGGCTCTCGGCCGCTTTATAGGCTTCCTCTTCTTTTTCAGTCCAGAAAACTGCAGAAAGTGAAAGAGTCTCGAGTAACGGCGGGGGCGGGGGCGGGTGGAAGCTACCTATGGTTAAGTTAACTCTGGTCGTGGTAGGTGGATATAGTGGCGGGCCCGCCGCGACAGTGCTGGCCGTCAGTGGGCCTTCTCACTGCATTAGGAAGGTAAATCACATGATTGGCCCACGAACGAGTCCGAAACTGTACCCACGTTTTTAGTGAAATTTATTATATATGTCTAATTGTCTCCATATTTTATCTTCTTGCAAATGTAAACGTAGTTTATAGCATAGCATAGCATAGCATAGTATAAGAGGTTGTCCATCCAATCAGAGATGTGCAAACTATATATAGATCCGTTAGCTTAAATAGTTAGGTGGGTCTCATGTTACACGTATATAATTAACAAATAACGTGACTTTAGTGCATCATTTAATAGAAGAAATCGGTCTAGAAAATAAATGTCCTCATTCAGTGTTTTAAAATAACAGACTGGTTACGAGAACATTGGTTCAGGTTTAATTAAATAAATCAATGTAATGAAATTGTAATTAGGCAATTATATTTATTGACATGTTACGAGAACACAGTTGGAGATATTCTAGACTTCAATTAGAGGCAAATATGTATGCATCTAATTTGAATATATTCCAATAAAAGTTGAGGGAAGAAGTATGATCTATTAGAAGGAATTATTTGCGGGTTTGGTAGAGCAGGTATATATATGATATGATGAGAGGAAAAGTGGGGAATGACACGTTTCAAAGGGCTAGTGTCAGTACTCAGTAGTGTGGTGGTAGGAGGGTTGGTAGTGAGGTTACATATTTGAAAACACACACTAGCTATATAGCGACGGGTGAGAAAAGACCCATTCTCATCGAATCCAACCCATTCCCAATTTCCCATCCCAACAGATCAATCAAGCCCATGTCAGAAGAGAATTATCTTCTGGGATTCTTCAAGAGACGACGAAAAGACAACACGACGTAAATTCAAGTTAATTTGTCAGAAGAAAGTTTTCTTTTCCTGCTACGAAGACAGAGAATGAAGGTAAGTCCCTGGTTGCTACTATCGACACCACCAACTCTTCAAGAAAGAAGAATTTGTTATAAATATTTCTACACTTTTGTTATCAAATTAAACGCCAGAGGGTTCACGCTCGCTGTTACTTAGAATTACGTTTCCAATTTGTACGTACTAAGAGTTTTAATTATCTTAAACTACACTCTCAGACATAGATTATAAGATCCACAGAGAACCACGTCCAGAATAATGGGAAGGGTGCACATGGAGTCTGATCCAGCTTCCTGTGGTGGTGAAGGGGCCTGGAGGAGTACGCTGGAATCTGGTTTTGAGATTATGAGAGGGGCCTAGCTAGGTATATATGGATGGGGAGAGTCAGCAGGAATGTCCGAATGTGGCGGATGGCAGAAGAGTACTGAAGGGGGGGACAGGGTGCACAAACGCCAAGAGGAATGTCTGAAATGTGTAGTCGCAATCGACTCAGCCCCATTTGGATCCCACCATTTCAGTTCAGAAACCGTGTAGACACCGCACGCCTTGTCTTCTTCTACGTACCACCTCTCACTCCTCCCTCCTCCCTCCTCCCTCCTCCCTCCTCCCTCACCAACAACTAATGGACAACACTTGCATAATAATCTATATATATATATATATATATATATTGGAATAAAACAAGGCTTTCCCTAATTATATACGAGTACCCACTTGACTTCCCCCACCCTTTGTTATTATAAATTTCATAAAACCCATTCACATGAATCTACTACATGAACGCCACTCTCCTCTCGTCGATCCGCGTCCTTTCAAGTTTCACGTATGTTATTAATGGCAGGAACCCTTTAGAGACAAGAAAGACCCACCTGTAGTGTGCAACGTCAATTTGCCTTGTGACTTGTGACCATCAAATTCTTCGATTTCCAGTAAAAAATGGCTCGATCGATCGATTGACAATTTGGCATATATATATATATACACGTAATTTAAGCAAAGCTGCCACAAATCCATCACTTTTGCCTGACCAAATCCTGAAATTTTTCTCCCGTCCAAACAAACTGCTTCAATTTTGCTGTCAATCACTCGGTACAGAAATTAACTTCAAAACTCACACGGAATCTCTCAAAAACATCAAAAGCTTGGCTTTGCTTCTTCCTTTCCTCTTTGCAAACATATTAGCGTTGGATCCTATCTAATTAATGACGCGGGGGGGCGGTAAAGTTTGAAATCTATACTTGTCCAATAGCTTACTTACGCAAGGGTGATAAGCTAAACCCCATCATTGTGATGCTTAATTATGCTAATTGACCCAGCTATCTAATAAAGGAGAAAGTTACCATTATTTCCTTTCTTTTTACAAAATAAGTCAAAAGCAGCTGCTTGCTTTCATATCTACTGGACGCCTACCTTAGCTTTGTTCAGTCCATATATGATATATCCCTAGTCAATCGCATCTATCATTCAAGACGAAACAGAATGAATATGAGCCGTTTACTGATAAACACATGCTCCATTTTTTAACTCTTACTTTATGCTATGGAATGAATAAGTGGTAGACACGAAGATAAAAACTTGTATCAAGCAAATAAAGAAATGTCATCAGTTTCTCTGCTCCTCGTGTTTTTAATTAAAATAAAGATAGAAAAAGGAAAAAAAAAAAAAAAAAAAAGGCTGGCAGGATATATGCATCAAAAGGTACAAGAGCAGTGTAGGATTAGGAATGGACAAGAACCCACCAAACAAAAATACTAAAAAAACAGATAAATAAAATAAACCAGAAACCCACCCCACCTCTTACCAAGTCGGCAGCACATCATTGCCCAGTGTTTTCTTTTGTATTCTCTCTGTCTCTTCCCTTTCTAATTGTTTTTTAGCTCGAACAATCGCTGAGACGTTGACTCCCTCCGTCGCTAACATCATCCATTCACTTACAGAAAAGATTTTTCCTTTTTTTTTTTTTTTTTTTTTATAGTTATATATTAATAAAGAAGTAAGAGATTTCGAGTGAAGAACCTCTTTATCTTTCGCTTTTGAACAGACTGGAGAAAAAAAAAAAAAAAAAATCCCCTAAAAAAAGGCAAACCAGAAAGGAACATTAAAACTACGCCCACGAGCCCTTGCCTCTGTCCGTCCCTCTTTTCATCCACCACCATTATTTTTCCTTTTCACAAACAATAAAAAAGAGTAGCCAGTGACCCCCTCTCCAGTCTCCTCCATACATTGACAAATCGACAAGCAAACCAAAGCTCATAAATTAAACCAACTGATGATCAGACGGGAAAGCAAAAGAAGGAAGATAAGCCTAAGAGCATAACTGCATCAGCCTTTTGCCTAACTAAAAAAATACAGGGAACTTTATAAAGGAGGATGTGAACAATAAAGGAAGGTGATAAAGAAGGCTATGACTAGAAAGCAAGCAGTAGTAGGAGTTGGTTGTCGCTGCAGCTTGGCCCAAGTCTACGTGAATACGGGGTCAACACAGCGGACATCCACATTCTCGTAGACTTAACGCCGTCAGTTTAATATACACCCTCTCTCTGATCACTACATATATAATCTTCTCCCATCTGATCAGTGTTTCTTTCTCGGCGTTACGAATATTCCGTCACGGTTTGGAGACGGAGGCGGCGTCCTTTACGGACGCGTCGGCTCCGCCGTTGGCGATCGCAGACTGGACCGTGAGAACGGACATGCTCGGAGAGGAAGGAGAGTCACCCAGCAAAGGATTGGAGCTGCGAGTGGCGGAGGAGATGGCGGAGGCGAGTGAGATGGGCATGAGGCACAGCCCCTTTCCCTGGAGGTACTGCATCGCCGAACCCATGTCTTCTTCCATCAGCTTCGCCACCGCGTGTTCCGTCACCGTTAGGCTGTCGTTTGTAGACGACGCTTGGTTTCCGTTAGCACTGCTCCTTCCCATCCCGCTCGCCGCCTGAAAACCCCACTCACCGGTCACCCCATTGAAATTTATCATTAACAAATTGGAAATATATATATATATATATCATGTATATATATATATATATATATAACGTTTTACCCAATACTACAAGGATATATATATATATATATATATCATGAATATATATAAAACTGCTTTCGGGAAAGGAAAAACTACAAGGAAACGATTAGTTTAAGACTAAACCCAATACTAATGCTTCACCAACTACCCCATTAAGGGTATTGGTGTCTTCAAGACCAACAAGAAGATAAACATGTCAAGAATTTCTACTTGCAGAAAAAGAAACTCAATTCTTGCAGAAAACTGAAAACTAAGTTTCCAAAGTCTTAAAGACTATTAAGAGTCGCATAAGGCCACTAAGTCTGCGAAAAACGAGGTAGTGTTCACTAATGAATTTTTAACGCGTTTTACCTCGGAGGAAGAAATATCAGCGACGAGAGGGGCGACAGCTGAAGCACCACCCAGCCTGCTCATGCTCAGTACCTGGACATGTATAGTAAGAGAAAAGAATTAAAAAGAAAAAACGGAATGAGTCCACAGGAGTTATTAACTTATTATATTAGATATTTCGCATAAAAATGATTCTTTGCGCTGCCCCTTTCCCTTCCTTTAATTAAAATAAAAGAGAGAAGAAGAAGAGGAATTCGGAAGACAGTATTTACCTTGACTTGAAGCTGGAGGAATTTCACGTAATCGATGATCTCGTCCAGCATCGAAGCCTTGTCCGTCTGTCATTCCAAAAAAAGAAGAAAGAAAAAAAAAAAAATTAAAAAGACCATCTTCACCCACACCCAACACTTTAATTTACGGTACACGCCCCTGGTCCTTTTCTCCACTAGTGGACAAAACACACGTCTCTCTGCAGAGACCAGAGAGCGTGACGGGAGGAATTTTGCCTCTGCCTTTTGCCCTCCGGTCAGAGTCGTCTCACTCCGAAATAATCAAATAATATCAAGTTCGCTCATTAGGCTTTTCCTCGGAACGGGAAAATCGACCAAAAAAATAAATTGCAAAATCGGGGGGTATTATTGGGGAAGATACCGCAAACCCCACGTACCTTATTCGCGTTCGGCACCAGTTCCTGCAGAGCCTTCATTCTTTCAGCGATACGCTCCCTGCGCAACTGCCACAGAAAACAAACAAAAAAAAAAAAAAGGAAAAAAATTAAAATTAAAAGGTGGTTTCGATATCTCGAAGAAGAGAACGAATCAAAATGAGAACAAACAGAAAAGCCAGAGCTCTTCGGGTTTTCCAGACTCCGGTCAGTAGGGACTTTAATGGCTACCGGTTGAAGTAGTTTAATTTGGCTAAATCGAGTGACACCAACAAGATAGCCTGAAGAAAAAAACCAAGGGAAAGGAGAAAAAGCTTTAGCTTACTCTTTCAGCGATACTGTGCGGATCAGTCGCCTGTCCTCTCCTTGCCCTGACTCTCTGCCTCGGCGCGCCGGTCCCGCCGGCTCCGGCGCCGGTCCCGGCCGCCGGTGCTTGATTGATTCCTGCGCCGCCGGCTGGTGAGCCAAAGTTCTGGGATCCAATAGACCCCGCCTATTATCATGAATAGTACGAAACATTTATGACTTGAACTTAATTAACATTAGTAAAGTCAGAGGAAAATCCTGATTTGGGCGAAAATTAAAGAACGAAGACGACGGTTGGCCCTACACGAATTTATATCCTCCTTCGATTTATACGTTTCAGTAATGTCTGATAATAAATAAATATAGAAGAATAATAATCTAGAGGAGAAAGTTTAGGATGTGCTCCGTACTTGAGGGGTTTGGAAATGTTGTTGCTGGTTTGTTGTTTGAGCGGTTCGTGGTAGAGATCCGGTGAATCCGTTGTAAAGGCCTGCAACTGTACCCTCTCCTCCCTGAAATCGAAACGAATTGTTCATTCAGACAAAAACAGAGAGAAAAAAAAAAAAATACAAGTTCAAACACGCATAGATGAATGATCAGGAACTGCAAATTTCGTATAAAAATGCAGATAGGCGTTAGTACGGAACGAGATATCCCTTGGCGACGAAGAAACTCTTAAGAAAAGGTAAAGGCGAGGAGGACGTACGGCGCTGTGCGATCTGAAGGAAGCCTCCACGTCAAGGCGAGAATCCGAAGAATCGCCGTTCCCGAGAGACAGAGGGAGTGGAAGAAGACCGGAGTCTCCGGCGGCAAGACATCCGGCTGCGGACACCGGGGACGGGGATCTCGTCATGGCGGCGGCCCTGGCCATTAGAAGCTGCTGCGGAAGAGTAACCATGGGCTTTCCGCCGCCGGTGGGGGAATTCCCGCTTATCTGATGCTGACGGAGGCGCGAGGCGAGGAGAGTGGACTCGTCGTAGGGGGTGTGGTGGAGGTTCTCGGTCTGGTGAGCCGGATCGTCGGAGTGACCCTGGGAGACGAGGGAGATGTTGAAGAGCTGCTTCTGGTTCTCGGACCAGGAAGGGTAGCTGGAAAGCATTTGATCGAGGAAATCGTCGTGAGAGTCGAAATGCGAGGAGGCCTGCACTTGCATCTGAGGGTTTTGAATCTGCTGCTGCTGCTGTTGAGATTGCTGGTTTTGGCTCTGCAGCTCTTGCAGAGCCATCATCGACGCCATTCCTTGCATCTCTTTACTGCAAGACTGCATATAGCTAGGTTGACTCCAAACCCCAAAAAAACCGAATCGCACCAAAGGCAAAAACTAATACGACCACTACGACTTAATTATATCTTCTCCACCGATGTACGTACGATCTCCCTAACAATCAAAGACACCGTCCATTTCAGGCGCTCGTTGCAGCGGGCAGTACCAGTCTAGTCCCGATCGAATCCTCGCAAATGAAAGAAAAACAAAAGGAAAAGAAGGAAAAGGGAAGAACTATGAATAAATAGAAGAGTTTGCGTACCAAGTATAAGCAGGGGAAGAAGGCGAGAGCGAGGTTTTCCGGTGTGGGGATTTCGAGATCCGAGGAAGAGAAAGAGACGTTTCTCTCTTTTGATCTTCGCCAGGGAAAGAGAGGTGTCGTGTTTGTGTTCTGGTGTCTTCTGTCGATGCTGTTTCTCTGAGACGGGGAAGCGACGAGGAATTTGTAAGTGTCTTTCTTACACTAATCTAATCTGATCCAATCTAATCGCCATCATCATCATCATCATCATAATTATGATTATAATAAATACCTAAAGAGAGAACCTCTTTCCTTTCTTTCTCCCTCGCTTCACTTGGCTTACTTCATTAAATTCCTCCTCCCCTTTCCCTCACTCCGGTTAGGGTTTTGAGTTTTGACTCCGGTAAGTTAACCCTTTCTAGGGCTTCTCCCTTCTTTTCTTTTCAGCTTCTCCTCTCCGGTCCCCCTTCTTCTATAGTGTATACGATACAAGGAGAGTCGGCTTCCTGAGAGGCGGAGCGATATGCTTGGAGTGACGTCGGGTGATGTCACGTATGCGGTAGCCGAAGGCTTCTCAGGAGCTTCTCACGGTATCACTTTGGATGGCAACAGAGGGTTATACAAAAAAAAAAAAAAAAAAAAAAAAAAAAAATCAGCGGGAATGGCACTAGTACGGTGTTTTTCTTTTCGGGCTCCTCCAAAAAGCGCTCTTTTCTCCCGCTTTTTTCTCCCACGCCCCCGTTAAAAGACAAACGCCTCCCACTTTTTACAGGACGGCCGTATCAGTCTTGTTCCCTCTTCTCTCTCTCTCTCCTCAACTCTTCTATCATGAGACTCATGGCACAGTCTCTCTCTCTCTCTCTCTCTCTATGTTCTCCTTTTTGAATCTCGTTCTCCTCAATTTCTGCAAGACAAAACATTCCCTCGGGAAAGCCACACGATCGACCCCCATCGACGGATCCTCACCGTCGATCCACCGTACCCCACGGAAACCCCGTATTGCGGCTCACCGGCGTCGGACGTCAAACCTCCGGCGAAACGAACGGCTAGGATCGTGGCACGTCCCGTCCTGTCCCGGGTTTTCAGCCCGAACGATCGATATCCGCTCCGCGATTCCCCAAGCAACGCAGTGGAGTCGATTGATTATTAAATTAGCCGGAAGCGGGAAGGGAATACTTTTTGGTGATGAAATGAGATACAGTTTCCGAAGTCAACTGTAATCCCCAGAATGGGAACTGATTTGGAGAATTTTGAGAACATGGACTCTGTCGACTAGTGTTCGAGCGTCGCGGTGTCACCTTCCCCAACTACGATTGCAAGGATCGCATTCAAGTACGATCCATCCATTCTTTCTTCAGTAGTTTTTCACTTCTTCTTCTTCCTCCCACCATTTCATGATATGGTACTAGTACTACTAACCCAGTTCCCGGCGGCGGCGATGAATCTCGTTTCCCGGAGTATTTTATGGGGATCCGGTTCGGCATTTTTTCGCGGGAAAAAAAAAATTGTGGAGACGAGAGAAAACTAATGATTCCATTAATCACTTGTCTGCAGGGATTCATTAATTACGCGACAAATGATTTGATGTACATGGACAGCATCTTTAAAGCGGACTCCTGCGATCGATCTTTGGAGCCTGAAAGACTGACAGAGTATCATCCCATTTTTTGAAGAGTCTAATCTAATAATCCTACAGTTACACAGAGAAGCAACTCCGATCGACGGTGTATTCTTATCTAAAGCCAGCTCACTGAGCTTGAATGTGGCTTCATTAAGTAAACAATCTTATTTAAGATTCCAGATAATTAGAAGTGGATTGAACATAATAACTAAACTACTTAAGCCGAGTCCAGACTAGTACTTGAGAGGAGGTACTACCTTGGCTCTGTTCCATCCTTAAAAGTCAGGCCACTACATGTTTGGAGAAGCTTTAGGATACCCATTACCAGGTTATTGTCTTTTTTTACCAAATAATTATAAATTAATTTATCTCCTATTTTTATTTTGCCTTTTCATGCATTCATGTTGATGATATTAAAACATTTATTATTACGGATTCAAATCACCTGGTCCCATTCGCTAACCAGGTTGCGACGTGGCACCGTGAGTGAGTGGGCTTTTTAGACCCGAAATCGGTGATTATGGGCTGGGTAATTGACCGAATGGGCTTTTTTATGTTTTCTCTAAAGTCTTAACCCAGCCGTGAAGGCGAAAAATGGGCTGCTGCGGACGAAGTATTTGATTTATCTACTGGACGATGCCACGGTTGATAGAAATATAGAATAGAAGTGAAGGGTTCGTCACTTTTTCTGAAACCCTTTCATTTTATTTTTTTGTTATTATTATTATTATTTTTTGTCGTCGACTTCTTCGAAAGAAATCGAGTTGCGACCTTGCGGGTTTTCGACTTCGTCAGCTTGATCTTCCCCTCGAGTGGTCGCGTTGTTTGCTCCAAGCGCAGCTGTTGGGATTTTCAGCTGCGTTCTGAGGTGAGTTAACTTCTCCAGCAGCCCCTTAGGTGATGAAAGGTGGACGACTTCTTCTTCTTCCTTTTCTTCTGTTTTCCCTTGATCTGAATGCCGCTACAATCTCATGCTTCCTATTCGTTACTTTGTTTCACAATCGCGTTTATGCTACTGTCCTGCTTTTGCGCTTTACCCTAAGCTGGTATAGATTATGTGCGAGATGTTCGCGGTTTTAGGGAAATACTTTCCCCCCCGCCAAATGTTGTCGTATTTTAGGTTGGTTCGGTGGGTTTAGTGAATATTCATAAAGGAAATGCATGTCCATGAACAGAAGTCCAATTCTTAATGCAAATGATCCGACCCTTTTGATACCAAAGTGGCTCGATGTTTTATTTGAAACAAATTGATAAGTTCCGTGTTGTTATTCGTTACAGCTTCCCTTTACCATATATCATCCTTTCTAGTCTTTAAATGCCCGTTATCTTCACGACGAAGATGTTTAATTGTTTCCAGCTTCTCTTTTGGTTCTTATTTGGTAAAATCGGTGTTATGAAAAGTGAAAGTCTAAAATTTTGAGTTAGTGAAAAAAGTACGGGTGTAATAGACTGTAGACTGAAACCGAGTGAATCCAAGTACTGAATTGCTTCATTTTTCTATGCCCAAATTGTCACTCTCTTGCATTTATACTTTTGCTCTTGCAGATTATAAGCTTAAACATGAACAAACTCTTGGAATTTGGAAGGAAAGCGTTATTTGTAGTCAGGGTGCTCTCTGGGTTTGAAGAGAGAAGGATTAGATCATACAGATTGATGCTGCAAAAAAGAATTGAAGCGGTAGGTAAGCATTTCAGTAGCTTCGTTTTAAATATTTTTAGCTGCAAACCACCTTGAAACTTTGACATTATTTACCTTTCCTTACCTGGCATTCGGTGGGTTTTTTTTTTCATTTTTGCACTGGCTTTTGGATCATCATTTCAAACTTCTCTTTAGGTGACATTTTTTCATACTTTTAGCTCAGAAGTTTGTTCTGCTAATATCTGTCTATAGATGGTTGTGGTTTTCTTAATCTACTTTAGGACTTTTTAGCTAAGGAGACCAACTTTGCACTTGGTTCTAAAATCGAATAGCTAGCAGAAAGTTTGTGTCACAATTGGTCTGCTGCCTCTCACCTTTTCCTGAGGAGATTTAGGAGGGCGACTGCAATATTTGCTGTTGCAGAGAGATATTGACCCACAGCTACCATACAACAACACAATTAAAACTCGTTCAATTGCATCTTGCATTATCCTTGTATGTCGTACTATTGTTCCAAATGATGAGCTAACAGAGTATTGTATGTTACTGCTAAGGAAGGCAGGAACAGCTATTGTTGGTCCCCAACTTCTCTGATATCTCTAGAAACACTATTTTTATGTTATGCAAATAAAAAGTTCTTGTTTATTAGGAGTCAGTTGTGTGAACTGATCACAATGGAAACCTATGCCTCTTTTTAATGCTCCTTCTGGCAGTAGAGTCATGTATGGGTTCAGTCTCATTCTTTATTTTCTGCATGTTAATTTAGCTCTTTTTAATGGAATTTCTTGACTCTCTTTTTGTTTGTAAATATATATTTATTGTAGGTAAGAGTGCCTTGATGTGACCCTTACATGAAATTTGTTTGGTTAGGCTGAAGCGAGGAAGATGGCATTGAGAAAAATTCCTGAACAGGCCATCTTAGCAGAAGTCCGCCGCATGGTTGAGGAGATGCAAACACTTAACCAGAAACTTGAAGAAACAGTAAGTCTGATTTTCACGTAGTGACTTCATATGCCTCAAGAGGAATGAGACCCAAGCAATGTCTGTAAGAAAGGATGATACTACCAGTTACAACTTGAGTAGCTGGTCTGAAATGTCCAGAGTTCGGACAAATTAGATAATGATTGGAATGGCCAAAATAGTTCCTTTTTAATCTGTTAATTTGATCACTTGGCTGTTTACTCCAAAAAAGCAAAACAACTTTTAACAAGAAAAATCAGCCATTGAAGATTATACAAACGGTTGCATTTATTTCAGGAATCAGCCATTGAAGATTATTTCAAGCCAATTGACAAGCAGGCTGAGATTCTAATGAACACTCAACTTGAACGCGAGGAAAGGACAATGAAGGAGATGGTGATAGCCATGAAAGATCAGGCCCTGATGGAAAAGGAAGTAGCAAAGAGGATTGCCAACGCGCATGTAGTGGATGCAAGCCACAATACTACCAAAGACACACCCTCCACTCTAACCAATGAATCTCAGGTGAAATGATAAGCAACAGCAACACTTCTTCGGAAGCAATGTATTCAGTATTTGGTCTGATAATAGGTAAGCCGAACTCGAAAATTGTCACTTTGAGCTTAATTGTGAAATTGCGATTGATTCTATAGACGAGAGGATGAGAAAAGAATAGAAATGTGGATCAACCAATAAGATGTGAGGTTTCACTGTCCTAAATATCACGGGTGCTCTCTCCAACCTGTTCTGAAGTTCAGGTGGTATTTTTCCCAAGCATCGAGTTTAGGGTACCTGATCCTAGTGATGTTTTCGTTTGTGTTACTTGCTTCCATTTATTATTAATTGTAATATAACTGGTTAAAAGACCACTGCAATGCTTAATGCGTCCTAATCTTTTGTTGCGTCTGTATTTTACCTTGCCATATTTGATAATAAAAATAGGTGAAATTTAGTTCATCGCAATCTTGGTTTGACGAATTAATAATAATCGAAATTTAGTTGCCTTTAACAAGGAAATAAAATTGTAGCCAGATATCTTCCACAGACATGATAATTAAAATTGTAGCCAGATATCAAATGCATAACGTAAATCTCTTTAGTGGTTTTCCGTTGTCTTGTTGAAACAATTCCTTAGTTTCACCCTTTAAAAGCTTAATCTCTGAAGGCTTTCCTTAGTTTCACCCTTTAAAAGCTCTGAAGGCTGATGTTCCTCGATAGTCCTGAAATAAAACATCCTCATTTTTTGTCCTTCTCATGATCTGAACATAGGAGCATAGAAGCCATTTGATTCAACCACCAGAAAGCATGGAACCGCTACCAGAAGACATGGCGAGAACTATTTAATTTCCAACATAATATTGCAATCCGCTGCACTACAGAGCACAATAAAACCCACCAAAATTCTCGCGGCTCAGACCAACCAACGGACCAACCAATATTCACGCTGCACAAAGGGACCAACCAATATTCACGTAACGTAGAGACATTAAGAAATGGGGATCATAAATAACACCTTCACATTAGCGAACCTCGCAAGATAAATGACAACGCATGCTGCTGCCCCAACTGGTTTCAACTCAACGCAGCCACACCCGAAACCACACTGAGCAGAAGTTTACAGTGACTCAACCAACCAAAATGGCAATATTTAAATTGAAAAAAAAATACATGTTACTATCACTATGAAATAAACTTAAACTGCCTCAGAGGGCAAAGTCAATCTACTGTTTTTTGCATCTAAACAGACACATTAACCTAATTCCCTAATCACAATCCCCCTATATTTCGATCTCACCAGTTGCTAATAATGGCTTACTATCACGTCAGCAAAGTACTATCGCACCAGTGAGATGTAGCCCATGACTGATAAGGCTTGAAAGACAAAATAGTTACATATTTACCTTTCTAGCACAGGACAAACCCAATTAGTTTTCCTGTTCAGAAATCAACTCTGGACTTTTCTCCTTCGCTTCTTTCCACTCTGACCAGCACTTTCTTGTGCATCAACCGAACTTGATTTCCCTTTGGCAGAATCTTCACTTCTGGTAATCTTCAAATAACCCGTTTTAGCTTTGACAGAAGAAGATCCATTTGTATTGGACTTGACACCAACTTTTGATATTTCTGTTTTAGCCTTCAATCCAGTTCTCGGAGTAGACTCATCCTTGGACTTGCTTCCCGAAAGTGATTCGTCCTTTGATTTACTGCCACTTTTCGATCCCTCTTCTTTCGATTTACTAACTGCAGTGTCATCTTTGGCCTTCATTTTGGTGTCTTTAGGAGTACTCTCTTTGATTTTGCCGCTGGATTTAGGTGTATCATCACCCTTTGTTTTGCGTCCTAATGACCTTGCACCATCAGTCTTCTGCTTACCTGTTGAGGAGCTTCCTCTGCAAGGCACAATAAACACACTTTAGAATGCACAAAAAAAAAAAAAAAAAAAAAATTGTAGCCATCAAGGACCATGATATTTACTGACCGTCTTGACACCACCTTAGCAGGCTTGCCAAGTGATTGTGGACTCTTCTTCATTTTTTTCTTCTCTCTCCTGTTTGGAAGCATAAAGAAAAGAAAAGGTATGAAGACCCAACAAAATATTTGAAAAAGAGAATATCTTTTATCACTTATATAGGAAAACGGGTAAATAAACAACTACAATTTAAGCCCAATACCCCCAACGAGGAGATTTGAAGTCAAAACCTCCCATTCTAACTCCCACTTGTGACCACTGAGCTGTTGCTCAAGTTCTAACTTTATTCACTTTCAATATAGTCGGCATAAATTTCTGGTCACCATGGCCTCGTCACTTCCAACTACCATAACTTTTATTTTCTATTGCTAACTACAAAATTAGTGACAGACAACAAATGCATAGAAAGCAATCGGATGTTTTTGTTTTATTACAATGCTACCCGGCGTTGGAGTACTTCAGTAGTTCCATTGTATTAATTTGGAGGACACTCCATCAGAAAAAGAAATGCTCTCTTCCCAACCTTACTTGGACAAAAACAGCATTTTATGAGAAAACGAAAAGTATAGGGAGAATGTAGATCAATCTGGATCGAGTGATTAAGAAAACAAAAAGGAAAAAAGCAAAAAAACTGAATCAAGTTAAGTGATCCTGGACTAAATTCATGTCTTGAGACCTTTAGATCAATGACATCCAGAAAACTGCAAACAAAATAGATAATATGCTCAGCAGACGATGTAATCAATACAGCAGCTCATCACATCAGACATAATCATTAACTTGACTGTAAAAGCTCAATAATGAATTACACATCATACCTTTCAGAAGATGCGTTATGACTTGAGGGATCAGCTTGTTCCTGGAAAAAATGCACATTTTAATACAATTTTTGTCAGCTGGAGTTAATAGTGAACAAAGAATCACATGCTAACCCACCTCGTCATCAGACGTAACAAAGTTGAACTTCTCTTCTTTGAGCAACAATATCTCTTCATCCCCGTCATCGTATTTGACCTGTTTGAAAAAACGATGTAATCACAATGATACTTTAGTATGTAAATATAGGCAGCTAGACAGCTTTAGAAACATGCTGAAAAGTAGTACATCATCTAACCTTGTGTTTCTTTTCAACAGAATCATAGGAAGCAACGATACCTCTGTAGTACCTGTAGCCAACAAACATAGGAACATCTGGATTACAATTTTAAAACAGCACCTAGAAACAGAGATTACAAGGATCTAAAGATTCTGGAGGCACTTCCACCCAGAGGGGTGTAAGAACAGGTTGATGAAAAAACAAGAATACAACCACAAAGTTCAGTATCCAAGCAACTAAACAGTTTAAATTTATCATGACAAGTCACGATCAAGGTATTCAATTTTTTTTTTTAAAATTTTTTTTGAGGAAGAGGCTAATATATGCAACTACATTTTAAACACAATAGCCCCCATTTGAACTCAATGTGGCAAACAAGTCGTGTGTGAGAGACTGGTGTTACATTGATCAGTAGGAAGAAAACAGTTATTGAATGAATCCAGTGCAATTAGTAGGAAGAAAACTCATTTGAAAGAACTGACCCAACTTTATCAGTGAATCTCAGATCGGACTCAGTAGAGGCCTAGGCGTGAGGAGATGCATTAGTCCTAACAAAGCCAGCATCTATAGACATGTCCTCCACTTCCCCAGCTAGGAGTCAGAGAGTGAAAGTTTGTGTGTAGGGGAATACATTGATTGGTAACTCAGAAGATCTTACAAATGTCAGTTAGGAGGCTCCCATTCTTGCATAGGTATGTTTGGAGGAAATAAGCAAGGCAAGTCTTATCGGCAAGAAAATGAACACACTCTAGACCCTTTAAATCATGGGTCAGTTCCACAAGCAGCTAAAATCTATTCATGCTGAACTGCAGTGGGGCTTCAAGATGCCCTCGGCTATATTTGAGAAAAAAGGACTCATAAATAGCTATGAAGCAACTGGTTTCCACCTCCACAAGTGGCTTGTTGAGGATTTACTTTACAGGAGCTCTTGGGAGAGTCCAAGTCTCTCGGGTTACAGAAGAGTTGTTAATCATTAAGGACAATTTGGATTTAACCCATCATGAAGACCTCATACTCTACATCTGTTGAAGTCCATGGTCTTCCCCATGGCTGAGAGTCTATAAGCAGCAACTTTAGCTCTCCAGTGATTGTTGTAGACATCTCTAAGACTGACATCTTTTAAGGGAGCCAGCAAGTTTGCATGTAGATTGACCAGCAGCTTGCTGCGATTGAAAACATTGCTGTTTCTTCCAGATTGTACAGTCCCACATTCCACATTAGGCTAATTTGAAGGCAGATCATTTTGCTCAGAAAATTCCAGACAAAACATAGTTGTTATTGTTGAGCCCTTTGCTCAATTTTGTCCCCTTCCAGGGTATTCTCTCTCTCAAAAACGTTCTGCCTCTCAGAAAACAACATTCAGAAAGGGTTTAGGGGAGAATTTACAGATATAGAGATGCATGTGTAGAAACACACCGGAATAAAAATTGTGATATTCATAGGGGTACCTCATAGTTACTATTATCGTCTCATCAGATATCACTTCTTGCATATCTAAGCAGAAGCAAAGGTTGTAACACAATTGTTAAACCTAAAACGCCTCAGTCACATAGCAGCAAATGTGGAATAATATGATCTAAAGAAATAATGTCTAAAGGGACAGCACAGAAATATCATTTCGAAAACAATGCTCACTGAAACATGAAAAGCTAAAAAGCACAACAATTTGATCTAAAGAGAAACTTTCCAAAAACAATGGACTTACTCTTCATCATCAGGCCACCACACTTCGATTTTAGATCCAACTATGTTTGCATCAAGAACTGGTTCAGAACCCTGATATACAAATACACCAATTGGAAGGTAAAATATAACACAATTTCAATTGGGCAAAGGAAAAGAACAAGCAGATGACAGAATGCAGAAAGTGGAAATAATAATAAAAAGAAAAAGAGATAATGAAGAACACTGAGTAGCAAAGGAAAATGATAACTACTATAAGATTCCAGAAATCAAATCTTACACAGGAAATTAAGCCAACAGTCAGCAGCGTATCCCTTCACAAAAAGAATAAAACCTACCTCTTCTTCTGCCATGCTGCGTTTCCTCTTTGACTTAACCTTAGGCGTTTCTTGTGACTGATTCTGGCCTCCAGTTAATGCCTTCGATTTCTCTGAAGAACCTAATTTCTGTGGAAAAGAAAAAGGTTTTTCTATTCAGAAACAGCAATTTCAAAACATACAAATTAAAAAAACTAAGACAGTTTACTTTGACGCTGCCAAAGAAATAGATAGAAATGAACCCAATGCATCACTAAATGGTAGTAAGGCACCAAATTCCAACTGACTACAAGACAGCATCAACAGATCAATCGGAATGACTTTTTATTAAAAGAAAGATGCTGTAATGGGGCCACCAGGTAATTTAATATAACAGGAATCTCACACAAAAAGACAAGTTTACATGCGTTCAATCTTTCTAGCAGAAGTAACTAAAGAATTAGGCACCATCAAAAGAAAGTTTTGTGCTACATTTTACCACAAATGAACAACGATTCCAGTACCTTCTTACTGGATCCCCTCGAAATTAGTTTCTCAGCACTGTGTGCTCCTTTCTGCCGCTTTGCTCTATCTTCCTTCTTTTCCATAGACAGTTCCTTCTTTGAACTTCTACTAGCAGATAGCAGTGTATCATCATCATTAGCATCCACTGAAGACCTATTCTTACTATGGTCTTTTTTTGTTTCTACTTCAGGGGTACTTTCGGTTTCCTTGGACTTATTATCAGGAGCTTCTGGTGTCACTTCTTCAACTTGATCACCTGACGCACTCACCTTCGTCTCAGAAAGCGTAGCAGGATTATCTGCTTCAATATTGACAATAGGAGTTTTCTTCTTTCCTGGAGGCCGGCCCCTTTTCGGACGACCACCAGAGTCGGGCAAAGCTTGATTTGGGGATTGAACACCAGCATTTGCAGACTCATGATGTGGTTGTGAAGGTGATGAGAGCTCACCCTTTTTTTCAGTATCTAATGATGCAGAACCTTTCACAGCAAGACTTTCTGGTAAGGAAGAATTGTTAGTCTCCTTACCAGTACCATCTTTTCTTACTGGCACTTCTGCAGCCTGATGCTCACTTGCAATTCGAGAATTTTCAGACACATCCACTGAAGGACTTGTGGGCTTCGGCTTCCGACCCCTCTTGCTTGTACCACGAGAAGCTTTTGTTGGAAGACGAGACAGATCAGGCTTCCTTTTTGGAGAACTAGGGTCTTTTCCAGTCTGAACTGTGCCATTACTTGAAGGTGATGCTGGTGTTTTAGCGACAGTATCAATATCCCCATCTTTGGATTCCTGTTCAGCCCCCTGATCATCAAACAGCCACCGAGATTCAAATATACTACTAACAAAACTATAACACATGCATTAAATCATACATCTTTGACTGTAGTTTGAATGAACAGATGGGTTTAATCAAATTGGATGAAATAGCATGGCACAAATATATGGTTTGGTTAAAGAAAAAAGAAGTGTTGCATACCAAAGGAGGCTCATCCGAATCTGTCCCTTCAGATAATTTGTTTTCATTTCCCTAAAACACAAACATATTGAGGTGAATTAAAATAAAGCCAAATTGCATCTATTGATTGCCCAAACCCAGCCAACAGAAACAGAGAAATATGAGCTCATAATTCCACATGCCTAGGACCATCTACTGTAACATTTTCTTGAGAAAGATACACTAATATACGAGCAGATCACATGTCAAACGTAGATACCAACTATTCTACATGAAGATCAAATCTTACTGATAAGCAAGACAAATATAGAAAAGCACCTGAAGCAAGAAGCATTTCAGACTATAAACAATTCCCCGCACATGAAATCCCTTGAACTAAACATGTGAGGTATTGACAGAGATTTTGATTTCAAAGTCAAAAAATTTGCATTGCCCATAAAGCTTCAAAACCACTTGAAAATTATGATTAGCATATACATTAGAAAGATGGATAAGACATACACCTAAAGTCAATGAATATCAAACATATAGAACTTGTGCTGGCTTTCAGACGGCTGATAATCACTGGATGACATTTCTAACTAAAAACAGGTTTGCTGCCTTTGCGGGAGTCAAGTCAAAGAAGAGCACAAACTTTGTACCACTCCTCAACCACAGTAATGGATATTATCATTGTCTACCCAATAACAGCTACAGCAAAGCCAATTAATTCAACTAGATCAGCAATGACTACCCTCTAGCACAAAAACACAGGATATAATTATTATAGCACCAATATCAAGAGCAAAGCACGATAAAAAAGTAAGCAAATATAAGAAAACACTTAAAATTTTATTTAAAAAACAATCTTTTAGATAAAGAACTTCATCACTAGTATTTTCTAACCTAGTACACAGCATACTATCTACTTTAATGGATTAATACTTTAAATGCCTATCATAGACGAGAATAATTCATCAACAATGAAATGCCAATTATAATAGAATAGAAAGTTAAAAATGCAATCCAAAATTCAAAAGCTATGGAGGCACAAAAATGAAAAACATGTCCCATAACAGTAAGAACAAAATATGCTCTCACAACATAATAACATAACTGAAAAAACAAAAAAAAAAAAAATATATATATATATATATATATATAATATAAAATATAAAATCAGAAGAGCAAATAGGATAACCGAAAAGCAAAGACACACCACTTGTTCACCAGTAGTATTCAGATCATCACACACCACACCACCGGATGCCTCTTCGCACATCGAGGCAACAACTGTGCTGTAATCCTCAGCAGTCATTCCTTTTGATTTCATTTCATGCACCAGATATGGTCTGAGCTTTGAGGCACATAAACTAATTACTTTTTCTCCCAATTTGTATGCAACAGGTGAAACATCCTGAAATGATAAACTCATCTAGTTAGAAAACATAGTTCAGGAATGTCATTCAGTTTTATTTCCCGTTTAATCTGAATAATTCTTCCACTTTGTTTGGGAGCATCACAACATTTACCAAATTAGCTATCAATCTTTAAAAGTCTTTCCCATTTATCCTGCTAATATCCATTGCAGGTATTCTTCTTGCAAATAAAAACATAGTATCATGTGGTAACAATTCAAAAGAGAGGAGAGAGAATCTCTTTCTCACTTAAAAAAATTAAAAATAAAAAAAATAAGACAACATGAAAGAGAAAACAAACAGTTCAACATAAGCACCAAATAAAATTCTCCATTTAGAAAAAGTTTTATCATTTTTTAGGACAACACAGATCTTATTAAAAGACAAAGGAAAATGCAACCTAAAGGGGATGTCTTACATCAAGGGATTGGAGTGAAATCCCCTCTTTAGCAAGAGAGTTAACCTCAAGAGTAGTTAGACACAACAGTTCAAAGAAGATACAATGACATAAATTACCATGAAAGAACTACAAATAAGTAAACAAAGTTAAAAGAGAAAAATATCAATAAAAAGACAGCAATGGTAAAAACAAACTCAATTTAAAAAAGGAAAACATAAATCAAAATTTTGTACAAATTAACCAATAGCATTTGTATTAAGTTTCAAGTTCTAAAATTACCAACCGTGGTAATTGATTCAGGTTTCTCAAAGATAACCCTCTTCAATCCTTCTATAATATGCATTTTACTAACTTTCACATTAATTATTGCTTCCAGTCTTTTCAATAAGAACCCATAATGAAGGAAATATACATCACAAAACATACATGAATCTGAGTAACACTAGAAATAGAAATAAACAGAGAACATAGAGGAAGATTGGAGTATCTGTGTGTAAGCAAGAGAAAAGAAAATACCCGTCTTTCCTTCTTCACACTATTCAAGAGACATGACAGGAACTGTGACGAAAAATCTTCGCTCTCATCAATTACCAAAGTCATTATTGTCTCCATAGATGTAAAAACACTTTCTGGGATAGTGTCCCTGGAAGTGGCATTTTAGATCATGTCAATAGCAAGCAGGGAAAGACATATGATAAACACCACATCAAACAAAAAACAAATGAATGACAACACTGAAAGTTAAAATGAAACTAAATGTATCCAAATACATTTTTTGTGGGCACCCAAGGAAAAGAAAAATAAACATATTTAAACACATGATAAAACACAAATTTATAGAATTATCTCAATTTTGAATAAAATTAACTTCTTTTCTGAGTAATGGCAAACTGAGGTATATAACAACCTAAAACTCTATTACGCTTTTCCCAGTGACAATTATCCATCATCAAAGTTCATCCTGAAACCATAATCCACAGGTATACTCCTGAATAAGTAGACAGAAGGATAATGCATCACACCAATGCTAAATCATAGAAGAACAAGATAGACAACGGAGAGAGAGAGAGAGAGAGTAAATCGAGAGAATAAAAATATGTAAATTTTTTTCAGATAATAAAATGCCAAAATTAAAACAACAATTTCTTTGGATGCTCGCAATAGGAAAGAATTACCTGGTTTCTTTAAAAAAATGCTGGAACATCTCCACAATCAGATCATCGCATTCAAGGTCAAGCATGACAACACATGACCTGACCTTAGCCACAGTTTCAAGAATTGACACCCTCTTTAAATGTGAGCGGCTGGATGCATCAAACAAATCCTCAAATGAAGCAACAATTACCTTGAAAATTTCCTGCATAAAAGGAACATAAAAAGTGTAACCCCAAAGTATGGCTCCCACATGAACAATAACATTGCAAATGAAGAATGTACAACATTCTAAAAGAGTCTCATAGACCTTCATCAAGGAATCACTATATGGTGCCTCGGGAGCTGTTATCCTGGTGATTTCACTAATACAAGAAGCTACAGCAACTTTCACATCCATATCAGAATGTTTCAAAAATTCATCTGCAACCAATGCATCTTTAGATGGTTCAAGTGCAGTCAACATCATCTGGGAAGGAGATTGTTCAACTTTTGCCAGATAACCTTCAACTTGCTGAGAAACCAAAAGTAAAAAAGAGAATCAGCAAATGGATGTACAATGCAAGTGCAGAAGTAGTAAAACACCGGTGCTACCAAGGTTGCACTGAAAAACTCTAAAACTCTATTCAAATAAAATAAAAAATAAAAAAAACTCTTAAAATATGAATGTCCAAGAAAAGAACTCAACAAATATGTTAATCTAAACTAGAGATGGTAGCATTAGGCACGATACTGTATTACACATTAGCTGCTTTTGTGTATAAGATGACTGTATCTGGAAAATTAAAATATTAAAAAGGATTTCTAGGGTCTGAAATGCAAAACCAGAGACCTTCAACTCATACATTCTTGCCTAGGAATTAATTAATAACTACCAGGAATCTTTGAGTAGCACCACATTACAAACTATAAGCTGCAACAGAGGTAAATATCAAATCAATATCATGCAAGATATTCCATACGCCATACCAAGAATCTTTTACTTTAATGTGAATGAAGACTTTATCTCAATAGAACCTTAAAAAAATGACCACATCGGCAGGTCCATCAAGTTTCAAGATATTAGACTGACAATACACACAAATCAGTTAAGTTTCTAATCAATCTTCGTTACTAACGGGTAAAAAATGAGGACAATTTTCTTACACTGTCCTACGGAATCACTTCTTCCCACATCAGAGGCAGAATAGGATAAATATGTTCTTCGCAATTATGGGTTCCATGAATTATAAAGGCCAGTAGAGCAGTATTTACATATAAAATGCACTAATAAAACCTTACCATAAAAAAGCCTATTGTTTAAGAGCTGATTGAAAATTAGGCAAGAATTTATATAAAGAATTGAAAAGTAGGTCCACACAATAGAATTCATTCTTCGCCCAAGCAGTGGCTGGAAAATGGTGAACCAAAGAAATTTTGTCTGGCAATTGTAAAATAAAAATCTGGATATTTCCTAGTTAGTTAGCTGTACCACACTATGCTCACAATGAGTAGAAATTAGGTCTTGATAATACTTCATGGAGGAAGTTGATTGAAGAACTTGACATAAGAAACCTTGGCACTCTATTCTGCCAGCAGTTACTGACATCCATCAAACATGTCTATTTCGTATCCTTTTCAGATCTTGACTTTAAAGAATCCAATGTGCTGCTGCAGCTGTGTTTTCTCTCTACTTTAAGGGCGGGAAAGAAAAACAATTCCATTACAGGACAAATGCCAATAAATGAAGGACCAGTCATTGATAGCTAACATATCACCATGACCATTTGCACTCCTGCTCTTAAGGTACTAATTCCAAACAACAATGTTAGCAAGATTACAAATCTCGTACAAGGAATTTCTAAGCCTCCAAGATGGCTTGAGAGACTTCTTGCACCAGCTAACCATTAATTATGAATCACCCTAACCTCTGAAGGCCCTGGAAAGTGTTCGTGATAAAGCTTTAGATCCTGTTAAACAGCACTCAACTCTGCAGAATCAAAAGTCCATTAGAATGAACTCACCTGCTCTGTACTTCCAGGTAGCGCCGGTAAATGGAGCTGTTTCTTTGTTTTGAGTAAAGGAAAATTTCATTTCAAAGCCTAAAGGCAGAGAAACTATCAGGGAGGAACACTCCTTACAACAAAGGATTGGAGAGAAACCTTTTCTTTAGCTAAAGCATCAGAAGCGACCATTGGTTAAACACCGGATACGATAATAAGTAAAACATGATTTAGGCTCAGGTGGTAAATTTCAGAGAAGCGACGGAAAGGCGGCTTCCTCCCAAAATTCCAGCGGATGACATTAACAGAGTTGTTTTTAGCAGGCAACAGGCCATAAAAATTATTACAGAAAATAAGAAGAGGTACAATCATGAGTTCGGCGAAAGCACTGAAAGTCTAAGAGCATACGCTGGCAACGTAGGCAGCTTCTTCCCCAGACACTAGTCGATGACATTATAGAGCCACATTCAGCAGGCAACAGACAAAGAAACTATCAAAGAAAATCTTCAACCCATTTAGGAAAGCTATGATCGCAGATGCGGTTGAGCTAGTACGACCAGCTGGACCAGCAAAAGTTAGTCATTGGTTCCTCAATCCATTGCAGAAATGCAACCAAAACCTGATGATTCAAAGTTGCCAATAAAAGAGCCATCAAAATTACGTTTCAGATCACCAGGTCTTGACAGGGTCCTCCCCTCATGAAAATTGCCTTACCTGCCATGCCCCCCCCCCCCCCCACACACACACAAAAACACTAGTGGGTGGCATTATTAGATTCATGTTTAGCAGGCAACAGGCCAAAACATTATCATGAAAAATTCTCAACCTATTAACACGAGTTAGGATCCCAGATGTGGTCAGTATGACTAGTTGGACCAGCAAAGGTACTTAATTGTTCCTCAATCCATCAGAGAAATGCCACCAAAGGTTCATGGTGCTAATAAAAGAGACATCCAAATAACTTTTTCAGAAAACCAGTTTATCGTAGGTCCTTGTGTGAACTGCCTTAGCCCCTGAGCGGCAGATTAATCTAGCAATTAGTCAGCAGTTTGACCTGATGAGACTTCCATCAAATCCACAAACAGATCAGGGGAGAAAACCCAAGTGACAATCTGGCACAAGGTTGAATTCGCAATTGAATGCCAATACGAACAAGACTGCCAAGAAAAGTTATAGGTTCCTCTCTAACCGAACTCCCCGAGATATTAACCCCAAATAAGCTTTACTCAATAGTCCTTCCAGTACAACGGAGTGAGCTAAGAACATCTGATTGCCATTTACCCTGCTCCAGATCTATCCTGGTCTTCTGCCGGTCACTGACTACTGTCCCTCCAGCCAACCAACTACCTTTTCGCCCCCCAAAAAGAGAAAAACAAAAATAAATAAATAAATAACGCACTACAGATGCATTATTTATTTACTGAAAATTGGAACAATAGTTATTTATAAAATTAGTTACCATAAGAGTTTTCAATATCGTGCTCTTGTTTTTCTTTTTGAGATAATCACTCGCCACATCAGAGGCTCGAGGCAACCATCGAATAATTGTTATTTTTGGGGTGCCATTTAAAGGTAAACAAAGAAGGAAAAAAAATTAAAAGTCAAAGATTCTGCCAGCTATATAACTCCTCTTACATTTAATTGTTACTTTTCATTGAGAACTCCTGCGACTCATTCTACTAATCACGCCAGCATCTCTAAATGTAATATTGTTATTCCCATAATTGCCAGATAGTCAGATCCTAATAAGACGTAGCCAAATAAATGAACTTCGATATGAAGTGTTCGGACAAAATTGTCATGTTAAGACTACATGGAATGGAATAAGTGCATGGATGATGGAACAGCACAGGTTACCTAACAAGGACAATTTAATGAGAACCTAGAAATACTCAAGTTATTATAGCAAACAAAAACTTAAAAGAGAACAAGCAAGTAAATCCCCAATAGTAAACTCAGAAAACATTGAATATATGACCATAGAAGGAAAGAATAACTGCAAGTTTACAACAATTCAAACAGAAGAAACATGCTATGAAAGGATTTAAAGCGGATCCAAGTAATTGAATAACAATGAACGGAAAACATTCTGAAGGCTACCAGAAATTCACGACAGAACTTCAGCCACCAATGGTTCTGCCTAGTTTTGTTTTGAACAGAAAACAGGATAAACTGATCAAGAAGTAGCACTATTGCCATACTGACTAAATTTTTTTTCATCCGACAAGAATACTTCTAATTATTAATTTTTATTCGATAAACCGATTTTGATACTCCACCAAAAAACCAGGGTACAGAGAAAAACCATATTTTCCTACTTCGCGACAAACTTAACGATCTAAGGGACATGTGTAGTGGAAACTGCAGAACGAATAAGATTAATAAAAACTTGAACAGCGAACAATGCACGTCAGAGAATGAAACTAACACGATACCAGTGAAATCGAGGTCCTACTTTACTTATCTAACTGGGGAAGAATACACGAGGCAGACTACAAAAGAGACAACTTTATTAGGAGAAGGAAGACGGCCAGAATGGGGAAACAAAAAACTCATTATGACCAGAGAATACAAGAACAAAGACAGAAGCAAAACGCACTTAAAGAGCCATGCGTTTCAAGTTTTTAGTGCCCCGGATACCAATCCTCCATTACACGAGATCCAGCAAGAATTCAAAATTAAAAAAACAAAAAAAAAAAAGAGTTAGAGATGGTGGAAATGAGATGAAAGGACTCCATAAGAAAACATACCTCGAGAAGGGAAAGAAGCTCATTGACATCCGACGGAGGTTTGAGAAGCCTCTTGCCCGCTTCTGCTAGTTGTTCCTCGAGTGCTTTTTCCGCCATTCTTCACGCAGTAAATCGTCAGAACTTTCAATCTTCCCGCAAATCAAACCATTGAAACCCTAGTATAACCCTAAGACTACCATCTCACAAACTTAGTGACAGTTGTAGCAGGAGACAACAAAACACAACAACCAAGAACCATGACTAGGGTTTCAAATATGTATTCACCTGTATAACTTGCCCGTTGCTGCTCCTCTCGCGCTCTGCTCTCCTCTCTCCTCTCCTCTTTCCTCTCTTTTTCTTTGTTTTGTTCGCTCTCTCTCGCTTTCATTAGCTCGCGCTGTGAGAAACGAACGGAGTGCGCTAAAATAAAAATAAAACAATTACAGTCATTTGAAGCCCTTTAAAAGAGAATCCTGGTATCAACTCGGATTCCGCCCAGCTTATGGATTTTAACTCAGAGTCGCCTTTCGAATCCGCCTTGGCGAAGGTGCACTTGTTGGCGCGCGAGAGAATATGACTAATACGTAACAGAGAAGGTCTGATTTGCCCCTGGATTTTTCTGTTGTAGCACCACCTGAGGAGAGTTCTTTATCGTGAGACCGCGCGTCTGAGCTCTTCTAGACCATCAGACCCATGTTACAATGACTAGGAGTAAAGGAGTGGACTTTTGAAATTCGATATAATGCATGTTAAAATTTTATTATTTATTGATTTACTTTTTTCTTTGCTCTAACCTCAATATTATGATTGAAGTTATACTTTATACAAAATTATATAATGCATGTTAGCATGCTAATGAATTATATGATTTATAATTACAAAGTTAAAAAAGTTTACGCTTAAAACTCTTTCGGTCCGAGATCTCACTGTATATTTTCCCCCTTTATCTTTCGTTTACTATTCAATTATCGCGTGGGCGAAATGGGGAAAGTCGATGTGTTTATTTATTTCGCATATTTTTTACAATAATTCATGTACCTGTGACATAAAAGTAAGAGTTATTCCTAGTAGCGTAAATTTAGGTTGTTTATATCTTATACACGTGTTATTTGTACGGATAACCATATTCAATATATTAATTGTATTATTTAGTAATCTAAGTCGTATACTAGATTTTCGCAACGAAACAATAAATCGATTAAAGGTTCTACGTCCTCGTAATTTCTTAGTTAAAAGTCCTAGATCGAAAACCTACACGCTTCCAAAGTTTGTAAGAACTTAATTTAACAAAATATCATGTATTTAAAATTTAATATAGATAATTAGATTTTTTTTTTTTTTTTTTTGGTTCAAGTTGAGTAAATTTACAAGTATTTATTTCATTAAACTTCTAACGCGTAGTATATAATTTATAATAATTCGTGATTGTATATTTTATGAACGCGAGTATCTTGATACGTAGATGTTAATTTCTTATATAATTTGCATTTTAGATTTTTTGTTTTTCCAACTAGAGTAAAATATTAATTTCTTAAAATGTAAACAATTTTTTTTTATAGTTTTTGGAGCTTCTAAGTAGCTTTAGTTTACAATGTCAAGACCAAAACAAAGGGAGATAATGTGTCACTTTACTTGTGATCAGTCATTTTACTCTATCCAAATCATAAAAATTATCTTAAAGATATTAAGCTATTCGTCCAAATATGACCAAGTAATTTTTTACAATTTTTAAAAGTTATATAAAAAAAGTGCATGAACAAAAAAAGAGAGAGAGAGAGAGAGAGAGAGAGAGAGAGAGAGAGGGAGAGAGGGGGACAGTTTGAGATGTTATATTTTTATGTAAATAATTTTCATTGTAACCAACATCGATTAGAGATTGTAATTAATAAGTCGATCAATTGAAAAGGCCTTATACTTCCACTTCCTGCTTCGTTAAGAAAGTATAAGAAGATGGGTCTCATTGTAAAGCGTCTTCTATCGAGCAGGGTAAAATAGTAAAACGAAAAGTATGAGTTTAAATGAGGAAAATAGTTCATCCCTTCATACATTTATAGAGGGCAACCTCGCAATAATTTTTTTGCCACCTTACAGAAAATGATGGACTGTAAGTTTTTAATGGTGACAACAAAATTTCAAATCTTCCGTGTATACGCGAGGGAGCTCTTGGAATAGCATATAGAAAGGAAGCTAGTTACAAATTTAAACCCATTTTAATTTCCTGAGAATATGAAGTTAATGCATTCCCTTTCTTAACTACGGATGACGTGCACTGACAGTTTTAACAATCTCGCAGGCTCTTCTTAACTTTTCAAATAATGAATTTGTTTATATAAACACAAAGGGAGCATCGACTCTATGGATATACGAATTTGTGGTTCATCTTTAGAATTGTCTTAATGTTAACCTTGGATTTTAAATATAATGCGTTAAAATCGTGTTCTCAATTTCTTAACACAATTATAGTTTAAAGAAACGAGAGCATGCTTGTTACGATTGAAAAAAGAATAAAGGTCTCGTATGAGTTGTTATATAGTTAAAATTCTCAAGGACAAGCTTATGTATATGTGTATCTCGTTTAGTCCAGCACCAGCAGAGATATCATCATGCATATCAGGCATCATTTCATAGACATTTGCTTTTAGAGAGAGATGTGATGAACTTAACGCGATCTCTCTCTCTCTCTATATATATATATAGTTGATCGGTTGACCCTCAGATCGATTCTCAATGCCTTGCTGTTTATGATAAATACGAAAATGCGATGAGAGGAAAATATGATCATAATATTGAAAACTATCAATTACCTACTACGAAAGAAGCAATTGTCTATGGGTTAATTAAAAAAAACGCGGACCTTTCCTGTCACAGTCCATGTAAGCTTGAAAATCGCCATTTTGTATTAATTATGAACTCTGAAGAAGTGAAAACAACAAGCTGCAAGGTAGCTCCTCCAAAGCAACCCCGAGACCCGGACCGTAAACACTAATTATTAAAGTTAAACCGAGTGAAAGTAACGATACTACTTATTACGTCCTCCACATGGACTAACAACACGTAAACACGCAGCAATTAGCTTCTAACCCATGGTATACGACGGGGCAGGCAAATTGATAACAGTGCTCTTGATTTTCGTCATCATGTCGATACTGTTGGTGATTCCTTGCGAGCCAATACCACTGTCTTTCAGACCCTGCAGTGGTTGGGGTTTTAATTGGTTTTAGCCCAAGGGAAGAGACCAAAACAAGAGACGAGAGTGTCAGTAAG
Organism: Aristolochia fimbriata; assembly: GCA_019845555.1. Classification (NCBI taxonomy): domain Eukaryota; kingdom Viridiplantae; phylum Streptophyta; class Magnoliopsida; order Piperales; family Aristolochiaceae; genus Aristolochia; species Aristolochia fimbriata. The sequence goes on from CM034078.1 coordinate 4,847,129, forward strand.
ACAACTGGGAGTGCAAAAATACCTGAAAGGGAAAATGGTCTGGCCCACGAGCTGGCGCAGAATTGATCTGGACAGTTCCTGTCTCCATAGCATCACTGATCATTATGGCTTTGTTGATGTCTTTGGTGAAGACGCAGCCCTGCGTTTGGTAAAAGATGTGGTTCATTATTCAGTAAGAGGACGAGCTAGATAAATTGATCGGCGATCGTTGACTGGCGGAACATTATCATGATTCTTACTGGAGTGGAGTCAGTGACTCAGTGGACTCAAATGGAGTACTCAGAGACGATGGACGTGCAAGTAATTGGGTACCTGGAGACCGAAGTTGCTGGCGTTGCAATGGTGGATTCCTTCTTCCACGGAGTTGATCCTAATAACAGGCAAGACGGGTCCGAAAGGTTCCTCCCAAGCGATCCTCATATCCGGTCTGACGTGGTCCAGCAACAGGGGCCAAATGAGGTTGCCCTCTCGCTTGTATTCCTGGCAGAAAGTCGCACTCTTTTGCTTGGCGTCCATAACCAGTCCTTCGATAAAATTTGCAGAGGACTCTGACACGACCGGAGTAATGTCGCAATCGTTCTCCGGTGGACCCACGGTCAATTTTGCCATCTTTGCTTTCACTTTTTCTACCACGACATCGGCTACGGATTCCATTACCAAGACGACCTTTACAGCGGTGCACCTCTGCCCACTAGAGAAGGGTAGAGGAGCAGAACGACATGGTCAGCAAAGTATTAAATAGGTCTTGTTTCGAGCAATATATTTGAAGTGCAAACCAACGTTCTGCTGATTTTTGTAGTACTTAGTTATCAATACCTGTACGAGAAGCCTCCTTTGACTATGTTGTTAGCGACCAAATCCAGGTCTGCATCTTCAAGTACAATGCATGCGTCTTTTCCTCCGAGTTCCATTTGGAGGGGTATCATGCCTGCTTTCTTTGAAATGGCAATTCCGGTGTCTCCGCCGGTGAAGCTACAGAATTGAAAAAACATCAGATCACATCAGGCTATCATCATTTTTTACATCTTTTGTTCAAAGAATAAAGAATTGTAGTAGCTCTCGACGAAAATTAAGGAATACCTTATGCAATTGACTCCAGGGTGCATAGTGAGGAAGTCACCTATTTCGGATCCCTTTCCTGAAATGCAATTGATAAGGCCCTTGGGGAAGCCAGCCAAGTGAAAGCAATGGACCATGTGTAAAGCAGCCACGGCTCCCTGTGACAATAAATTGAGACGTGAATACTTCAGACAAACATCATGACTAGTCGACTACGAATCAATATATTGCATCTACCAAGTTGAAAACAGAGACGTTCACTTCATTACAAAAATGTTTGGTAGAGGTAGTCATACCTGAGTTGGAGGCTTAAGCACAATGGAATTGCCAGCAATCAATGCGGGGCCAATTTTGGAGACTGCCAAGTTGACTGGATAGTTGAAGGGTGGGATAGCCAAAACAACGCCTAGAGGAACCTGCAGTTCAACACTCTCGATTAAAACGGAGAAAGACTACACCGTTGCAGTACGCCAAGAGATTATTAAATAACAAGGAATTGGACGACACTGACTATGCAGGTGAAAACGGATAGAGCCGGAAAATGTTCATTCACTTCACACTGCATAGTATACAAGTTTTCAAATCCCACAGAAACTTGATACTTGCAGATGGGTCTCGCAACTTAGATTTCAAAATTTGATGTCGCCAACTTAGTTGATACTTTGTAAGAGATATTGCAAAGCTGTTACGGGTTGCTATTTGCTACAAGACCTCGCATAAAGTTGTACCCTGTTTTTTCAAATACTTGAAAAACTATCTCCCTGTTTCGCCAAAAAGCTACTTTATGGGGAGATTGAGTAGGGAGATGCGCACAATCAAGCGTGAAGAAGAGGCAGAACAAACTTTCCATGACGGTAACAATAACTTCAATGTCAAATTTTAAACCAGTTACAAGCCTACCACTTTGTTGTCTGCTTTCACGTCAACATGTTTGAACTGAGGTACTAATCGGACTGCGCGGAGGGAGCCCGGGCGTCGCCCAGGGCTGAGCCCTGGCAGCAAATTTGAGCCCCCAAAACAAATTCACCTTAGCTCAAAATGCCCACGAGTTGGATCCAAACAAGGTGGTACTCGCACCATCAAGGAACATTGAAATTCAATGCAGTGTACAGAATGGTCCCCGTAGCATCAAGGTGGTCCCCGTTTAAGCGGAAGACAGGAATCCGGGTCCGAAGTAGGAAAGGAAGAGCAGGAAATGCAGAAGCCAAAACAAGTGCATAAGAAATATATACCTTGGAGGTGAGGCAGTACTTGCTTCTCTCGTTGCCGGGGAAACTGTCAGAGACCAGAAACTTTCCCTCGCCCAAAATCCTAACACCTTCTTCGGCGCAGTACGAGATCAGATCGCCCGATCTCACCACCTTCACCATTCCCAAAGATGGATTACAAACGCAAAAATAATAGTAAAAATTAAAGAAATTACAGAGAACAGAGTCGCTATGAAAAAGAGCCGATGCTCACTTCGGTGACTGCGTCTTTGGCCGGTTTTGCAATCTCTTTGACAAGGCACTCTGCAATTGGGGCTTTCTGTTCTTTGAGGATGGCAGCAGCCTTGTGGAGCAGTTCCGCGCGCTTCCACAACGGAGTTTTCGCCCACGCCTTTTGAGCTACTTTTGCGATTTCCATAACCTTGTTCACCTCCTCTTGAGTGCAAGCTGTTAACAGAGCAGTGTTTAGAAGAATATTTAACAACAGATCATTTAAGCTTGAAGTTTTCAGTTACTCTAGGTATCATCTATTATCAAATTCTTAACAAAATCACTCTAGAGATTCAACCATTCAAGCTAATTTCGTACAGCGGCAGCAGCATAATTTTTGTCATTCCGCATCTGATTATAGACAGTAAACCAAAATTAACGAAAACCACAAACAAGAGTTCACCCCCCCCCGATGTCTTCAGCAACTCGAAATTTTTCCTAATTTTGACTAATAGTAAAACACTCCACGCAAGTCAACCTCCAGTCTCTCAACTTATCCCGTTCCACCGAAACGAGCTAAAAAATGTATGTGTAATTCTCCGCATCCGCCGTCCACTACTGAAAATTATCCTCACATAATTCATCCCACAAGAAGCACAAACTAGAAACAGAGCTCATCCAAAACAGAGGCAAATCGTCAAACGAACCGCGCATAAACAAAACCGACCTTGGACTTTATAGTGCGTCTTCCTCGTCGTCGGATTGACGATTCCGACCGATTTTCCCGAGGCGGATTTCTTCCACTCGCCGTCGGCGTAGTATTTGTAGACATCCCCCTCGATGATCTCTGCAAAGACTCCGGTTCCCGCCATTTTTTCTTCCCTCGGAGAAGCGGAATCAGACAAAGCAGCCGCTTCAATGGAGTAATTTGTGTGATCGAATGCTCTGTTCCCCCCGTTCCGAGTGATGAAAAAGGGAGCGTTGAGAAGCGGATAGAAGAAGCAAAGGCCGGGGGGGCCATGTTTATATATAGAGCGGAGCTGAGCCACGACTCTTCCGGTGAGCTGGGACGCCCCCCTTTTTGGTGGTTGAAGGCGAGCCAAACGATCCCATGGACGTCATACAGAGGACACTTATTTGTCCATATCTACGACATTGCCACTGTCTGAACTCTGGATTTGAGTGGCAGTTGGGCAACTCGCCTCGATTTGGTCGAACAAAACCGGTTTGGTAATGTCGATTTGGTCCGCTTGTCCAATACGGTTAAGAACGGCAAAAAAAAGCAACTTCTCGTAAAGGGTATAGAGAGAGAGAGAGATAACACGTTTCAATTATTTTTCTTGAAATTTATACAACATTCATCAAACTCCGATGTAAAAAAAGAAAAAAAAAATTACATTTATGCATGAGTGATGACCCCACGACAAATCTTGATTAAATTAATCATATTTGGCCAAATTGGTATAATAGATGCGGGACGAGGCGCACGTTTTGGCCACGTTCCAGGTCCATCTTTATCGTGGCATGGACTGCAAGATGAGGCCTGCTTTTCCACTAGTTTCGTCTGGACCGGTCCAGTGACCGGCTGAGGAATGGGATCCCATCCGTGGTCCTTGCTCGATTAAGGTCCACAAGGGAAGTGTAGAAACTGAACGAATTCAATTTCTTGATAAGGTTAGGTACTTGAGGGTGAGGCTGGATCAAGTGACGATGTACATGTGGAGCCAGAGACGGATCCGAGCCAACCGATTTGAGTGGGGCCTAGTGGGTTGCAAAATAATGTTTAACGGTATGCGTCAAATCGATCTACGTGGGGGGAGAACGCTGGCCATCCGTTATGGTCAGCCGGATGGGCCCGTGGAGAGAGGTTCATCTTGTTAAAAAAAAAAAAGCAGTGGCATTTTGGGTAAATAGGGGGGAAGGAAGGGGGCATTTGGGGGTTTGCGGGAAGGAATGTCCGCCGCAGATTCTCGTTTGTGAGAGCGGAGGATCGACCGGGGGGTGGCGAGAGAGTGACTACAGTCTTCACTCTTGACCGATCGCTACCCGACGAAACTAGTCTAGAACCTCCGTTTATTTTTATTTTTGTGATTTTATCTTCTTGTCTGCATGGAACACGTGTGCGGAGACGGAGAGTGGAGTGATTCGGGGGTTACTCACCGTCAACTCAACGGCGTGGATAGACTAAACGCACGTTCCAACCCCGTTGGATGCGCAAACTTGCTGAAAAGTTAAACAATTATCCGGGTTTTGCTTTTCTATTTTCCCGTCTTCGGACAATTGCTCGCTCGGAGCCAAAATAATCTCTTCTCGCGCCAGCAATAGCAATGCTTTTTCCTGACTTCCAGTTTTGGGCCGTCCCGGCAACGGTGCTCGAGCCCACCACAAGAAGCCCAACCCATTACTCCACCTAGCTCTAGCAATGGCATCTAATCTTCCACTTTGATCGTTTGGCTCTCCAAGAACTGGTGGGATCTGCTGCTTTGCTTCTTGAAAGAGGTGCAATACCCGTCGTTCCACACCTCCCAGTCCGGCCAATTCTGTGAATACATAGATCTCTATCTCAGCAGGCATATATCATAATGTTGGATGTCAACCAAAACGTCTTTCTTCCAACTTGAAAAGTGCAATTGCTTCTTCTTTTTCTTGCTGTTCTAATTTTTTTGCATCCTGTTTCACATACTCAAGGAGATCAAACTATTTTTGCTTCCTGTTTCACACACTCAACTTCTTGGTTGACGTCTAAATTAGCTGCTCCAGCTCGGCCGATGTTCACTGTCACGGAATTGATTCTAGACCACTCCGTTCAAAATTTTTAATCCTTTTGCGCATGGTGGCAGAGAAAAGGAGGGTTTATCGCAGTGCTTTGAAGTGGTCCAGGACCTCCTTTACATCATCCTCAAAACCCAAATCCACAAGCCTATCTACTTCATCCAATGTCAAATATCTGCAGTGAAGATGACTGTTAGAAGAAATATATAGGATGGACCTTATATCTGGATAAAATGGAACAAGCAAAAAACACAACATAAAATAAATATAAGTGACTAAGCTAACAAGCAGTAGTTTGTTCTACTTCTTAGACAGAAAATCACATTCCTTTAAAACAATCTATGTTGTTTGTTTCCATGTACATTGGCTTTGATAATTATCCAGGCACACAGAACAAAATTATTTACTAATAATCCTTCATTTAAGCCTCTAAGGACAATTGGTGGATTTGAAGAATAATCAAACAAACATATTTTGAAGCTACTTTTGTTGTCCAACACAGTTCACTAAGACCATGTAGCAACAGAAAACAAGAAAACCAAAGAAAGAGTCAGTCACTCAAGAATGTAGCTAAACTGACATTGCAAAACAATTTTTATGGTTCAGAATAATCTCAAAATACTTATCAGTTAGACGACAGTAGCACCCCATAGGGCGCAAACGATACCAGTTATAAAAAGCTTTCTCCAAGTTAAGACCACGTTTAGAAGTACAAGGATGATATGGTGCAAATATTTCATCCATAGCTAATTGCTAATCAGCAAGTTTCAGCATCCAAAATGACAACACTTGACAATAAAAAATGAAATGATTACCCACAAGGCATACCTACTTATTTATTTATTTATTTATTTTTCCAAACATAAAAATTCATTGCCACCACAATGCGGTCACCCAATGCAAAGCGAAGGTCTTGGTTCAAGACACCCCAACACCCATTGAAAACTTCTAGGAAAAATTGTAAGTGCTCAAAATGAACCTCCAACACCCATTGAAAACGTCTCTCCTTCTCCCTTGATAGATGAGCGGAGGGAAAAGGTATTTAAGCTTTTCTGCAATGGAAGTTCATAAATCAATAACTTACCTTTTTTTTTTAAATTGATTCATAAATCAATAACCAAACTCACAGATCAACCTTCAAATCATCTTTCTAATCTTCAAGCTTTAAAGGGAAATGAATGTTAACTTTTCAGTTTGATTTATCCTAGTATAAATGCCATGATAAACATAACAGAATGCAAGCATATTTAAGATTGTGCTCCTCTCTGCATTAATAAAATATCACTTTCATCATAAAAGAAAATCAAAACGTGAAGACCTAGATGATGGTGCAGATACTATGCTTGCAAAAAGAAACACGGAGACATCTCAACAATGCAGCTGGCATAATAAAATCACGCGTGTGCTACCTAACAGACAGGGGTTAACATTTCATACTCAAAGATTATGCAAGTTACCATGAGAAGGAGACATGGTTTTTTTTAGTTGTTGTAACAAGTAGCTAAGACTGAGAGACTATGTGCAGCAAAATTGAAGCACTTCATTTTCTAGAGTAACAATATGTGAGTGAAAAATAATCCAGACGAAAACCAAAAATTTAATTTTCAAAAAAATAAAATAAAATAAAAAGGAACGCCAAAAAGTGTAGGTAGTTGACCTTAGCCACGGGAACTTCAAAACTTTGATAGCAACCCAGCAGCTTCCCCGAAATGAAAAGGAGCTTAGAGGCAATACTGCTGTAATTCAAAAGAATCAAAACTTTTCCTTGAGCGTCCACTGCTAAAAACGGAGTCTTATACAGCAACTAGCAGCAAGCAAATTGCTAGTCGAACGGTAGAGTTGATCTGATTACTTCGAAGGATTCAAACCTTCTAGACTTAAAATGGTTATCTTTAGCAACTAAACACCTATTTACGAAATTTTCAAGCACCCGTTGAAATTTCACATGCAAATACACCATCGACAAAGAGAAATCCACAAGGCAAATTAACAAAATAAATCGAAATAGAAATAGGAAGCAGTACGGCAAATCTCAGGGGTGGCTTATTAAAACTTTGAAGTTGAGACTCGACTCGAGTGAGAGAACCGATTCTTGCCTTGATTTTTGCTGAAGAGGGTCGGATTCGACGCTCCAACGGAATAGGAAAGAAAAGGCGCAGGGAGAGTCGGCTTCGACGGTCGCCGCAGGAATTTTCTAGCGTTCCAATGGAAATGTTTTTCCCTGCTCTGGTTTAATAACGATGGTTCCTTTTGTGATTTCCGTACTCAAAGTTGGGTGCTTCGGTCCTCGCCGCCGAGCGCATAGCGCTTGGAGCAACTCTCCCATTGGATTTGCGTATTAGGGAGAGAGTATAGACTATTCAGAGATTCTATTTTACATTAGATTCTATTTAGAATCATTTCCACTTAAAATTGAATCACGTATACGTTGACTACGTGATTGTGGTTGACTCGCCAAATCATTAATAAAAACAATTTTTCGAGGTTAAAAATAACAAATATGTATTTAGTATTTGCGTGCAATATAAGCTAGAAAACATTCGTTCTGTCTCTTTCCATTTTATTTGAAGATTTTCCCCTGTATTATATAATTTAATTAATATTTAATAATTTAATATATTTTTGCATTATAAGATATCATGGTACTTTATTACATAGCATAATATTATAATATTTATTCAGTTTATAAGTTCAGGAGATAAATTCCTATTTGAGTTATTTAATCTATATTTTAATATAATTTATTAATTTAAAATTTTCATTTTATTTATTTATTTATTTATTTTTACACTGGCAATGTGACGGGCTTACATAGGCGGTGGCATATGGTTTCATTAATTTTGAAATAAATTCTGAAGTAAATTCACATAGGCCAACAGGCCCAACACTACGCTACGCTAGAAGATGCCTCCCTACATTATATTCAATCCATCGCCATTCACTACAAAAACAGAGCATGCATGCAATGTATTAAACTCTATACTCGTCATTCTTTGTCCTTAGTGAGCTTTACATGTGAGAAGAACTTTAAAAATGTTCACATAGATAAAAAAAAAAGAATAGCTTATTTTGGAGCCCGGATCCGTTGGCCATATTGTAAGTAGCCACAGCGGGGGCGCCAACTGAGCGCTGCACAGGGGTCCCACGTGTTTGGCGCCCCGTGATTCGCTGTGGCTACCTACAATATGGCCAGCGGATCCGGGCTCCTTATTTTGAGAACCACACCGAAATGCGACACAGAAAGATGGAACCCAGTACAGAGAAGGGGTTGCATGCAGCATCTCAGAGTACTCTTGGACTGTTGCTGAGGAAATATGAAAAAGGATAAAAAGTAAGAGCTGCTGAATTATTTGTACAGTAGTGAGTGAGGTAGTGAGTTGGGAGGCAGTAGACCCTCTTCGTCTTCTAGATTAGGATCCCTTTTTCTCTTTCGTGAGCTCCATTATAGACGGGACACGTCTGTGTGTCTGTGTCAGCGGTGGTCCACTTTGGGGTTCTTCTTCCACAGGAGCTGATACCCAGTTGCCTCCGAACAGAGACTGTTGGTAGTATTTAACGGCGACGACTAGAAGAAAAACTGCGGAAAACTCGTAGAATGAGAGCAGGGAAGAGGAGGAAAGACGATGGCACTAGGGGGGTCGGAACAAACCTGCCCAGATTCGGGCTACGACCGAAGATAAATTCCATGTAACAGTAAAAATGGCCGCTGCCACGGCCTTCTTGTGCGTGCAGGAATCCCAGGCATCTCGAAACCGTCCTACCCAGAACCTGACTGCAATTACGAGGGGTTTCACTTTTCAGTGAGATAGAATGCATAGTATCTATTCGATTTTTCTGGATTTATACTTCGGTGAAATGGGTCTCTGCAAGCATGCACGATGGAAATTTTTTAGGTAGAAGAGCTCGTACCGTATCCTGTCAACTGGGTCGAGTACGTGGAACAAAGTTTGGGTACGGTGAAAACCCCGAAAAAGGCTGCAAGGAGGGATCCAGATCGAAATGTCAGTAAACGGATGCTTCCACTGGCAATGCAGAGGCGCAAAAAGGTGTATTCTGCTGTAAGAAAGGAATTCCAGACAGTGTTTCGTGTAATTTTTTAGGTAGCGGAAAAGCTTACCCATTTTGGCCATTGTCCAGATGGTAATGGAGCTTCCGCAACGAGCCAAAACGAACAGTAGTATCGCTAGCTGCCATTTTCGATTTCTTATCGTGGTAACGCATCCAAAGCGACACGAAAGAGGAACGGCTAGAGAGATAAAAAGAAAAAACAAAATACCTTCATTGTAGTTGCAGGGTCTCCAGAGAAAAGGTTTCTGAGCTTGAATAGGAGCTCATTGAAGTAAGGGAGAATCATCTTCGCTACCCAAATCGCTTCTTCTTCACCAACTATGTATTTCTGGCACGACTCGTCATAATCAACGGCCCCCCTGTTAAAGAAGTTTTCCAAAAGGAGAAAATGCCGAAATCAGCACGAAAGATTCAATGAGTCCGTTCTGTTTTGTCTCGATTTTGTGCAGTTACCTCAATAGAATGGATTTGTAGAAGAAGACCAGCGCAAGGTAGAAAAGACCCATGTATGACATTGCAGAAATAAAGCTGCAAAAGATGAATTTTTGAGGAAGTTATGTGGCTAGTTTTAAACGAAGCGATTAAAAAGAGCAGAGTCATCTGTTAGATACGAAGTAAAGAGTTAAACTGACCTGAAATTGAGATCTTTGGCGAAGGAAGACGAAATTAAGATAAATGTTCCAAGACCAAACACTAATGCTGATTTAGAGATGTCTTTCCACATAACCAAATCGACTGTCGGCAAGAACAAACAGTGGGAAATTTCACAATAGAAAACGATCGCAACAAGGTGCATTGGAGCTAAACTTAAAATACCCACCAATATTTTGCATCCTGTTTGGCGTTTCAGTTGCAGGAGTGCTCCGGAAAATTTCCTCTGTAACCGGTACTGGGTGAAGAAAGGCAAACGCCAAATAAGAACAACTGAAGAAGAAGAAAAAAGAAAACATAACACAGAATTTAGCTGAGAATCTTACTCGAAGGTACTTTTTTGCGATCTGGATCAACCGAAGGATGTTCCATTGCTGATGACGATAGAGATTTTCTGATCTTATTGGCGCAAATAGGAAATTTAGGAGTCGGAGGGGAACGATCATGTAGAAACGATGACGGGTGTGGCTTCTTATCCCCCTTTACAGTGACGGGAACTTTGGGGACTGGAGGAAGACGTTCAATCTCCGGGTGTGGCAGTGGCTTTTTATCCTCGTTTGCAGATATGGGGGTTGATTTGGAGATTTGAGGACGAAGTTCGATCACGGGCAGCGGGGGTAATAGCTTTTGATCTTCCTCGGCAGAGATGGGGAGCACTTCAGAGATCTGCGGAAGCTGTTCCTGTACAGGCTGAGCAAGGGGCTTCTGATCATCGTTTTCAGAAATTGGTAGCTCAGAGATTTGAGGGAGAAATTCAACTACAGGGGAGTCCAGTCGCCGTTGATCCTCTCTCTCAGGAGCGACCAAGTTTGGGATCGGAGGAAGACCCAGCGCCTTCTCTTCCTGTTCAGCTTTTCCAGGTTTCTCCTCCGCCACATTCATTTCCTTTATCTCGAACCTCTCTTTCTCATTCTCTTCCACTTCTTCGTCTTCTTCCACATCCTCCACTTCTTCCTCTTCGTCATCCGCATCATCCACAACCACTTTACTCGACTTGCTGGAACCATCGTCGCTCGAACTTCTCTTCAACGTTTTGCCTCTACCCGCACCGACCAATTCCTTACTACCCCCATTCGAAACTCTCCGACAATCCGATCTAGTCTTCCTCAACTGCATTTGAAGCTTATCTACCTCCGGCTTCCACCTCCTCCTCTTCTCAACCGCCCCATCGCTCTGGTTCCGCTTCCACAGCCTCCGACTGGGTCCTTCTTCTTCCTTTCCTTCCCCCCCATGAAAGACCTTAATTCCCCCTTTCACTTCGTCGAGCTTCATCCTACTCTCCCAAACAGAACCCGCCACAATTCCATTTCTTGTTCCCCCCCTTCTTCTACCTACTTGCATCTCTCCCGCAATGACTTGAAACCGAAGACAACCCGGTCGTTCCCAAATCTAATAATGGCGCGATTCAAAAAAAGCGAATTCTGAAATCATGGCCCATGGGGGTATAATCAACAAAAGAAAAAATAGGGAAAAGGCATACAAGAAAAAGAGAGAGAGAGAGACGGAGAGCTGCGGTTACACCTTACCAGACCTTCCCCTCCCACCCCTTTAAGTAGAGGAATGCAGGAAAAAGAGGCGAAAGTGAGATTAAATTAAGGTTCTGTGAAACGAATCCCTGCTTTAGGACGAGAAGCGGAGTAAGGATTTCTGATGAGGGCCACTTTCCTAGATAGATATAGAGGGAGGAGCCATCAATCTGGTCACATGCAGAGAAGAAGAGATGGTTGGTGAGATCAAAAGAGTGAAAAGCAGCCCTCTCTCTCTCTCTCTCTCTCTCTCTCTCTCTCTCTCTCTCTCTCTCTCTCAATCTCGATCTCGCTGGCTCCTGCGAGAAAATCGTCGGCGTTTTATTGTCGCCGTCCCTTTGCGGCTCGCCGTGCGGACACAAGGCGACGGAACACAGGGACATGCCTCCGTTGCAAAAGCCAAATGCCCCGGCTCCGAATTTACGTGGCAAGATCGCGTCCGTCGAAATCGCGGGTCCGCGTTCACACAGTGGACCCGATTCTTGAATCCGATATTTTCAGATACAAAATTTCTTCATGGGAGTCGCTACCATGGGATTCATTAAAAACGCGCGTAATGAGTGATTAGGCTGGCGGTTAGATGGTCCCGCTCGAACGCTCGTGAAGCATCGACCGTTGGATCAATTTCTTTTGAGGATGGAGGATCAGGATATCCGGCCGCGGTTCTTCCATACCGGAGGTCCGGAAGTGCAACGTAACCTTGACTGACGGTGAGACGTCATTTTCGGGATTTTGCTTTTGTTGCGGGGATTGTCTGGTAAATCTGCACCGGCACTCGGAGTGGGTAAAAAATAAAAAATAAAAAATGAAAAATAAGAAAATTAAGAATCGGGTCTGCTTATCGGATCCTTAGGGTGCGGGCCCCGCTGTTTCCGTCCACGGCACGTGAGAGTCACCGGAAACGATAAGTCGATCTGCCTCGAGTCTCGGTACACACATAACCCCGGTCCCACGCTACCTTCAAATGACCACTTTAGCCGGCCGTTCCTCCCCTGTAACGTGAATCCGATTAATATTATATGAGTTAGTTAGGACTTCTAAGCGATTCACAAAGCTTGGGATTAGTTAGTTTGTGTTGAAGAGAGAGACATAGGTTGCTTGTATGGGTATTGTTTGTTAAGAGTAGTTGGCCACCAAATCTCTACGCAAGTAGTCCGATTTATGGTTTATACATACATAGGCATCAATAAAAAATATATATATGTTACAACTTACTAGCGAGACATCAGATTCGAGAACCAATATATCATATATGGGTCCGACCCTAACCGCTCGGACTCGGATTTTCAAGTACGTTTCATCTAATTTTTCAGGTGAGAGTGATTAGACGCTGCGTATTAAATTAAGCGAACATACCCACCATTATTCGTTAGTAGACTAAGACGTGACAGATGCTAATGTTTCCAAAAGAATGTACTAATCTCATCCGGTCACTTGAAACTTAAAAAGGTGAATGAATTCTTATGTGATAAGATAGACTATTTCCACCAAAGTTATTTAATAAATCCGAATTAGAGCTTCTTTAGCCTAATTAAATGACTACTAAACGACATTTAAGGCTGACGGCAAGCAATTAGAGAACTAGGATTTGGCAGCACTGCAGCAGGCTTTTTTACTCTTACTCAAAGTATAAATGGTTGGACCATGTCGTTGTTACCACTTCTATTGTACTAAGCCTGAATTTTTTGGTGGCAACACGGTTTAGGTAGATTGAGTTGTAATTAACCTTGATTAATTCGAAGTAAAGGACAACTTGAACACATTTATTAGTTGCCTTTGCTACCAAATCAACCTTTTATTAAATGTTTTAGTTAGATTGTTACACAATATCCAGAATTACACGTTTGCAACATAAATTGAAGACAAGGTCAAAGTTTTTATCGGCAGAACCAGATTTTAAGGAGAGAAAATTTTTGTCATTCTCGATTTCCCAATGAACAGTAATCCAGTCTCTAGCTATACTAACATTTAAGTAGCTCTTTAATTCGATTTACTTGCATGCATTTGTCTTCCTTCAGATTCTCCAGAGTCCATGGTTTCATTGTAGCTTGGCGAGTCAGCTCAAACAAGCCTTAGTCACACAACTGAAGGTCACTTCATGACTAGTCTAAGTTACTCCAATTGTGCCATGGAGAAGCTATGAAATGTAAAACAGATAAACTAAACAGAATGAGAACAGACATTAATAGATCCAACAATTATCAGTTTACTTTTCACATCCCATCAAGTTCTCTACCTTGTACAGCAACTAACTCGATCCTACATCAGTAAACCGATTCTGACTAACAACATAAACACATTTCCTAGTTCAAAACACAGAAAATACATCCTCTTTCAGCTTGCAAGATAGTACAATGTGTTGACAAAAAGATAATAAAAACAACAAAACAAGCCTTTGATAGCTATCGTTTTGATGGTCTCTCATCATCATCACCATCACCATCACTATCATCATCATCTTCTTCTGATCGCTTCCGCTTTGTAGAGATATCACCCTTTCCACCACCACCAGCACCATCATCATCGTCATCATTATCTTCATCATCGTCAAATTCTGCCTCTTCACCATTCTCTTCACCAGGTTCAAAATCACTTGCATCCTCTTCATCTTCAGCACGACCTACAGGCCGCACTAGGTATTCTGTACCCATATCCTCCTGTACAATGAGAAGTAGGACTTAAACAGCAATTTTAAATAGCATGAAAGTAACCGCAAGCAGTGTACTAAATGACAAGCAACAGATAACAGCAAACAATTTTACATATGATACCACAAATCTAAACAACCACCGAGGTACTTAAACATGGTACTTCATCTTTTTAACAGGCCTATACCAGACATCTGGAAGCTCGTAACCAGCCTTTCCATGCCTTTTCACGAGAGATGATCGAATGGAGTACCACAATCCCATGCCAGTTGCACCCTTGAAAATCCTGGCAAAGCGGGTTGTGAGGGTGCCTTCTGCAATAATGACAGTACCATATTTGCCTCATATTCACGCCCCATAGATCTTTCTAATTCCACAACAGTTACCCTCTCCTTAGGCTTCACAAAGACGTAATCATCTTCATGGCCAAATTTTGATTGAAGGGGATACAATGTGTATGTCATTAGTTGGTGATCTAAGTTAAGCAGCTCCCTGGTGCCATGCCAAGCTTTTGGTAATGTAATAGATTTTTCTTCTGAACTTTCTTGCAATTGGATGAATATATGGAAAACAACCAATTGTTTTAACCCTTGCTAATGATCTTCATTGCAAGAGAAGACCCCCTTCTAAAAAATTAACTTCCTCTGCCATGCGGGCTTTGAAGCAAAGTTATCTTCTCAAAGAACAAAGGTACTTATCCACAACAAGCAGACTCACTATTTTCATGTATGAGCATCAAGTACTGTCCAGTCTCTAAAGAAGCAAATTAAGTTTGTGGAATCATTCTTGTCAGATCTAATTAAAATCAGTCACTTGCTAAGGTAGAAAGCACTGACTGTAACATCAGAATTCTAAGACTAATAATAGATCTACTGGCTCTAAAACATTAAGATTATTAAACAAAAATATATGATAAGCAAAGACATAATAGAAATATGTAGAAAGTGATGCTTCAAGAAGCAGTAGGCATGGTGAGTTCATGGATGGAAATTTTAAGATCCATTTTCCCCGCATTCCTAGAGCAAGAATTAGTTAATAGAATAGAACAGGTAAACAGTGAGGCTTAAAAAATCAGTAGGCATGGTCAGTTCATGGATGGAAATTTTAAGATCAAATGTCCATGATTCCAAGACCAAGAATTAGGGGAGGAATAGAACCGAGGTAGTCTGTGAATAGTTTGAGCTCAGTTTAGCTCTGTTTGCATGGTAGTAAATGGACTCAAATCAAATTCGAGTTTTTTTTCTAAATCTTGTTTATCCAATACAACTTACATCTGTCTCGGTTCATGAGCTCACTGGCTGAATGCAGACAGTACAAACCAGACTCAAAGTCAAAAGAGATCATGAGATCCAGGACAGCAAGAGATGATCAGCATTCAACAGCCCTGACAACATTTTTTCTTCTAGACAATTTAAGACGATATTTTCTAATGAAAAATCACTAGTTAATGTACATTCAAGAATACAATCTACTTTTCAATATGCTAGACTTTGTTATCAGGGACTCTAATCTCTCCTTGCTCATTTTCCTTTTTCTTACTTCCTTTATTTTATTTTATTTTTTTGGAAACAGTATTTTATTTTATTTTAATTGGGCTTTTATTCTTAGCTCTTCATTTGACAAAACCAGGTCCTTGAGCCAGCATGATCTCTATCAAATGGCATGAGCACCGGATCAAAGTCGAGATCAAACCCCAGCGTCCTCCCTTGTCATGTTTCTCAAAGGAGGGGGAGGGGGAGGGGGCGGAAGCTGCCTACCCCTTGCCTCAGGCCGTTGTTTCCCTTCTGCCGGGAGGAAATTCCACATGGCGGAGGGAAGACCAACGGCCTCAACCAGCTTGCAAAGGGGGAATGAGGGAAAATTTCTGCCGCTCACTTTACTGTTTTTTTAATTTGTTAATGCTGATGTAATTATTAACTTGGCATGGTTCAATCAGTGGGCAAATCTGGTTGAATCATTTTGACCCAACCTGACAAGCTTTACGGGTCAGCACATTCAGGTTGGGTTTCAAAACATAGTCAAAAGTTTGAATATTCACAAACACAAAAAAGGATTTCAGAAACTACATGATCATTTCATTTGATAAACCATAAATGAAAAAGGATTTTTTTTTTTTTTTTGAGAATGTTGATGCTTTTATTAATCTGGTAATACAAATACTAGTGCACTAGTATTACAGTGGACAGTGTCCTCTTAGACTCTTCACAAGATTTGCTGTAGGGAATAGCTAGTGTTAAGGCCAGTGTTAAGGATATATTAATAAAAGCAACAGCTAGAAAAAAAATTCCATAATACCATTAAGGAATATATCACTTTGCTGTAAGATTTGAAGGCTCCCAAGTACAAAAGCATACTTAAGTAATTATATGACCAATTAGTTCAGTAGTAAAAAAGAGTGATAGAAAATAATTACATAGAAAAAACTATAACCTATATCATTGGAATCTGACAAAAGAAGAAAAAAAAACTACTTATAACGAGCATTAGTGCTTCACTGCAATGCCAGACTATGCTTCCTAGAATTACAGTTCAAACTCTAGCATCTTGCAGTCTTTTCATGATATTTGCAAGGCTGACCTAGCAATCCCCTTTTAGCATACATAATACAACAAGTGCATCAACATGTTTCACTCAAAAACAAAGATAAATAATTGTTGGAACAAAAGCCATGTAAACAGAAGATATAAGAAATAAGAAAGGGTTTCAGATGGTTCCATACCTCTTCTTCCTCATCGTCCTCGTCATCATCAGTATCATCACCATCATCTCCCTCACCATCATCATCTCCACCCTCACCATCATCCTCCTCCTCATCTTCATCATCCTCATCATCATCATCTATGGAATGGATCTGGGGCCCTGAAGACTGTTCAACCCCTTCAACCTCATCATCATCTTCATCATTATCGTCATCTTCATCGTCATCATCATCTTCCTCACCATCATCAACACCATCTACCTCTTCATCACCACTGCCTTCTTCATCATCGTTATCATCATCATCATCACCATCATCCACTTCTTCTTCATCACACTTTTTGCCCTTGAAAACTCTAATTTTAAGAGCTTTATCAAAAGCTATCACCCCATCCTCGAACAACTCATTTAGAATCATACTGTCTTCCAAGTACCTTCAAACGATTTAGAAAACAGATAAAACAGTAAGCTGAGTGTGGTGATCATTAAAAAACGAACTCAACAACTTTTTTGTCAGCTAGAGACACTATAATGATAAGATATAAGTATATATATATATATATATATATATATATATATAGAGAGAGAGAGAGAGAGAGAGAGAGAGAGAGAGTACTTGACAATCATTTTATTGCCGCACTCTTCAAAGCTGATGCTATCACCAACTTCATCATTGACAGCTAAATCCACCTCCTTATCAACACTCTGCAAAATAGACACAGCAATAATGTTATGGTTAAGGGAACACGGTTATCTTCAGATTAAGTCCATAGTTGAATTCTTCCACAGCAAAATGAGATATCTGCAACAGATTTATAGGTGTCACAAAAGGTTTTATTCTAAAATTGCACTTATTAGGGATGGATAAACTTGTCCATCTTCAATTTCTACGGTAGTACATAGTGCACCTTACGTGCAGGTGCAGCAAGACTTCTTCAGTTCTCAAACTCAAGATCGCACTGAAAAAAAAAATTACTTTCTAGTCTACAGAATGTACATTAGAAAGACGGTCATAGATGCCCAGGCTCCACAGGAAATTTTGCTTAGCTTTTGGCTCAGAGAAATAAGCTTTCTGCTGAATCCATTTTGAAAGTACTGGCATGTCAAGATAGGAGCTGATGCACCTTGCTTGAAGATATTGTATGCTAACAGCAAAATGACTATACAAGAAAGAGAGGCAACAAATTACTTACAAACAACGTTGAGAAGATTTACCTTAAAGTGCTAGCTAATAAAAATCAGAAAAAAAAAAAAAAATTTAGAACAAAAATCGTACTACATATGCGTTGGTCATTCGAAGAAGCAATGATTTATCTAACAGTTAACAGTTCAAAACTACATATAAAGAACATGACTTAAAATTGGAAAATCTTAAAAGTCTACACCAACTTACTTGAGCTCTTTTCAGGTACACCACGTCGGAAAAACTCGCCTTTCTCTTCCTCCCCGTCAACATTCCGTTAACAGTAAACACTGAGCAACAGGAAGAGCAACAGAAATGCCGTTGACAACGAGGTTATACTAATCGGAATTCCAGTTTCAGTAATCGATTAGCAAATCTCCGACACCGACCGAGGAATTGGCAAATTTTCCCGGTATCTCTCGAGAGAAGCCCTAGTTCGCTGGCTCGTTGCGGCTAGGCTTCATCGCTGCAACTCGGAGCTGGAAAATGGCGGCTGCTTAGGGTTCCACTTCGACTGCAGCCAAGAACGCTAGAAAAAATAACGTAAATTTACTATAATAGCCCTACGCCCTCCATACTCAATGAGTGCCTGATCGAGTCGCCAGTTGCAGATAATGGATTTTTCCGTCCTTTTGACCCTTTTATAGATTATCAAAATGACTTTTATTTAAAGAAATAGGGATAACTCAGCGAGTCTTCTCTTGAGCCGGCTGGAAGTAAGCCTTTTGGCCAAAGTGTCCGCCTCTGTGGCATTCAGGTACACCTTATTTCTTTTTTAGTTTTTACTTTTTCGCACTCAATTTTAAATATAAAATCAAATAATTAAGATTTTAAGTTATACTTGTTCTAATTATTTTACCATCTAATATTGTTTATTTTGAATTTTTTACCGCTTTCTATCATTTTCACAATCACATCACAATAGTTTTATTTTATCATCTAATATCTACATTTAGATCGAACCCCTATCTTACTTCGATTAATTGTACTAAGAAGTTTAACGTTGCGAACGAGAGGGCACTAGACACTACCAAAATCGCTTGGATGAATTCAATTAAACTTTATGTCATATTAAAAAGAAAAAAAATTAAACTTTATAGTGTAAAAGGTGCCACCTAGTAAGTCCAGAAACTTGGGGCTGTTGTCAATAATATCATCGGTGGTTTCCAGTTGGCCTCGACTCGAGCCGCCTCAACATTCAAATTTATAAATGACAATTTTTTCTCATAACTCGAACAAATCCGTTTGTATATATGACATTACTCACAGTACCATCCTTTCACCCTTGGTTCTTGTCACATAGAACTCACATTTCATTGAAGTTTGTTCTGAGAAAGTATCATTTTATTGAATCAAAGCTGTGTATTCTTTCTGCTTCCTAAAAAGTAAAAATACATAAATAAAATAAATACAACTAGTGCCTGAAATGTACCAGAATGAGCGTGCAAAATGGGAACTGGCTCACGAAGTAGTAAAAAGGTCTTAAAGCCCTCAACCAAATTTCACCACTAAACATGCAGAGGATAATAAGTAAATAAGGATTTATCAGCGATCTGTTCGTCACACTTAAACTTCTTGCGCAAGTTCTTTGCAGACATTTACTCTCAAAAGGAGTCGGTTGATGCACTAAATTTCAGTTATATTATCAGCTAGAGCTATCAAAGAATGCGATATCCAAACTATGGATCCTGTTCTCTCTTAGAGTATACAAAAAATTCCAAACAACGAAAAGTAATATACATACCTATCTAAAACTAGACACTAGAAATGGGAGAAAATGCTCTTTGACTGGACTCGGAACCACCACTACTTGCAGATCCCCGCCGCTCAAATATACACAAGGAGAGGAGACACAAGCACATATAAAATGAATATGATCAACTTTTCACTACCTATACCTACTCAAAATGACCATACAAGTTACAACAAGGATTAATGGTTAGTGCAGGTATACTATACAAGGTTGGTCAACACCATCTGTCCGAACTGCCAGTGATCTGCGCTGGTGAACAACAAAAGACATAAGTAAACAACACCGACGAATCCTGATTGACTGAGGTACAATATGTAAGGAAACTGACCTGTTTAAGTATACATCACTACTTCTTCAAATTGCGATCCCCCGAAGCTTATTCATTGGCTACTAGAAGAGCTGCCAGAGATGTTTAATTCTATTCTTGTTTCATCGCAAGGAGGGATATTTTCTTCCTTTTTGTTCTTGACCAATGCCTCCTTGAAATTTCATTGTGCGCTTAAAATGAGATTAGTAAGTCAGTTAATGTCATTATTTGGCTTTGCCAATCCTGCCCGGAGAGTTAGAAGCTTGATCTGACAGCTTTTTGGGAGTAGCAACCTTCATTTTCTCGTTCTCAGCTTCCTTTTGAGCTTTTTTCTTTTCAAGTTCCAGCTGCTTGCAATTTTCATCATGGGCCCGATTGAACATCCTCACAAAGTTCAGCAGCGTAGTAACAACTGCATCAGATATTCAGAAGTAAAACTTGAAATGAGATGCAAAATAAAGGAAAGTTTCTCAGCTTTCATAGAAGCAAGGAGAAGCATTTCAAAGACCGAGTTGGATGCACCATAAGTATCCAACATTATGTTCAAGTAAATACCTTCAAATATATTACTCAACCTTTTTTTGTTTTTTCTTTTATATATATTGAGAGATGATTTTATGGAAAAATAAAAGAGAGTCATAACAGAACAATGCCCATAATATCCATCTGATTGAGAATTTTATGCAAAACTTTCAAAGAAAGCACAGAAGGGATTCAAATGATCTCAAGCAAAATCAGACTTAAAAACAAAAAACAAAAAACAAAAAAGGAAAGGAAAGATTAGTCAAGAAAGACCTTGCTCAAATGGGCAGCGAGCTGGATCTTCTCCAAAATAAACTGCCAATGCATCAGCATTTCTACCCTGCAGAGAAATAACTTCATAAGGTCATGCATTCAATTCTTTCAAACAACAGCATTCGCCTACGAAAATCAAGAGAAACTGCAAGACCGGAATACTTTGATTGTTCTTATCTTACATAAACCTAGTAAAGATATATTTAAAAAATGAGTGCATACCACTCCAGAGTAGAGAGAGGTTAAGGACCTAACATCAGCTTCAGCGGTGACAAGAAATTCTTTCAATGTCTGACAACATAGAAGCGAAACAGGTCAGTAAATTAACATATATTTTTCAGCTTTAGAAAGTTCTTAAACCAGAAGACAAAAACATCATAAAAAAATAAAATAAATTCTGTTACATGCATAGATAGAAGTTAACAGAAGCAAAAGAAAAAAGAAAGCTGACCAAGAAAATAGTGCTAATCTGTTGTCTCCACTATAGAGAAGAACACAAATACCAACATTTCCATTTTTCATAATGAAGCCTGCGGGTCCATAATACCTCCAGAAAGCTGATTTAGCAATTTGGAGCTATAAACCTATAAAATACTAAAAGAAACTACGACAATTGAGATTGTTGGTATCTCTTACCAGAGTCCAGCCTAAATAATTGCAAGTAGTCAGTACGAAACTTTTCTACACCTTTGCTATACTTCCTCAAAGACGAATTCTTAAGAGTACGAAATTTTTTAACACTGTTGCTCTGTGATGAGGATATCGTGGCATGATGTTTCCTTGCAAATGTTTAGGTTTGCCATATTTGCCTATCATGCTTTACAGCTTCTGCCTGCTCTCTCTAGTTCCGTAACCTTTGCACCCATTAATTTGTAAAAGATGACATCACAAATTTCATACAACTGATCCAAAAAAATCACCACAAACTCGATGCCTGTTCTGCACTGTTTCGTATAACATGTGTATGTTTGCGAAAGAAGAATATGATGACCCTTTTCAATAAAGTGATTTCTTCATTATCTGTGACTTTTTATTGCTGAAGAGAAATGGAGGATGTAATACGTAATATATTGCAGTCTGATCATTCCAAAACATTTCTAGTCAATGTATTTGTGAAATATTTTATCTGAAACTCCAGATTTTGGGCTATAATAGTAAGACTAGAAAAAAAAAAAAAAAAAAAAACAAGAAAACCTACTCTGCTAAAACTTTCTGAAATCGGCCCATCATTTTCAGAAGCAGTCAATTCCTGCTCCACTTTTTCTAGTCCTTTGCTTATGGCTTGCATTTCTTCTGCCAAAGTTTTCAATTGAATCTGTGGCCAACAAGTTGGCATAATTAGTAAAACACACAAATAACTGCATAAAAACATTAGAGAGTTTATCGTCGTAGTACCTTAGTTGATATTTCCAAGTTAACAAGGTCCTTGTGGAAATCTAGTAATTCTGGCGCTTTTTCTCCAAGAACCTTCAGTTGTCAAAAAAGAAAAAATTGATAAAAAAACATTAAAAAGCATAAAAATGAGAAAATTTGCATTTTTATCGATGAATTTGTGCATGAAAAAAAATTCTCAATTTAGTGATCTTTGAACAAAATTCCTTAAATATGAAGTCAACTGCTTGAATGCATGAGAAGCAGCTATTTCTTAAATAGTTTCTATGTGGAAGCAGTAGATTGCATAGGGGAATTTTCAGTCAAAGATTGCATAGGGGAATTTTCACCTTTAAAGCATTTGTTTCTTTAGCAACTGCTTCATATGCATATTAGAAACTATTTTAATATATTTTCAATGTTTATGTTATCTTCTTATGGTTTTAACATGCATTGGATAGATATCACCTCCTACTTTGTTTAGCAAGCCCCTTGAGGACCTAATTTAGTACTTTTTAAAACCCAAAAATCTGAAATCCTTGTTGTGCTAAACCACTCCCCTAATTCACTCCAATTACCTACACAACAACCTAACCAAGAACAAATTCATAATAATTACACAGTGATGATCCAATGTGGTAGTCCGACCTCAAGCTATGTTATGATCAGGACGATTGCATGAGAGTGCTACAGAAATAAAGGCAGTTTTGTCCAAATAATGACATTTTTTGTCATTTCAGAAATAAAGATCAACAAAGTAATATTAATAAAAGCTCAACATATATATATATAATAGGAGCTTTATTTTTTGAGGAAGCTGAAACTTCCAAACAGTGCACAGATCAGAAGGTACCTTGCAAAGGTAATGCATGAGAGTCATCTTATTGTTACGAGCACGGGTATCAGAGAGTTTAAGTAGGCTGTCCAGCCTAAACCCAATTGCAGAGCCTACAAATGATAGAGTGAGTCACTACAAACAAAACAAGAACGGGTAGAGGCATAACTGTGCTAGGTATCAAGCACTCTAACACAAACAGAAATTTACAAATCAATGTCAACTCTCTTTGAAAGATCTTGCCTGTCAACTATAGAAAAGCTTCAAGGATACTAATAATGTACCTTTAATTTAAGCACCAGGTAATTTTAAAAAGGGTCAAATTCATATATAACTGGTTAATAGCGTTTGGCAAGGATGCAACCAAAGCCATGATTTAAGTTCTCTCCTTGGACTTTGATATTAGATTGCAGCATTACATACTAGGAAGTTCTTGAAAGAATTTCAAATTCTTGTAAGGTTTCAGAATCTTCTTCAGTTTTTTCTTAATGAATTGATGTTTGATGAATTCCACAGCAGCAAGAAAGCCCAGAACAAAAAAGCATGAGGTGTAAACCGATTTATTTTTCCAAAAAGGAGCAGAGAAAGCATATTAATGAAAAATATGGCAACAAGTGTCCCTGAATTAATAGATAACCGTGCATAGAATGTATTCCTCTAATATATGAACTTCTTCAATTGTGTACCGACCAAAAGGCAAAAACTAGGGCCCTTGCATGGGAACCTGAAACCCACTTGTTTAAGGTGGAGAAAGTTTCACCTTTAAGTTGATCTTAGAAACCTAAAGGCATGAGAAAGCAGTATTATGGTAATTGACATCAAATAGAATACTTAGTTGCCTACCAGAAAAATCATTAAAAGCTAGTGGTTCTTACTTCCTCATTTCATTTTTATCTAGTTCCCTTATTTGAGAATGGTGGTCCTAACAAAATATTTAATCAACTGAATTGGGAATCCTTTCCATTTCAATTAATAGAAGAGCCAGTTCCCATCTAACATTCTAATTTTCCATAACATGATCAAATAACATGTTAATTTTCCATAACAAACCAAATAACATGACGAAAAGAAGAATATACAAATTGATTGACAAAATAATATTATTATTTTTTTTTAGAAGCAGTATACAAAGAATTGACATGCAATATGAGCATTTGTAACTTATTCTGCACTAGACCATGGGCAACCATTAAATAAATACAGGCAACAAAGTCAACTTATGCACAAAGGATTGAAGTTCACAAAATTGCCTCTTTAGAAACAAAAAACAAACTTACAAGTGTCAGTAAAAAGCAGAATTCAAACTCACCCCTAGCAGTCCCCTGGTTAATGGCATTTCCAAGTGAAAGAATCGTTTGCATGAGTTTCTTCAATTTTACAGACATCCTGATCTGGAATACAAAATGTGGATGCTATGAAAGTTCTGGCTGTTTCATAAAACAATCTAGACACTAAAGAACAAGCTGGGCTACAGGTAAAAACTTGCCTCCTCTGCTGCAGAGTTCACTATATTCAGACTATTTCGGAGGTCAGCCACCTGTAATAATAACATAAAGGAGGGATCAGATTTAGTTCACAAACAAATAAGGAAGACCAAGGAGCAGAACTCATGCTAAATCAATCTTCATTTACCTGTGCATTAAATTGAATCTTAAATGAAAAAACTCTGAGCTTAGCTTCTACTCGAGGCACCTTCATTACTTCTAAAAAGAACTGTACTAAGACAAGAACGCCTCAATGTTAATGTGCAAAGACTAAATTACAAAGCCCAAAAAAATCTGTGAAAAGTCAAATGGGCACTGACCTGCTCACATCTACCCAAATTTTCTTTGTCACCAGTGTAACCCTAAATAGGATACAACTAAGCACAGTAAGGATATGAAAATAGTAAACGTTAGTAGGAAAGGTATACCTCTAAGTACAAATTAGCTTAGGTGCACTAGATACCAAATTAACTATCTACATTGAATGAATACTTGAAAATTGATTCATGTTGTCCATTTATTGATTGTCTCATGCATTCAAGATGAGTATTTTTTTTTTTTTTTTAATAATAATATGGAGTTAGTGACAAATGGCAATCTTGTCACTAAGGTACTCTTTTTAAGGAGAACCAAATATGTGCAGCTCTGTTTGGCTGGACCTCAGTCAAGCCTCATTTCCCACATGTCAATAATGTCCCTACATATTTTACTGAATATTTCATTTTCAATTATTATATTTTAGCATGATTTCACCTCCAATAATAATTGGCTGTTTGGACAGCAAGTGAATGATAAATTTCTTGAGTCAGTTCCAAAAGTTGCCACAGGCAAACCCAACTTTGACTGAGATCAAAGACGGAGTTTGCAGAAATCTAGGCCCAACATAGAACATCTAGCAACATATGCTCCTTAACCTGGGGATCAAGGTTCATATGGAAACTCATGGACTGAGAGATGTTGCTGGTTTTATTGAATGAGCTTTTGTGCCTTGGAGGTTGACCATATCGTAAATTTTCTTGATTAATAAGAATTCAAGATAATAGTTTTTGGTCTTTGGGGTATAATATTGCAATAAGTGGTAGATATCAAAATTTGATGTTTTACGTTTTTCATTTGCATAATTTCTGCATTTAAAAAAGTTAAAACAAGCATACTTTCATGACACCAGACATTAAGATTCTACAATTAATGCTCAGCAAAGATTCCATGACGAGACCAAGATGTTGACTTCATCTGACATCTTTCTGCATTGTTAACTAAAGTTTCATTTAGGTATAATCGGCATGTAATGTCAAACCACTTTTCCATGAGTTCACATGCATTCCTCACACACAAAAATCTTCTTGAAAATGTAAACTTTGTTAGAAGTACTTTACTCCATGTTTCAATACATACCTCACACAATAAAAGAGCCTTTGGCAGAAAATATCACATAAATCATATTTGAAAATAAATATATACCTTGAGCAGTTCAATTTCCTCCTTCGTTGGACAAAACTTTATAAGGTTATCTACCTGGTCCACATCCAAAACTGCCTCATCCAAAGCAAGCACTGAGCTCTGGGAAATGTCCACAAAATGGTGAAATCAGAAGATTGAGCTCAAAGTACAAAAGAATATAGAAAAATAAGGAAACAAGAATAAAAAACAAATAAAAGGTCTAAAAAATATGATTATGAACATATGTTGGAATCTAAATTTACTCCAGTTCTAGTAAGAATATGACCATAGTGAAAATGTTAACTTAGATCACGATCATGAAAACGCTTACTGAGATCACGATCATGAAAATGTCAACTAAGATTCTTGAATCAAGGAACAAGCAGAGTAGGTGAAAGTGATGATAAGCTTACCATCAGATCAGGCAGTGGCATTTTCACCTTTGTTAGCATGATTTCACAGTTATACGCACGTCTCAGTTCAATCTGCAGATCAAGCAGAGGAATCAGAAACTTTCATTCAAGCACAACACAAAGGTTGCAGCAATTGTATGCACATACATGTTCATAGCTTGGAGAATATGGAGCTTTACAAATGCGAATTTCTCTATCTTTCGACATTAGGAGTTGCAGCAGAAAGATAGAGACATCTGAAACCACATAACATGATAAAAAGGGCCTCAAATTAAGCTTTTGTAAAGATCAAACAGATGAGATTACCAGATGGACTTTGTCAGGTTTTCCCCCAACTGATGCACGCCGACCTGATTTATCACCTTTCCCCTTGTCAGAGGACGGAACAACAGCTGAAAAAAGATTTTCAAGCTCTTTCATATCAAACTCAGGAGCCCTAGGGAAGAACAGTGAGAACTATATAAGGCACATTTTCTGCTGCCAAACTCAAACAGACATCATTGCACACTTCAAATGTAAATAAGCAACAAATAGCAAATGAAATTAAGTTATCATACTTAGAAGCGTCATCCTGTTTCTGCGCTTCAGCCCATAAACTTCCTTGCATAGCTCTTGTCACTTTTACCCAGTGTAATGGCTTTAGTGATGACTTCTTTGCAATTGTTGGTCCCTTTGGACTCATTGAGCGCAGTCCCCGTCCCTTTGCACCAAAATTTGGAGCTAGTGCAGGAGGTGGCGGTCCTGGACCTGCTTTACCCCCACCTGGAGCACTGCCTGGTCCCTTGGAGAATGGCAAAGATCCACTAGGAGCAGGTGGAGGTGGAATTCCTGATCCACTTGAAGGCCCTTGACCGAAGGGAGGAGGAGGTGGTGGAGCTGGAGCAGAAGGCGTGGCAGGTATACCAATGGTAGAGGCAAAAGGTGGGGGAGGTGGTGGGGCTGGTGCAGAAGGCGTCGCAGGCATACCAGTGGAAAGGCCAGGAGGCGGGGGGGGAGGTGGTGGTGCTGGTGCAGAAGGCGTGGAAGATATACCAGTGGAAGGACCAGGAGGGGGGGGGAGGTGGTGGGGCT
This sequence comes from Aristolochia fimbriata, assembly GCA_019845555.1. NCBI lineage: Eukaryota > Viridiplantae > Streptophyta > Magnoliopsida > Piperales > Aristolochiaceae > Aristolochia > Aristolochia fimbriata. The sequence goes on from CM034078.1 coordinate 4,874,620, forward strand.
GGGACAGAAGGCATGGCAGATATACCAGGGAAAGAAAAAGGTGGTGGGGGTGGGGGTGGAGGTGCTGGGTGGGACATGGACGCTGGGGTCGGCAGAAGAGGAGGAGGAGGAGGAGGGGGTGCAACAGTCATCATCTGGGTAACTGAAGTAAATGAAGAAGCTGAAGATACAGCCACGAGGGGAGGAGGAGAGGGAGGGGGTGGAAATCCAGCAACCTCCTTTGTAGTTGAGGCAGATGATGACAGAGTAGAAAGTGGAGGAGGTGGAGGAGGTGGAGGACCTGCCATTGTCTTTGTGGCTGAAGCAGATGAAGACTCTGCGGACACAACCACAGGGGAAAAAGGAGGTGGTAGTGGTGGAGGAGGAGGAGGTGCAGCTCTCTTTGTAGTTGAAGTGGATGAAGACACTGAGGAGATAATCAAGGGAGGAGGAGGAGGACGAGGAGGAGGAGGAGGAGGAGGAGGAGGAGGAAGGGAGGGGAGGGAAGCTGAAGGGGAAAAGACTCTAAAGACATGGTCTCAAGGACTGGTGGTGGTGAAGGAGGAGAAGGACGAGGAGGAGGAGGAGGCGGAGGAGGAGGAGGCGGAGGAGGAGGAGAAGGACGAGGAGGAGGAGGAGAAAGACGAGGAGGAGGAGGAGGAGAAGGACGAGGAGGAGAAAGAGGAGCTGTCATCTTTCCTATAGATGATGAGGAATAGAACAACGACAAAATGGTCATGGCAGGAGGGGGAGGAGGGGGAGGAGGGGGGGGAACAACAGTAAGAGGTGATGGTGATGGAGAGGAGATCACGTGCAAACTGGTCTTTCTCATTGAAGGAGGAACTGAACCTAACACTGAATTTAGAGGAGGTGGATGTAATGGAGGACAAGTTTTTCCTGGTTTTAAAAGTGATAGAAGTTCTACTGAAGAGGAGTCTGTAGGAGAAGGTTTTACATCTTTTGATGACGAAGAATGATGTTCTGGATCGCTCTTCATTGGATCATCAGAAGGAGCTGTTGGAGGTGGGGAAAATGGTGTGGAAGGAGCAAACCTAATAGAATCTGAAAGTTTTGACTGAGCAGCAGATGACTGTAATTGAGGGACAAGCCTATTAGCCAAGTGAGAGCTCTCATTAGTTCCAGATGAAACAACATGGTCTTGCAATAAAGCTGTAATTCCGAGAGCAGGTTGACTATGATACCTAGACATGGGTTGAGGTGAGCCTTGCAAAGAATTTGAATAGGAGGGTGAGTTTGCTAAAGATGCTTCTCCAACACGTTGAGACAATATTTTAGACTGGACAGGAGGTTTAATGGCAGCATTTGCTTCCTGATGATGAACCTTATCGTTCATTATATCTGATTTTTGGGATGGTTTCACCGAGGAAGGAGGCTGCTGAAGAGATGATATACTCTTTTTGAAATTAACACCTGAAGAACTGAATTTCAGAATTTCTTCAATTGCATCTTGTTCCAGTCGATAAGGTGGAGGGGGTGGGCTTCTTTGGCAATTCTCTCTTGGTGAATTCTCGTTAAGAGCATCTTGTTCAAGCAAATAATTGTTCTCGAAATTAATCCTCTCACGGACGACATTTGCAATAAATTTCTTAGTTTCTCCCACAGAAACGGCATCCAGCTTCTCTTGTAAAGCATTTGATGAAGCCATACGCTGAATTACAGAGAGTGCAGCATCAGCCTTTGGGTCCAGCCAATCTACAGTGCTAAAGATCTCCTGTACCTTGGAAAATGCTTCCATTGGAAGTCCTTCTTTCTCCTCTGCACCACTCAAATCAACTGTGATCAAAGAGGCAGTGGCATCCATTTCTGACAGAAGGATCTGCATCCAAAGAATAATTGAAAAAGAATTGTATGATATAGGGAGGCAAATAAATGAATATGTTAGTAAAGTTTCAAGTAAACTGCAAATAAAAGTTGCACAACCTCTGCTCTGAAGTCCTTTGGAAATCGATCCTTGGCATTCCAGAGAATGTCAATTTCATCACGGTTAAGCATCAAAATATTGGACCTGATGAAGGCAGTGTTGAACATCACCCGGAACATCATTTGTTCATGTTCAAGATCCTCCTCCAGACTGAAGCACTCTAGAACAACATCACCTTGGATGTGGCAGTGAATATCAATTTTAACTAGTTCACAGTCTGACTGCAACCAAAACAAATCAATTAGGACGATTTAAAAATTTAGACTTACAGTTAACCTGGATGGTACGATTTTTCTCTTTTTTTACTGCATGGGAAAACATTGACTCCTGCCTATCCACCTCCAGAAAAATTCCAATCTCTGTCGAGATACAATTTGAGGTGCATGAACCAGATGGCCAATCAACTCTCACAATATTACGACTTGGAACATAGCCATGCAATACAGGGTCATAAGCCATTGTTTTTCCCATGACTATTAACCAGTTGAGGAGCTTCTTGTCTCCACCAAACTACGATTAAGGCCCAAGACGCCTATTAAGCACAAGATGAGCTGGAAGTGACTCGGAGTGGCTTTTATTAGGGACCTTCATTGTAGGCTGTCAACCATCATTTCTCGCCACGAGAAAAAAGATTTCACAAATGGTTTTTTTCTTTGTGTGTGAAAAAAGGAAGCTCCTAAATCATACAAGGTATTCAAATTTTAAAAAGTGGAAACATGTGAATTACATTCACCTGCTTATATAGCCGAACACTTTTACAATTTCTTGGTGTAGTATAAAGAAGTGTAGGAGTCCGATCACTGATAAAGGGATCCTGTCCATAAATCCGAAATATTGGCCTGCAGCCTCCTTCGTTATCAAAACTAGGAATCATCCTAAGAATAACACAATCCAAAGTGAGTGCCCGATCCAAAGGAGGCCATTCTGACCCCACATTTCTTCTTGAAACATATTGGAGGTATCTCAACTGTGAAGGCAATGGATTCAATGGAGACAAAAGCTGCAAAAGCTCCCGTGGGGCCTGCTTGTATATCATGTCTAAAGTTTTCTGTTCTCCAGTATACTGTTTCCTGTAAATTAAAAGCCCAGCCAGCATGAAAGCCAGAGCTGACCAACCACCTCGTTCACAATGCATTAGAAGAACGTTCTGCTGACCTAGAGAAAGCCAGCTCTCGCTTGACCTCAAGAAATGGTGGATCATTTCCATGGTAAGTAATGGGCACCCTTCATAATGCCGAGGATAGTCCATTACAAGCATATCATACTCTGATAGAATGCTGGAAATCTGGCTTTGCCCTTCCCCCTCTCTGAAATTGAATACCATGAACGAAGAATCCGGAAACTGCTCACGGAGTTGAGATACAATACTTTCCACATAGATCTTATACTCATCATCTTCTAAGACATCAGTGGAAAAGCAGCAATCGAACACTGCAAATAGAGAGCCACATTATGTTTGTTTCCTTTCTGTGCATTTCTTGGTAAGAGTCTGAACCACTAAACTGTTGAAGTAAAAGCATACAAAGGTAAAGTAATGAAAACAGCCAAATTGAATGTTACGGGTCACGTAGTTATCAGAGTCTGAGAAGACACTATGGCAATTAAATTGTTCTTCTTTTCTTTATTGAAGAGAGAAGCAAGAGAAAACACAGATTTTTATAAACCATTGATGGCACATAAAGGACCTGTTAGAAAGGGCAAGTACAAAAGAGAGAAAACAAATCATTTACTAAAGAAAGATTAAACAAGACTACAACTGGTAAGAATCTTCACTTTCATTTACACAGCAAAACAGATATATCAGAAACATTCTGAAGCCCAGACGAAAAAACAGCTTATTGGAAATAAATATCACTAATTTCTCCACTAGTTTGTTTTACTCCTAAAGTTGGTCAGTGGAATGTTTAGAACTTCATTGTTCAATTTTGCTCCTAAGAACAAATAGGCAGGGAAACCTCTCTTGAGAACAGATGCTATAACTCAGGACAAACTTTCACGGACTTAAATCATTTCATTGACAAATACGTTGCTTAAGATAACTCCATCCTCCCCTTTTCCTCACAGGCGCTCCCTGACTAAAAAGTTAGTTAGCACAACTCTTGCATCCTCTTTATCATAAAAGGTTACTTGGCACTTTTTTTCAACCCACATAGTATGTTGTCAAAATGGATCCTTATTTCGTATTTATACTTTCTAACCGTCAATTATGTTGTCAAAGGAAATGAGCAGGAAATACGAATATGATCGACTAGCAGATGAAAAAAGTGCTACATTACAAACCCACCACTGACGTTATGACTTTCATTAAGCACAAAGTAATGTACTCCTACGAAATATAAGAAAGGGAAATCCAAAAATATCAAGTAGCTTGCTTTTCAAACAGAAAAATAAAAATAAAAATAATTGCTTCTCAATCGTAAAAACTCGGCATGTCAGTGCATGGCAAAGAATATTTACACGTTGATTATTGCAATGTAAGCTACAACAAAAATTATTAAACAGGATACGAGAGAGACGAAGAACAGCGAGGTAGGAAAAAAAAATCTAGCTCTCCCAAATAGAGCAAATTCAGCATTTACGATGGTAAAAGAAGACCGAATTCTCCAACATTGTACGCATTGCAACATACCATAAACTCTCTCTGAGATCTCGAGAAGTCCATCGGGCGGCTTCCTGTAGAAGAACTTCCGAAACAAAGCCATTTTTCAAGATCTAACCCGGTCCGTGGGGAACCCTAACACATATAACGAGTTCTGACCAGCTCAGGCATTCGCCACATTTGGACCTGAAATAATTTCCCCTGGACGTGGTGGAACGCAAGATCGCATTGAGAAAACGGGAAGCCTCATCATTCTTCTTGCGTGGAGCAGGGAGTGTAGATTCAGGAATCAGAGAAATGGATTTTGCTGCAACTTTAAGCCATCCTTCCTATTCTATTGTGTTACTTCTACTGAAACTTCGCTTTCGATGGGAGACAACGTAAACAGGATTCTAACGATCCCAGACGGTCGAAGATCTTAGGAATCTCAGCTGAATCCTTCCACGGGTCGCCTCCTTTTCTCTTTTCAATATATATTTTCTATACTTCCTTTCCCTCTGTCTTTCTCTCTCTCTCTCTCTCTTGAGGAGGGGTGATGATGATGATGTCTGATTTTCAGAATTCCAGAATCCAGATCGCAGCTGTTTCTCTTGTTTTGTTCTGTTTTAATCAAAGTCCCCGATTTGATTTTGTTGGGTTCCTCCCTTCGGCACGTGTGCTGCTTCGACAAAGGACGACAGAAAGGTGATTTCTTCCCCCGGGGTTACTTCCGTCATTCTCCACTCGTCGTCTTCCTCCCAGGACACGAACCAACAACAAACAAGCGCGTCTTACACCTATTCGCAGAATCACAATCCATGCCCGCTGCCGGAGTAGCGCGGCAAACGCGTTTCGGTGCTGCCGAGTTTAGCACCCGAAAATGTACACTCGCGCGTTTGTCGAAACTCTGGGCCACTCTTGGGGATTAGGATTTAGAATAACGGCTCATATTATGCGGGTCGCCCGGAATGCCATCTCACTTTGCATTTTTAAAATTTAATTAAATTCCTATGTGGCACTCAACTTTGAAATGATCTCCGCCGTTCATTGATTAGGCCCGAGTATCCGACGATCTCGACATTCTGTTGAATCCTGTAAAGCCCCCGGAGCGGTCGAGACAATGATGAAACGCTGTCAAGGAAAATCAGATTTTTCATTTTATATCAAGTATCAAGTATCAATTTAATAAATAAAATATTTTAATTTTCTAAATTATAAAATGACGTAATGGCCCCTTACGTGGGTAGATCTATTGAGGTACCAATTGTCGAACTAATGACGTGACTGGCCACTAATTCGTCGTTACATAAAAAAGCCATAACGTCAGCGCAAGTACGCCTCTAGATCACTATGAGCTGAGGGGACCCGGATCCGCTGGCCACAGCCATTTATGGCCAGCGTACGCAGGGCCAATGGCGGAGCGCCCAGGCACGAGGTGCCCGTGCGGCGCTCCACCATGCGCGGATCCGGGTCTCAACCGTGTCGTTCAACAGACAAAAATAAATAAATAAATAAACCGGCTAAAAATCCGGTTCGGCGCAAGTCCTGACACTTATCATCCTCTAACCCTATACTACAACTCTGTACCATCCTTTGCACAACTCTATACCATTGGAACATTTTTTTTGTGTGGTCTAACAACCCTTTACTACGATTAGTAACAACTCTGTACCAGCTTTTGGATAACTATATACCATTACAGTGTTTTTTTTTTTTTTTTGTCTAATATTTTGGTTGTCTAACAACTATATACTACGTATAGTTACAACTCTGTACCATCCTTTGCACAACTCTATACCATTTGAGCATTTTTTTTTGTGGTCTAACAACCCTTTACTACGTATAGTTACAACTCTGTACCATCCTTTGCACAACTCTATACCATTGGAGCATTTTTTTTGTGTGGTCTAACAACCCTTTACTACGTTTAGTTACAACTCTGTACCATCCTTTGCACAACTCTATACCATTGGAGCATTTTTTTTTTGTGGTCTAACAACCCTTTACTACGTTTAGTTATAACTCTGTACCATCCTTTGCACAACTCTATACCATTGAAGCAATTTTTTTGTGTGGTCTAACAACTTTTTACTACGTTTAGTTACAACTCTGTACCATCCTTTGCACAACTCTATACCATTGAAGCATTTTTTTTGTGTGGTATAACAACACTTTACTACGTTTAGTTACAACTCTGTACCATCCTTTGCACAACTCTATACCGGAGAATTTTTTTTTGTGGTATACCAACTATATACTACGTTTAGGACCAACTCTATACCAGCCTTTTAGACAACTATATACTACGTTGGTAATGTACTAACATTCGTATAACTATATATCATTCTAAGGCAACACCTTAGCACAAGATGCGCTTAAGGTAGCGCCATCCTTTTTGGCGATCGATCGTCGCCGAACCGGATTTTTGGCCGATTTAAATTTTTTTTTTTTGTCTCGTTGAACGACCGGTTGAGACTGGATCCGCGCATGGTGGAGCGCCGCACGGGCACCTCGTGCCTTGGCGCTCCGCCATTGGCCCTGCGTACGCTGGCCATAAATGGCTGTGGCCAGCGGATCCAGGTCCGAGCTGAGGGGCCAATATTTCTAGAACGATCGGCTCGTAAGTAGACAACATTTTATGAGTTTATTATTTTATTTTTTATAAGTTATTATTATCGTAATAATTTGATTATGTTATCGTAATAAGTAATTAGAAAAAATAATGCGAGGTATATTACCTAGATACTAGATAAAAGATATGGATTTAATTTGCATATGAGTTTTTTATGAACTGGGATTACCTTTTAGCTGATGGGTTTAGAACTCGGGAATTAACAAATTATAGATGGATTTCTTTCCATCGAGTGCATGATTGATTATCATTTGAAGTACTTTATGTTTAAAGATGATTACGCGCTGATTACTATTTAATTAGTCCGAATAAAGATTTAATTAATTTCATGATCAAAGTTGAAATGATAATGTAATTAAATGCATGCATGCAACCTTTAACTGGGGCGGATAAATTAAGATTTGGCTGGATAAATGGCCAAAACATAACTTCCTTGTGTTAATATGCTTTATTAAAATTATGGTGATATTTGTGAAATTATTTTTTATTTGTCCACATTTACTTCTTACCTCTTATATATATATCTGCCAATTACATTTGTCATCACATTTTATTAAACAATATGCATGCATGGCCAATGCTTTCATAATAGAAAAAAGAAAAAAGCCTCATAAGAGGACCAATGTCCACTTTGGTATAAATAAATGTTAACTTGACACAATTAACATCGGTTAAATAATCCTTCCACTCCATTAAAAATGCCACGTAGCTTCCAACTCATCCCTGTTTATATAATCCTTTATTTAATGAAAAATGACAAAAAAGGTTAACAAAGAATATATAAATATCAAAGTAAAATTAAACTAACGAAGGAGTACAAGAAAATATTATATTTTAATAATATCCACTAAAAGACAAAAAATACCTCATAATCACTTATTTAATATAATCCTCTGAATTGTTTATATAAAAAACGAAGTACCATAAATAACATTATAAACATTATTTATGAAATAAATGTGAAGTATTTAGAGTAGGATTAACGATAAGTTAGCAGAAAATTACTCACATATATTTTAATGTATTTATAAATTATTTAAGGTAATTTAAAAAAAATGGTATCCAAGATTCGAAGATTCCTTGGACCTTGGGGTTGAAAGTTGAAACTTGAAAGAGTGTTTTTAAATATTTTCGTAAAGATTCTTACATAAACTAAAGTGGGAGGCAGGCAGCCGCTTGGTCAGCCAAACTCTATCCAACTTTTAAGAGGCGATACGATAAATACCGGCGAATTAATATCCATAATCCTCATCGCCCTAGCCTGGGTCTCGAAGTTCAGGCTTCTGGTGGTCTGCGTGGTGCGAGCTTTTGAGTTTTCTCTCTCGGTAGATATCTGGCCTGGACGCTCAACAGATAGAAGCAAGCGAAGCATTTCAGTAAGACGAATCACAAGGTAATTTCGATCGAGAAGTTCTCAACACTCTCACGGGGCTACTTCTTTCGTTGGCTTAAGTTTTCGCCTTGTTCTTCTATCTATCAATGAAATGTTTTTGGTCTTGTTTCTGTCAAATCCATCGGCGCGAGGCTATGACACCAGAGAGGCCAAAACGCTATTGCCTTCTTCGCATTGACAACGCCTTGCAAATTTCCTTTCCTGCACTCAGAGAAGGGGTTTCCTTTTATTTATGCATTGATTTTACGGATCGAGTGGATGAGGGGAAAGTAAGTGTTAATCAACGAATTATAGAAGTTAGCAAACAGTAGCCACCGCTGCACTGCTAGTCCAAGGATCTACCTGTTTGTAGTATCAAGTCGAAGTCCTGGTATGATAGGAGTTTTCAGTTTTAGTTTAGTAGTTGCATGCACTCATCAGTTACTCTTCACTTTCTGGACTGGATTTTTTTGTTTGTACAATGAAAAAAGCTGTAATTTCATCTTGGTTTAGTCCGAGTGATTGGCATCAAGGAACCATATAATCGGACGAGAGAGATTTCTAAGGTCTTCAGTAATAATCTTCACGTTGGCAATCGTCATTTGAAATGAATACCAGTTAAGTTCTAACATAATCTTGCCTTCTTGACAAGTTTTGGTTACGGTAGTTCTTTTGAACTTTTGTGTACTTGAATGATAAGCTATTTTCGGATAGTTAGTAAAACAAAGTTATAAATAAAATATTGTTTTTGATAAGCTAATGTTCAGCAATTTGATTCAGTTAGAATTTTTTTAATTACTTTATTTCTATTAGTGTCACTTTACAGGACAGATTGTATTTGTCCTGCATTTCCTTGACCATTTTCTTTGTTTAAAAGATCAAGAGATAAAAACAGTCTTTTCTTATTTTTCTCTGTCTGTCACTCAGTCTTTTTCTAAAAATGGCTTAGCGACTTTGGATTGGTCAGTATGCTATACTCATGTTCTCTACCAGCCACTGGTGCAGTGCACCAGATAGTTCACTCTGTCGTAACAGTGATTGAATGCATAGTATTGTTGATGACAAAGAGAAGAAAAATGTGAAGAGGCGATTCATTCTGTTGATGTATTCTGTTGTTTAACGGCAATTATTTTATATCATGTCATGGACTTGTTTGAATGCCGATTTGTGGCAGTGTGGGTGGAACAAGAGTCTGTCAAGGCACAAGAATATGTAATACACTGACGTAAGTGTTTATTTTGTTCACTAAACCAAGCTGAATGATGTAACAAATCAGTTTACTGGGTTGAGTAATGCCTTATTCAGAATAGCTTTTAAAAAATCTTGTGTCTACAATGTGTTGAACAATGTCTGCCCTAATTTAAAGACTTTTATAAGTTTTCTATTGGCAAGACCAAAGACCAAAGTAGTGGCCTGGGGTAACTTTTTTGAGGGAAACGGTTTAATTTCTTTTAGCACTAATATGATTTTCACTGTAAGGTTCTTTCACACATCGTGTTTATCTTTTCTCCCAGTGCTTGGAGTTGTTCACTTCGGGAGAAAAATGATATTGTGTTGAATTCTCTGTCTCATTTTAGACCAATTCTGGAAATATGGTGCAGCTTTTTGTGATTGGGAAGTAAATTTTGTTCATCATCAAAAGTAGCAAAATGGTATGATTTATTAAAAGCAGGCACAGATTAGATTGGTAAAAAGGATAATCTGGTTTCTTATATCTTAGTCGATGGCAGAGGAAGATGGTACAGATTTTTATTTTTTATTATTTATTTATTTATTTTATTTATTTTGTGAAAAACTGGTGCATCAAGTTGTTTCTAACTTCACGTAAATATTAGTTAAAAACTCTGGACCTCCACAGTGCTGGTGCTAGTTGGAATCTTCTATGCAGTGGTATATTTTAGGTGCAAGTACAGTTTTCCTTTGTTATTTATTTTTTTGTCAGTGACGATAGGCTTCTGAAGCATCAAGATAAGGTTTAGTTGGGCAATGGATTAAGCCTTTCATTTGTGGCCATGTTAGGGAAGTATGACAAGTTTCTCAGGTGTGTGGTGTACAGAGGGTGTGCCAGCATCTACTACCAATATCAAAACAGGTTCCATACAACAATATGCTACTGAATTTTAATATACTGCTTCCTTTAGGAGTCTTTTGCAAAATATAAGCAAATTTTTGTTAACCTTGACAGACATGCTGATGAGTGCAATTGTAAATGCTATTGTGCTGGCAACAGAGGATATCAAACTAAGTTTCAGCAACATTCCTCCATCAAAGTCTTTCACAATTTGCTTTTGCAGAAGCCTGCTACATTTATTTGAAATACCACACTAATTGTTTTTGTTTACTGAAAAAGTGTGGCTATCTTAAATGAGGCTTAATCACCATAATTCCTAAAATACTATTAGGTGGCGTTTGTGGCGATGTGTCTGAATTGCAGGTTTGCTATAGCTTGTGAATAACCAAAAGTTCTTCTATCGTAAATTGGTTGTCACTGGACATATTTCCATTACCAGTGTGCCTCTTTGTACAGAGGGAGCTATATTGGAGTTTAGCTCAATCTAATGTCAGAGCCAAAATGTCTGATTACCATGACTTGTTTATGATATTTATAGGTTTCTAGGTTCTTAATGAAGTGAAGAAGACAAGAGGAGATGAATATTTACATGGGAGGTTTTCTGGTGTAAGTCATGGGTTCAAGTCTCACGAGTGGTATGATGTGTGTGCAATCAACATATCGGAAAAAAGAAAATGTTCTGCCTCCTTCATGTTAGGTTAAGTTTAGCTTTAATCTTGCAATTGTTGTGTTGGTACCAGGAATAACAGTTACTAAGCTGCACACTTGCATATTATAAATCATTCAAGACATTAAGATACAAGATTGTTTACTTCTAATGTGTTCAGTGCTGTCTTTTACTTCTGACGTGTTCAGTCTGTCTAAGCATGTTTGCTTCAGATCTTGATGGCATGACAGATCAGTCAAGTGATTTTAGTTGGCTGTGTTCTGATATTTGCGATTCCTAAAGTCACCTATTCTTGTCTTGCTTGTTACAGCACCTATTCCCAAAGTCACGTATTCTGGTTTTAATTGCTGCCACAAGTTGTGCCTTACCTTCCTACTCTTTCTATGAACGTGAGTTATCTCCTAAAAGACCTTTCTTTTTCTTGGACGATGACCATCTATTTACGATTACAACAGTGAAAAGTGTTGAAGAACCATGATGTGTACCAATTTTTTGCATTCTGCAGTTTGTAAATATTTTGGCCGAATGACTAATTGTCATGTTATATGTAACAGTGGTTCAACAGCAGAGAGTTTAATCTTGCAACCTGAGATAGTGAATAGGAATATCATCCAATGGATAACACTGTGGATGCATTGAGTAATGCATATCAAGAGTTTGTGGGAGCTGCAGCTGGTGTATTAGAAGCGAAGCAGCAGTCTGGGGGCCAGAAAACAGCAGCTACTGATGCTGCTCTTGAGAACTTCAAACAACGTTGGGAGTTGTTTAAGGTTATCTGTGATCAAGCAGAAGAATTTGTGGAGTCTGTGAAACAACGGATAGGATCTGAATGCTTGGTGGATGAAGCAACTGGATCTGCTTCAACCAAGCCAGACGATTCTAATCCTGGGCTTCCCCCAATAAGTGCGGTTAAACTTGAGCAGATGAGTAAAGCAGTCCGTTGGCTTGTTATAGAACTTCAACAAGGGAGTGGGACAGCCAATGCAACGGCACTTACCCAATCGTCTGCCCCTTTTGATGCCAGATTCTCTGAAGATGGGGCTCAGTAAGTATCTTATGTATGCTTTTAACTAGTCGCTGTGAAAAGTCTATTCTATGATATCAGCTCACATGTACTAGTTGTGGGAGGCAACATGTAACATAAGGTGCTGACAGTGTGCTGCTTTGAGCTAACTTGGCCGGGTTATCTATTTAGTAACAAAAGCATGTTAAATATTTGCCTAAAGTTCTCATTCTAAATTTTTGCCTAAATTTTTCCCATATCAAAATTTGCCTTTAGTTTTCATTGTCAGTTGCAGATATCATCTATTCATCTTATATTACATACCCAAGATACCATGACCCTCTTTTTGGCAGGCAGGCGACCCAGAGCACTTGATCAAACTCTATATATGTCGGAAAAATTCATGATGCAGTTTGTTCTCTTACAAAAAGAAATGTTGGTTCGATAAACTTCACTGATTTTATGAGTACTAATTGTCCGGGCAGGTTTCAGATGTGGCAGCCCAGAGATTTAGATAAAACCAGAGGCTATAAAGGAGTATGAGAAAGCTGTCCCTGTCCTGGCAACATAACGTGTTTCGGTATGCCCCATCCTCCACTAGGCGTTTACTGAGGAGCTCATCCGTCGTCGGTCCCGGGTAACTTCGGCAGCCGACAATCGATGCCGACCTACTACTTATACAAGTCAACAATTGCTAGCTCCGTCACATTTATAATAACATTTTTACATGACCCATACTTCGCGGCTTCCCACTTTAAGCAGCAGCTTACATTAAAAACCCCCGTTTTAGTCTTACTCGGATGCAGCTTGAGAGCTAGTTTCAGTAGAGGGGGGGAGCTTCGTGTTTTACGAAGTGTGATTTCGCGACAGGATCAGAGGCCGGATCTAGTCAATAGTCATGCCGAGGACAAGGAGCAGGTGGTCCCTTCTAATATTAAGAGGTTTCTTAATAGTGAACTAAATCCATTTATTTTGGAAGGATGGTTCGTTTTCACGCTTCTTGATTGGTGTTGGACCATTGTCTACGGGATTCACGAACTAGTAAATTAGAACTCGGTTTACTTAAAGATATTAGGCGGGTGTGGGGCAATTTATTATTTATCATTTGCCGTTATAGAACCTTGGTCAAAATCTTGATATGTAATTACTTAACCAAAATAGTGATTTTTTCTGAATACAAAACGTGATACTAGTAGACTAGCTTCTCGACTAAGCCCATTTTTTCACATAATCTAATATGACTTGGATGACAATCTGTTTTAATGTAATCAAGCAAAACCCAGATGTATTGTCCAAGATCTATTGACGGTGAACCCGTTCTTTTTTTGTCTGCATTGCGATATGATGATCTTGAGTAAGCGCATTGCGCTCCAAGCGCACAGAAGTGCTATTTCAAGCTAAATCCGGGAAAAGGGTGCTACAAAACACAGAGAGAAGAAAGAAGGTAGTTTTTTCAGTCCCGCATTCGTAATCATTTCACCAAATAAGTGGAGGAAATCCCACTCCCGCTCGCTTCGTTTCACCTCATCGAATCATCCAAACGACAGGGGAGAATCGAGGACGAGTAGCAGAAGCGCGCGCCGCCAGTTAATTCACCGTGCGGCTACCGTCGCCTGACCGATTCTCTTACGATCCGAGATGAAGGATGAAGAGCTGCCGTCGACAACGGTGACGACGACGACGAAGAAAGATTCCGCCGACGCTGTCTTCGGTAAAGGTCGGTACAAATTCTGGGTACTCGGGGCCATTGTTCTCCTCGCTTTCTGGTCCATGTTCGCCAGCACTGTCTCTCTTAAGTGGTCGGCAGGAAACCTAAATCAGCTAACCGACGACATTGATGCTCATTTACGTGACGACCTGGACGTCCTCGTAAGTTCTGTTTGTTAATTGTTACTTGATGATTTTCATTGGCTCTGTTGCTTCTTGTGATCGGATCTCATTAAGCCGGTTTTTCGGGTGATAGGAAATTGAGGAGAGGGAGAAGGTGGTGAAGCAGATGTGGGAAGTGTACACTCGAAGTCATCGGATCAGACTGCCTAGGTTCTGGCAGGAGGCTTTCGAGGCTGCGTATGAGCAGCTGGAGAGCGATGTACCTGGGGTTCGAGGGGGAGCCATCTCAGAGATCGCCAAGATGTCAATGCACACGGTAGATCTTGAGCCTCAGCAGAGGCAACAAGCGGTATGTCTGATTTGATTTGTAGTTACTTCTTTAGTTCGTTTTGTTTTTCTTCTTCCGTATTGGCGATTTCATGGGGTTCTCCTTCATCATAGCTGATCTAACATCATATTCAGAGTGACTAACAAGGAGCAACCTCCTTTGGTAGCCATATTTATGTGATTTTTTGTTGTTAATTTGCTCCAATAGCCAGCATCGTTGTAGGTTGGATTTTTATCACTAAAGAAGATAATTCTTGGGTTGGATTAACTAGCTCATGTCCGGGTTGAAGGGAATATCTACGGTTCCCCTGTTTTCCTTTATAAATGTGAATTTTCCTGACTTTTTGTCAACCGCATTAAGGTGTAAGAGCACAATTCATTCGTTCATATGGATTTACAGTTTTGATTGGCATGCGTAAGACACTGACTTGATATTTGAGTAACATGTAGAGGCTTTATAGGTGTTGTTCTGATGTTTCTCTCTTTTTGACATATACCTACCGTACATTGTTCTGTAAATCCCAAAAGTACTCTTTTTATGGTGTACGTTTTGGCTAATGTGATAATATAGCCATTTGCAGTTACAAACTTATAATAAAGTTTCAGTTTTTTTTACGAACTTCTAACAAAATTATGACTTTATCTGTGTGGAGTTCAGATCAATTTCACCCGCTTAAGACACCTTACTGTTTCATGTTGATATGGACATCCTTTTTGCATGGGGCACAGATCATTCATTTCACCAAACTGCTCTAGTGACGCCTTATTGGCAGTTATAAATTTTCAGTTAGTTATAAATGAGAAAGACGTCTCGCTCATTCTCTGTAGGTTAGGCAGTCAATGTTGACATTGTCAGGTTTCAGGAAAGCATCTTTACTTGAAAAGCAGATGGTCCTTAATATTTGGTAAATACCTTTGTATCTTGCCTCAAAAAGCTCTAAATTCTTCACTTCTGGTGATCGTTTCATTAGGTATCCTGTTTTTACAATCCGATCTTGTAGGAATTTTAGCATTTTTCAATAAAGTAGATTGTCTAGTTTGTAAATACCATCACGTTGTTGGCCTCGAAACATCTCGAACTTCTTGACTTATGGTGGTTCTTTCATTAGCTATCTGTGACCTTAAGAAAAGAAAATTGTTTATTTCAATCATAGAGATTCAATCTAAAATTCACTCATGATGTGTTGACCTCAGAGAAATTGTATTCTATGCTGGTTCTTCATCTCTCCCTTCCCTTCTTCTGAGAATTACTCCACTTACCATAATAAAAAGATCCAGAAACCCGGTTGGAACAGCTCTGTGGAGCCTGCAAAATGGAATGAGTAAAGGTGAAATGTCACTGACATCTAAACATCCATGTGTTGACCAGCTCTCAGAGCCACTGTTGGTTCTGAATCTTGATTGAACCTTAGCAGGCAACATGCTTTGTGTTTTTCTTTCTGTTGTTGGTTCTGAATCTTGATTGAACCTTAGCATACAACATGCTCTGTGTTTTTTTCTGTTTGAATAAAAAAGTATGCATTGTTTGGTTTTTGCGATAATTTTTAATTATATGTTTGAGTAAATTTTTACTGGGTATGACATAGTTGTAGCCCTACAAATGATTGATTTGCTCGATTGATATGCTGCCTTGTCTTCTGTTTCCAGAACACAAAACAGAAAGGAGAAGAAGGCAAGAGTGTATCCTCAGCTGAGCAGCAATGACGATGTGAGGCCTCAATCATGTATAGCTTGTATTGCTAATGGAGTGCTCTTGAATTTTCCTGTGCTAAGCTGCATGCCTTTTCTCTTGATATATTTTAATGTGTTACATCTGAAAACACCATACCACTCTCTTTCTGTGCTCAACGGTTTTAGTCATAGCAAAATATGAGTAAGCTTGCATTGCCTGATGCTGTTGGCCAGAAGTTTAAGCATTTATTAGATTTTTAAATTAAGGTTAATGGGAGAAGAGAAAAAACCGTCAACTGGATACTCTCTTGATTCTCGTAGTACAGAAGAAAAACATGTTTCTGAATTTTATTGTATTAAAATATGAAAAGGCAGATGCCACTATTTCTGGGATCTATAATTGGGGTCAATGACCATTTGCAGAGGTTTCTTGGATTGTCTCACAAGGGAAAGGTTGTATTTCTTGGATTGTCTCACAAGGGAAAGATTGTATTTCTTGGATTGTCTCACAAGGGAAAGGTTGTATTTACTTGTAATAAACATTGATAAAAGAAGATGAAGAAACAACAAAGGGTGAGTATAAGGAACACAAAAGTAAGAGATGGAAGTGACATTCAATAATTTAGAAAAACATTATTATTTGTATAAAGTTTTAAAAGAAATATTTTGAATTTTCAAAGTAGTTTCCAGAATTGGTTTGGTTTAGATGTTAACGGACTTGGTGAGCGTTTCAAATATTGCAAGATTTTTCCGGAATTGTTTGGTTTTTATTTTATTGCAGTTAGCGAGCCTTGCAAATACCGAAAGATTTTGTATGCGGTTACAATTTTGTTCTAATTTTGTTTTCATTATGCCTACTCATATCGGTAATTTCAATCTTAATCACAAGAACAATAATTTTCTCATATAGATATGCATGCTCCCCGGATAAAACTTTAATATTGTTACTGACTTTTCTCTACATTCACCATGTTTTCTGATAAATGAAATCCATCTCTAAGTTTCTCGGTAGCAGTTTATTACTGGCAGAGCAAAAAAACACAGGTGAAATACAGCTCAATGGGTGAGAAAGTTGTATTAGAGCTTTTCTCTCTCATTTCTCCCCATCGAATTCTTCAACTACTTTGGCAAGGCCTAAGAGATGGATTACAGAACATCTAAGAAAAAGGAAGTGTTAAGCATGAAGGAAAAAAATGCTGTAAAAGGTTCTTGTTGAGGAAGAACATCAAACTTCCCTCGCAAAGCATTTGATGAATCTATAAGCTGAAGTACAGGGAGCGGAGCATCAGCCTTTGGCTCCAGCCAATCTACAGTGATCTCCTTTACTGTTGCAGCTTGCCTAAATACTCTACTGTCTACCCCCGGCCCTAAGAAATCTAAACACTAGTCCCCATTAATCTTTCTCGTTTTTAATCTTATGAACATCCACATTTCTCTAGTCCAGCCACAACATCGTCAAATATACATATCACAGATGAGAAAAACAATTTACTGTTGAAGCCGCATTTCCCAACTCGGTATCTACGAGTTTGGAAAATAAAAAGAGGTGGGAGGTGCTTCTGCAATTCACATATTTGCAGTGCCAGGTGCAAACAGTTTCAGAGAAAAGCTCGAGCTTCTTGGAGCTTCAATAATATCTCTTCCAGTGTCGGTCTCTCACGCTCCTGAGCAGCCGTGCAGAAGATGGCCAGCAGCAGCACCCTCTGAAATGTGATCGCATTGTACACCCCGTTCAGAAGAGGATCTGCTAGTCCGCTGCTGTCTCCTCCTTGCAGAAGCAGGGCCCTCGCCTGCGTCCACGACACACGGTACGGTCATCTCTGTAACTCAAAACTCTTTAACCATTCGGATTTTGGTTTAGAACAACAAACCTCGTCTATTAAATCTGGTATAGAGTGATCACTCGAATTGATCACCTCCCTGCCTGTTAATAACTGAAGAAGCACAACCCCAAACTTGTATCTATCGTCTCGTTGGCTCGCAGATTCACGATCGACGGAGCTGCTCGATCTCTCATTCTTCGCTTGTGGAAGAGCGTAGTCTGATAGTTTTGCTTCCAATTTCTCGTTCAGTAGTATGTTCGTGAGCTGAAAAACATCAACATGGTCAATCCTGTGCTTAAAGGCCTCCAATATTTCAGTTTAGAGTGTTAGACAATCTTGGAGAACAGAGCCTAAAAAATGAAATTTCACCTTAACATCTCCATGAATCATCTTCCCCATCAGGTTATTCTGTAAGAACAACAAACCCCGTGCGATCCCAACCGCAATTCGCAGCCTTTGTTCCCATGTCAACACGTTGCTCGTCGGTTCCCCTGCCGAGAAAACACAGCTCAGTTCCATGGTCACCAAGAAGAAAGGTCCAATCAGAAGAACACGTACTAGAGGGGTTACCCAGAAGCCGATTAGCAAGGTTCCCACCAGCGCAGTACTCATAAACCAAGTACTGCTCTCCTTTATCACAGTATCCAATAACAGAAACAAGGTTTGGGTGCCTTATCTTGGTAACTGTGTTCATCACTGCTGCGAAATCCGGAAGCCTCGTTTCTTTCTTCACTTGCTTCACCGCGACCTTCTGCCCGCTTGGCATTAACCCCAGATAGACTTTCCCTGCCGTTTTCCGGTGACAAAAACACAACATCACCACCACCAACGATCAGTGATACTCGTTTGTTTATGAAACATGAATAGATTAGCTCTCACCTAAGTTGCCTTCACCGATGAGGTTGGAAGCGCTGAAACCATTAGTTGCTTTTGCGATTTCTGCGTAGGAGAAAATGTAAAAACCAGAGCTTCCGCTTGGCATGCTCTGTTCCTCTTCAAGCGCCCTTCTCAGGGCGTTCACTGCAAATGGAGAAATAACAGAATCAGACACGATGTTGGTGTAATCGGATTGTTCTGAAATCTGAACAATCTGGAGATAAGTAATATTTTGCCAGACCAGATAAGTCTTTCAGTTCCTTTCTGCTTTCTTCGTTCAGTTTCTTCTTGGTTATTTTGTAGAGAATTGGAGTCAGGATCGCCAACAGCAACGCCGCGAAAATGCTCCCGCCCAACAGTATCTTGGAGCTCAGTGAGAGGCCTTCTTTGTCACTCTTCTGCTGGGGCCACTGGAAAGCTGCCAGGCACAAGCAAGCAGTACTAGTTCTTATGAGAACAAAGACCCATCTTTGTAGAAAAAAGAGAAAACGAAAAGCCAGAGGGAGAAAGTAGAACTCACGAATCTCATTCCATAAGCAAGAGAAGAGGCCGTGAACCGAGCTCGACGATCCCACATCAAAGCTCGCCACAGTCACCAGCAAGGCCCCCGAGCAGAACGCCTGGGTCATGACATGATCCGCGTTCCCCCCATTTCCTTGTTCGAGAATTTCCAAGGATTCTTTATAGGAATCCGTACACTTCAAGCAAGCCTCGTCGCTGAAACCATCGGTGTTCAGAATGCTGCAGCTCGATTGAAGAGCACCGAATCTCTCTAGCCCGAGGAAACTCGCGATCGAATTGACGTCTTTGGAACAAATACCCATGGCTGCGGACAGAGCGATGAAATCCGTCAGCCTGCATTTTTTCAGGTCTGTTCTGTTATGAAGGCTCTGAAACGCTTCGCTGCACTCCTCCGCTTGAGCCGGGTCGAGGAAGATCGATCGAGAGGCGTTGGCCCTTATCGCCATTGCTTGGAAAACGGGCTCCAGAGCCGATTGACAGCACGAGGGAGTCCATGCGTCGGGAAGTAAGCCGGAAGGCTGGTTCAGACACTCTGGTCTCGCTTCAAATGGGAATAGCTTGAAATCCAACGAGCAAAAACCTGTCAAAACAAAAAAGTTACATCGCGTTAGACAACTGGTGATGTAGTACTCTTGATTTAAAGCTCAGCGAGTTCAGAGTACTCACTCATTGATGGATCAATGTTGCATAGGAGAAGAAAGAGGAAGAGGGAGAGAATGGTATGACCCGCCATGGTTACTCCTTCCAAATGAAGTTGTAGTTACTCTGTTCTGTTCTTGGCATTGAAGATAATAAGAAGAGTTTGGTGGGTCGTGTCCAGAACGAGGATGGATCGTCTTGGACTTGTTTGATGAGAATGAGAGCTTGGAGTTGGAGATGGTCGTTGACTGGGTCAACGTGGTCATGTTATAATAGACAACAACGAAGAGGATAATCAGGGTACAAAAATATGCTGGAGTTTAAACAGATCTATGCCTTCCTCTTCAGAAGATTACAAACAGAAGAAAAAACAAACCTTTCTTGTATAGATCAGTCTGAGACTCGGGTCTTCAGCCGGCCGATAGAGGACAAGCCGAACGGCAGAAATAATCAGTCTCTGGCAGAGTTGCTGGGAAGAGGGTGCGTAGATAGCTTCGAAGAGTCCAATCGAGCCCACAGAATCAAACGCGTTTTGGTAGCGACTCCATGATTCCTGCAATTTCCAAGGCTTGCCCGGTCTCCTCACGGCTAAAAGCTCCAACTTGTTAGTTCGTTTACATGCCAAAATCTGATGTCCACTCTGGTACTCGTCCCATCATTTGAAGAATTCTGCAACAGAACTCTTCGATTTAAAAGTTCTTTCTTTTTCCCCCCTTCAAGATCAGGACTGAAGAAGGTATACTATTGTGATGAATCCTTCTCTTTTAGAAAAGAACAAAACAAAAGAACAAAAGGATTCACAAGTTTGTTATAGACTTTCCAAAGCAGGCTAGCAATTTTGAAAACATAGAACACAAACAAGGTTCATTAACCGCATAACTAAGAGGGACGGAGCTTTGCAAAGTCAAGTTAAAGTTTATTCTACCGAGTGGCATGGTTTTCCAAAGAGTTTTCTTTGTTTATGTTAGTCTGTGCATTAAAGCACGTACATAAGTCTCCACACTAGTCTACATAGTCATTCTTTTTTCTTGTTTTTTTCATTGAAGTCTACACTACAGAGTCTAAGAAGACTTTTGTAACAGATCTCTTTCTGGAAAAGGGTAATACCCGGAGTAAGTAAAGGGCATTTGGTGACCTTTTCCATTTTTATTAGAACTAAATAAGCTATTAATACTTAATAAATTATTAAATAGCCGAAATATTTATGTAGAAGCAACATTAACAATAAATATAGTTTATGATTATAAATATCACAGAAATTGGGTCTTCAATCAACCATCAGTAAATTACACTTATTTCATTCTTGAAAGCTTGAGTGTGAATGACGATTATTCAATAATTTATATAATAAAAAAAACATAATTATATATATATTTTTTTTCATGAACATATAATCTTGAAATAAATATTTCCCATATCTTTTTTCAACACACACACAGACACACACACACACACATATATATATATATATATATATATATATAACATTACCGAAAAGTCTTTAATTGGGTAAAAATATATTAATTCATTACTCAGCTGAAAATTGACATCACCATTAAGAAATTGAGTTACACAAGGTGATTTCATATGCCACACGTGGATCACAAGTAAAACGTTGGATCCACAAGAAATCCCATTCTTGGCCCAAAGACGATGCCGTCCAAATCACGACTTGACTTCTTCAAAGCTCTCTCAATGTGGACGTATACTTTTCACATTCCTGTTCATCACCAGCGAGTCAGCGACGGCCCACCACCATTCGCACCGTATCGGAATTCCCCATCTGTCAGGATTCACACGTGTGGTGAGCACCCCGGGCCGCGCGTGGCGCTGAGTCGTGAAACTCGGGCACACTGAGCGAGAGCCGAGAAGAGAGAGAGAGGAAGGAGAGACGGATGTGTGTTGCTGTGCACCAGAGGTCACTCTATCCACACACGCGGGCGGTTCCTTCAGCACCGCTTGCATGGATTGTTGTTAATTCCAAGGGTATATATTGGCCACAACTTGGATTCTGACATCTCTTTCTTGCTTTCCTGACGGGGGAACTTTGAACTGGGACTAGTGTGAGATTTCTGCTCGCCGGCCGGAAATGGCATGCAGGATTGCAGATTCCAGTCTCCGTTTCATGGTAGACTTTTTCTTCTTAAGCTGTCTGCCACCGTGTTTTGGCTTCTTCTTCTTCTTCTTCTTCTTGTTTTTTCTTCTTTCGTTTCTTAATCTGTTTGTCTTCCCGCAGGTTCTCCGCCAAAGGGGAGTATGTAGCAGTAGTTCTTCAGTCAATAATACTACAGGTGTGTTTAAGGATGGCTTCCTTGGTCTTCCCGGTTTAAGTGGGAAGTCGCGGATTAACTTGTAAATTTCTTCTTGAGTTTTTTTTATCCGAATGGCAAATGCGTGTAGTTCCTCGGTAGCTGAATATAGTGTGCTTGCGGAAGTTGGATTGTTGAGCCCTTCTTCTTCACTTGAGATAATGTTGCTCGTTAGTAAAATTATTTAAATTGAAAGTCTAGGTAGGTGAAAGTTTTTCATTATTAATACAGGAGTCGTTTTATGTTTATAATTGTTAGATGGGACGAACAATCGTAAAAATTTAAAATGTGGCTCCGTGGCGTTCGCTTTTGTTTTTCTTTTCAGGCCCTTTCAATTTAGCATCGATTCTGAATTCATGACAAATCTCTATTTTGAGGACAGGCATGTGCTATCTAACGTGTCCAAGTCGTCGATTTGAAGAGACGAGAATAAGAACGAGCATCCATCGGTGCATATCTCATAAGAGGATCAGTATTATAGCAAAGGCTGTTGCGATTCCTGCTGAACATGCTCTGCAAGATAGCGAAGATGAAAGAAAACGAATGTGTGAAAGTTATGGCTTTACTCAAATTGGAGAGCCAGTTCCAGCTAATGTCACACTGAGGGATATTATTGATACGCTACCTAGAGAGGTGGGTGAATTTAATTTTATGATTTGCAATATAACAGATTCTGCAGCATGCAATGGCTTAATATCTTGTTCCTGGAAACTAATGTACTTTTTCACCTTTATAAGATCTTCGAAATAGATGACAAGAAGGCCTGGAAATCGGTTTTGGTTTCTATTTCTTCCTATGCATTGGGAATATTTATGATTTCAAAAGCTCCTTGGTACTTGCTCCCTCTGGCTTGGGCATGGACCGGCACTGCAATAACAGGGGTTAGTGTTAAATTATTAATTTGGCAATTCATTTTTCTTCTTTTGGGCCAACTGACAAAATTGCCTGTTGCCTGCTTTACTTACCTTGTTTTATGTTGGCTAGTTTTTTGTGATAGGCCATGACTGTGCCCACAAATCATTTTCAAAGGACAAGCTAGTGGAAGACATTGTTGGAACTCTTGCCTTTTTGCCTCTTATATACCCTTACGAGCCTTGGCGGTTTAAGCATGACAGACACCATGCAAAAACAAACATGTGAGTAGCTTCATCCTTTTCCTATTATTAGCTTCTGTTGTAACTGTACAGATGTTAGTTTCAAATGATTGTAGTTATTAATGCCATATGGATTATGATAATACTGATGTAATATATACTTGTACGTTATACTGCTTGTCCATTTTGGAAGTTTGTATGGAAGTAACGACTGTATGATTCTGTTCTAGGGTTGTTTTGTCATGCTTATTTTCTTCTTTTGTATTATTTCATAACTCATATATTTAGTAAATGAATCTGTGACAGTCTATATATGGGTCAATCATGTTACTTTACAAAAACTTAAATGTCTGAAGAAATTTTCCTGGTCACTATGAGTAAAATTTCGTACTGGACGTGATTGAGCAACTGGTCCAACTGTTTTCATTTTCTGGGTTTGTGATTGTTGGAAAATGTTGCATTACTTTATTGCTGTACTGGTCATGCACACTGTACTGATGTCCGGGGAGCGAGGATAATCTTTTGTAATTTTTTCAACTTAAATTGTCAGATAAAAACTCAAAACACTACTTGAGTTTGGCTGCAAAAAATCATGTCATGGAGAAGTAAAGAGAATGAGAAATTTCTCTAAGACAAAAGCTTAAAGGAGTAATAATTTTGTGGTGGAGGAACGTGGGATTTAATTACATGGTAAGAGCTGCATTGACTATTTAGTAAATATCTGCCACATGGATATAAATTCTATATTCGAAATTTAATTTAAAAAGTGCTCCAAATTGGTAATCAGATGGGCAAAAGCAGGAAAGCCACCTTGGAAACTAAAGCCTATTTTTGATGAGCTTAAACTGGTCACGGCAGAATGGAATATTATTTGGAACAATATCCCTAGATCAGGAAACTCTCTGGCTGATTCCCTTGCAAAAGAAGGTGTCCATAGGAATATGCTCCAAACAGGGCCTCAGTGGCCTTTGTAATCTATGTATCTCATTGTAAACTATTTGTTTTTTAAAGAAATAAAATCGCTATTTGTCAAAAAAAAATTTAAAAAGTGCTAGAGATGTTTACCTGAACTTGTCTTCTCTCTTGCCATAGGTTGTCTGAAGACACAGCTTGGCACCCAGTCTGGGAAGATGAGTTTGAGTCAATCCCAGCGCTGCGCAAGGCAATTGTATTAGGATATGGGCCTTTTCGACCTTGGATGTCTATAGCTCATTGGTATGATATTTGTGTCTTCTCTCTCTTTTCTCTCGTATGGACAAGAAAAACATTGTTCTAAGCTCTTGCCATCATTTAATCCTCAATAGGTTGATGTGGCATTTTGATTTGAAAAAGTTCAGACCAAATGAGATTAAGAGGGTGAAGATTAGTTTGGCATGCGTGTTTGCATTTATGGCAATTGGATGGCCATTGATTATCTATAACACTGGGATAGTTGGATGGTTAAAGTATTGGCTAATGCCATGGTTGGGCTATCACTTTTGGGTAAAATTCTCTTTAATTTCGTTTATCAGATGAAATGTTTTTATATTTATTTTTCCAGACCAGTTTTATTTTGATACTTTTGCGCCATTTCAATATTTGACCTATATTTTCCCTCTTATCCATTTAGATGAGCACTTTCACAATGGTTCATCATACTGCACCTCATATTCCATTTAAAACTTCGGAAGACTGGAATTCTGCTCAAGCCCAGCTTGGTGGTACTGTTCACTGCAATTATCCTCGTTGGTAAGCTTCTTCTACTTTTTCCAATTTTTCTGCAGAGAATTTTATTGGAAATTTTAACTTAGGGTACTTCTTTAGCCTCATTTGTTTGGCTTCTGTTCCAGTTTCCCTGAAGTTTATCTGGAGGTAACACAATATAACTAAGATAACAAGTGAAACATGACAGCATATAGGACACGTGTTCAATGCCCCATCAATGAAGTTTGGCTTTGAATGATTATAAAAATTTTCTAACTTAGCAACTGAATTGAAAGTCATCCCATTTGGGGATTTGTTTCACAGAGAATATTGTGCCCATGTCTTACCAAAAAATGACTTCAAAATTCTCTGCAATTCTGCAAAGAGTGACTATTCTTCTGCTGATCTAGGTATTTTCTCTTGCTTGTTTACAGGATAGAGATACTATGTCATGATATCAATGTGCATATACCTCATCATATATCTTCTCGAATACCCTGGTACAACCTTCGTGCGGCCCATAAGTCGCTCAAACAGAATTGGGGCAAGGTCAGTCCTCATTAGATTTATTATTAATGTGTAGTTGAATCTTTCTTACTTTCAGGCATTTTACCAGCCTGCTTACACTTTGGATTAGCCTAGTGTTTAAATAATAAAGTCAGACGGTCAGGGGCCGTGGAGACCTTGTTTCCTAGCAAGTTTTAGCTGAATTTTCTTTTCCCTGATGATCACTGTCTTCATAAAGCTAGATCTCAACTGAAAGCAGTGAGCGTAGCAGGTTGTTGCTCGATAGAGAGCTCAACAACCTCGCCAGTTTCTACTGGTTTTTACGTGTATTTTGTGTCCTGAAACCTTTTTTGTTTTTCTTCTTGGATTTGGAAATCAACAGTATCTTAATGAAGCCAACTGGAACTGGCGACTAATGAAGACGATAATGACGACTTGCCATGTGTACAATGAGGAGCAGAATTATGTTGCCTTTGATCAATTGGCTCCTGAGGATTCTCAACCGATAGCATTCCTTAAGAAAGTTATGCCTGATTATGCATGACATTTTTGGCTCATCAAGAGAGTGAGTCATTTTGTGAGTCTTTTGATTCGCACTATTTTGATTTGCTGATGCTAATATATCCTTTTTATTATTGATTCCCATGGTTTTGCTCATGAGGTCTGTCGACCAATGTGAAGAAGATAAATCCTTATATAACAATTCCAAAGTTAAAAGATGATTATAATGGAAGGTTCCTGCCCGTTTTAAACAAGAACTGAGTCTCCTCATGTTCCCATAGTAAAGGCCAATGTAGAGTTTGGTTTTTTAACACAAAAAAAATGGTGGTTGTGATGTTTTTATGACGTGCCTTGCAAGTTGAGATAAGCACCACTCTTAGCTAAACTTAAACCAGATAGGAAGTCGCAGATTTTCCTGTAAATGGTGCACTTGTTCATCTTTACGAATCAATGAAAGCCTCAATGATGGGGGTCAATCCCATCTTACTTCCGTTTTGCTTGTTGCCCTCATTTCTCACCAACCAGGTTGCTGCCATTCAATCTCTCCTTTACTTGTTTATCACCTTTTCGTTGTTTCTGATGCGCATCAAAGGGAAGGTTTTAAGCCTGGTGGGCTTGTAAAACACCGTCGATGCGGTAAGCAAATCAAGCTACAGATTATGTGGCCGGTGTCAGGTGTCAACATGTGTCTGGGACAAGGATTCAATTCTTTATTTTACATATGAGCACTCTTGACTCGGAGCTTTTATGATAGTCATATAACGAAGTATTTGCAGGAATGTGGCGTAGATTATGAAGACTGAAGAGTCCAGGTTCATTAGAAAATTCACCTACCCAACTGAATAATGAATCCCTGTTGCCATCAGATACGCGCTCTGTACGGCACGTTCACTTCAGGAATCTTTTGAATAACCAAACCATTTATCTGGGCATCGCGGCAGGTATGTTCTAGACCTCAACAACCTTGAACTCTATTTGACGAGACATGATAACGTAACCGGTAAGCGTTTTTAAATAATTATTAGTGGTTTGTCCCGATGAATAATAATATATAATGAATGATTCAAGAAAGCAAATCTTCACACTCTTCACCGCGTCTTTCCCAGTTTTTCTTCATTAGACTCGTAGAAGAATAATAAACTATCTTTGAATTTCGACTCTGGCAAAGCGAGTAATGGCGACTTAACATCTTTAACATTCCCGTTTGGTCGATAGAGGGAGCGGGAATCGGGATTCAGGAGCCCACAAAAGGTCCCCCTAGCCCCGCCCCATGGTGATGGTTTGATATTTTGGCTAAAGTTCGAACTTTGAAAGCGAGCCAGGACCAAGAATTTTGGTAAGCCCGTCTGAATTTGAATGTGGGAAAAAGTGGTCTCTGGGGTCGGGGCTGCGCACGGCGAAAGGAGGTCGTGACCGAGTCTGGTGGCCGAAATGTAGCGATTGTGGGGAGCAGCTCGTCCCCACCGGGTAGCTGTTAGTTAAACCCAAATTGCGAAAGCCGCGTAGAGAAATTCAAAGTCTCCATTCTCGCTTTCAGCAAACCAGTTCTCTTCTCTCTGCGCCAAAAACAATTCCCGCCAGCGCCAGGGTGTGTGTTTATAATTTTTCGATTTCTTTTAAAGTTCTATTCGTATTAGTTAGCAGAACAATGTCCTGCAAGGCTGCAACAGAACCACGATATGCGAACACGAGTTGTTCTAACTGCTCACATGGGGATGCTTTCTTTTTCAGTTCAGATATTAGTTACAGAATCATACAGGTTTGAGCCTTTTGGAATAGGGTGGTGAGACTAGGGGGTCTGAAGTGCTTTGAATATCTTTACTTTAGAAAGAAAAAAGTGAAAGATAACTGCTCTGTCCTGAGAGGATGGGGGAAAAGAAGAAAAGAAAAGAACAGCTCATACACACCTATCAACTGCCCTCTTCAAACAACAGATTTTCAGGCTAATCCCCTGACGAAAATAAAGGGAGGGATTGAGGGAATTTCAGAAAGACATCGGTCCCAAACTCTGGGTCTCTTGTACAATCAACAAACCAAGTGATTGCCTTCGTGTTTCTAGCAGTCCAATCAAACTCTGTATGTCAAGTGAAGCAGGTTTGCAGATCATAAAAACACTGCTCAATTCTCATTTCTCTTTCTGTAAATTTTACAATCGGTGGGGGATCCAAACAACAATCATTCTACAGTCTACACACACAAAAAAACAATAAGGGAGTGAAAGATCTGCCCAGGCATTAACAGATAGGACCAGGAGGCGTCTGCCATACATCGAAGACGTTGTCCTCGCTGTGTAGGGCGAAAAGCCTGTCCCCTCCGATGGAGAAATCACAGATGGAACCTCCATAGCTTCTCTTCAATCTCGACGTTAGTACCCAATCAGGGCCACAGAACACCGAGATACTATCGTTCATTGATGAAAATAGCTGGCCCCCGTGCATCGCCAACTTGGGATTACACATCTCATCCTGCAATCTCCCTTTCATCAAACGACTCCTCGAACTCCACCTGACACTTCCGCCGTTGCTTCTCCAGTCCATGAAGCCCAAATCGTAGTACTGACTCACAACACAGATGGAACTCGATTCCTCCATGGCGATGGCGTCGAGGACGCGCTTCTCGTCCAGGGTGTGAGGGATTCCGTAATCTGACCAACACCAGGCCATGTTCTTGTCTCTGAAGTCTAACAAGCTAATGTAACAGTGGTCCTTCTTAGGAAACAGAGTCGCGACCATCAAACAGTTGGAGTCCTGAAGCCATTGAAGCTTGTCGGCTTCCCCCAGAGACCAACCGGGAGACTCGTAGAAGAAATCGACCTGTTTTCCGGTAACCTGGTCCCAGACGCCGATCCCGTACTCATTGCTCCTCCCTTTGCAACTAGCGAATATCTTGTAATCGGAACTGAAGCTCAAAGCTCCGGCGGTGAAACTCTTGGATTGGTCATCGTGGGTTACCTGGAATTTGTGTCTGAGCTCCCCGGTAGACGAGTTGAACACGGCCATTCCACCATCTCCGCGCCCCAATCTTTCGCAGGCGGAGACGACAATGTTCTCCGAATCTATGTAACCCACATCGTTAATTCTCTGGTAATTGAGATTAATGGGGGGATGTTGCTCGAGCATCCAGTCGTAGACATGAACCATACAGCCGTGAGCGACGCAGCATCCGCCGTCGGGTCCGGCTCGAATGGCGGTGCCGTCGCCCGGGGCTCGGCCGGTCACGGACCCGGATAAGGCGAGGCGGTTGCCGTCGAAGGAGCCCCACTTGGCGGCCCGGACATGGTCGAGCAGGCCGTAGAAGGAGGCCTCCCTGTAGAGCTGCTTCTCGGGTATGCGAAGGGGAATGTGGAGATCGCCGGTGCGGAGGAGATCGAGGAGAACGGCGAAGCAGGCAGGGTTTCGATCGATGAAGTACTCTTCGGGGCCGTCGGACTTGATGTTCCAGTCGTCGTCTAACAGGGCGCCGAACATGGAATCGCGGCCGGCGTTCGCGAGGGTCGTCGAAGTGGTCTCGAATGTCTTGCCACCAACATTGAATCGGACGCGGTCCCTGGGGATTTGCATTCCCGGATCGTGCAAGGAAACCGAAAACCGAACAGGGCGTGTCACAGCAGCAGCAGCGAAGAACACGGCAAATTGCGCCAAAAAATATCGATCCCCCCCAAGTACCTGTTCCCGACCGTGACAAAATTGAATGGGCGGCCGATGCTTGATTTGGAGATGCGGAAATTTGAATTAGCCGAGGCTCAATTCAAACGCAGGAGAAGGAAAGAGAAAAAAAAAAAAAAAAGGAAAAAAATCAAAACGAAAGGAGGAAGCGAGACCGCTGCTAGATCGCACGGCCGATTGAGATTCGAAACACTAAGTACGGCTTCCCTTACAGCGCTTTTCGGATCTCTGAAACAGAGACGTCTACCCCTCAAGGACGAAAATTCCGGCGAATTACAGGAATTGCCGGAAACCCTCTCCGAGAGGGAAGAAACGACGACCAGGGTATCGACCAGAAAGACAATCGAGAGAAGGGTTTTTCATTATACGACGAGATTCGTCCTGGAAACCATGTCGGACTCCGGCGGGATTCTCTGTTCCATCTTCCCTGTTTCTCTCCCTTCCTTCCCCGGTCCTGTCTTTTGGTCGTCTCAAATACACGTTTCAAACTCCTTTATTTATTGGCTCCGAGGAGCGGTAGAAAGAGTCTCTCCAAAGTCAGCTCCCGCTGCGCGATTCCTTCCCCTCTTTCGATTTGGGCAAGGCACTGCAATAATAACTGCGAATTATTTTACTTCCTGTGAGGGTAAGCGAAGACCCATCTTCATTAACATATACTCGCTGGTGCAGTTATGTCACATATTCCCGAGATTTGGACAGTTTGGTGCATGTACATGCCAAAGATCAGATCATTATCCCTTTGCGGAACGATTCCTCTTTGCTCCATTAACGGAAACTTTAATCTGACCGGGCAGCCCAAAAAAAACACTTTGGATATCTTTCGCGAGTTGCGTAAATCCATTAAACTATCGAGAAGGTGAAAGCTTTCTTATCCAAAATCTGACGCAGTATCTCTCTATTCTCTCCTTTTGGGTCCTTTTTTTTTTTTTTTTTTTTTTTTTTTTTTTGGCCAGTGTTCAGAGGAGGAAGAGGGGGGGTGGCCCGGTGAGGGCATGTGCACTGGGGCATACTCTAATCTTTTGTCGAAAGCGCATGCATAGAGCCATAGATCGGATGTTTCTCTTTTGGCTTTTTGGAAAGACGAGGCCGGCCGGTTCGCCGGCGGCCGCAGCTGCTCGTCATTAGTTTTCTTCCACTTGGGCATGTTGTGATAATCGATATCCTTCCCGAGTCTTGTCCGCGGAAGAAAATAATCAAATATATGAATCTTCTTACATTAATTTATGTGGGGGGCAAAGATGGATATGCGGGCGGATTTGATGGCTTAGCGCGTCTCCTCGCTTAGGAAGAAGGAGTGGCTGATTAAATTACTTAGGGATTTGGGGCGGAAGACCGGAGACCAAAAAGGATATATCATAATCATATATACGAGCCTCTATGGTCTATAGTTTATACTCGTGAATAAATTAGGACGCTTTCAAATGGTAGGATTATCTCGCTTATGCTAATCTACTCTTTCCAAAGAAATAATTAGTAGAGTCTTGTAAATAATAAATTATTCTCTAACACTTTAAACCAATGTTTAAAAACAGAACCGGTGGTCAAACCGGTAGCAAGGCCAGTTTTGATCCGACTGGGTTAGATCAGGTTGGAGCAAAAGAAAAAAGATAGCTATGTTATGTTTAAACTGTAAATCAAGGCACGTTAATGTCGCTGATTACTTGCAGCAATTGTTGTTTACTCGTTCTGTTGTGCTCTGCTGCACAACATGCTCAATCAATGGGCTTTGCGATTAATCCAGTTTGGAAGTAGTGGACCTCCAAACTCCTTTTATAATACCAAGAACAGTCCAGCCCTGGATATATTGGATCCTTCGATCTTCGATTATCTCATCTTTTATTTCATTGTTAACGCGGTTCCTCATCCTTTTCGAAGGGATCGTCACCCCGTTATTTATTTAGGATTTAGAATGTAGATGTGTCATGTGCGGTGCTATTTCACTGAGGCAAGCGTAATGGTTTTCCACCCAATTCCCAAACGACCCCGGATCCGCTGGCCATATTGTAGGTAGCCACAGCGGGCGCCAACTGAGCGCTGCACAGTCCCATGTGTTTGGCGCCCCGTGATTCGCTGTGGCTACCTACAATATGGCCAGCGGATCCGGTTCCAAACGGGTTCATTTTCCCCGTCAATCGCGGGGCGAGGCCGCCGTTGAATCTTCCCATGAATTTTGAAGGCCCATCAAATCGTAATTGAAAACTAAGGCCGGCGTTGCTTATGAAGTCTACATGACGCCTTTGACTGTGGTTCTTTATGGTCTAGAATAATGGTTGTTTGATACGGATTAGTGATTGAAAATCTTGTGATCTGTTCAAGTAAACGAAATCATAGTCATGTAGTCAAATATAGAATAAATAACACAATATTAAAATTTGGCTTATTTTATTTAAAAATAAATTTTAAATATATTTATAATCAATTAAAAAAAAATAAAAAGTGTTCTTTTTTGGGTAAAAAAAAAGATTTTTTCGAAGCGGTTTTATTATATCTAACTTATATTACATGTATAAACCCCACAAGTCCGTGGCAAGTCTACATTCATGTTCAACCTAACCCCTGCAGACCAAGTTTGTCACCTAATACCATCACACGTTAAGAACCACATAGATCCCGAAAGGCGCCGGGGTCCGGAACGATGAGTGACCCAAACTCGGACACGAAACCGTCCGATCCACTAGTAATAGATCAAAGGCAACTTCGTGACTTCGTCCGTAACGTGACAAAGAAAACACTTTCATTTTGACTTCGTTATTTATCATATTGTTTATATTCTGGAGGAATCGAAGGCAAAAACGCATGACCGACTTTCAGGAGCAGCGCTAGCGACATGGCGTGTGGCAGGCCTGTTATTTTGATTCTCCCTATCCATCGGCGTCAACAACCACGGCACTATAAATGGCGCCACTCTCTGCTAACTCCTACTGAAAACGTCCTGGTATCGTCTTCGTCTCCTCTCAGAGGCGAAACTTCGTATGGATATCGAGCTCTCTCACTCTCGACAACAAGCTGCCTCCAATGGTAATCAATTGATTCTCGTATTCCTCCCGAGTGATTGTTTGATCTAGTTGTCGAGTTTTTGTCAATCTTTCGGTGTTTTATGTGCTTGTCTTCTCGTTCTGGGTCTGCGTTCTTTGAGATATTGTTTGTTTGTGATGTTGCTCGATCGGCTGACTCTTGACTCCGCCGCGCAGCGGAGTTAAAGTGAAACGAGCAATGCTTTTCTGAGATTTTTTTCGTTTTTCGTTTTGTTTTGTTCATCAGAATTCGGTTTTTCTTTCTTTGAAATATATTATGAGGAAAGAGGATTGGGGCTTTGCGTAATGTGAAGCAGCAGAGTTTTTGAGCATTCGTACTACTAGATACATCTTTTTCTTTCCGTTTTAAAGTTTACCTGTTGATGGAGCATTATTCTATTTTGAGAATTTTGTTTATCCGAAGGACGATCAACTCTTCTTCTTATTTGGTTCGGCAGTCGAATAGTGTTCGGCTGAAAAACTATGAGGGCGTTACCATCCGAAGAGTTTGATTTTTTTTTCTTTTATCAGTAAAAGCTCTTTTATTTCTTTTGTTCAACTTGTTGGATATCGTTAGGCTGCGCTTCACTTGCGCTTTATGTTATTCTTTGGCCCTGGACAATGGTTAATTTATGTAGGTTATTCCTCCCTTGTTGGATATCGAAAGGCTCATTCATCTTCCTTAAAGTTTGTTTTCTTCAAGTTATTCTAAGTGCTTGACTTCTAGTCATTAGTGTATTATTTGATTCGCTTCGAGACCTGGCACTGAACCATATATTCCCACAGTTTCTTGTGATTTTATTTGTGCCGAAGGAGATGGACAACACTTGTTATTGGACAATTTACTTGTTCTACTTTTCCTCCGAGTTCTGTACCGGTTTCTTCAACTCTTTAATGGAATCAAATATTCCCTCCTTCAATTACGACTACAGAATAAAATTCCCCTGTTCCCCTATCTTCAGAAATTTATTACTGCTTGCTCACTGTTGGAACTTCCATCCTGATTTCCTTAGGTGCTCCTTTGCATACTACAACTGATTCTTCTATTTTTTTTGTGAAACACGTATTTAAGCCACTCACTGATTTGAGACTTTGATGCAAATAAAATAACTATGATTTTATTCTTTTTTTTTTTCTCTTTCTTTCTATTTCTGTCATTGTTGCCAAAAGCAGCAGCCACTTCAAGCAGAGACTTAGCACTTGTATTTTTTTTAATAAAATATAGGGAATCAAACTCTGAAATTTCAATGCTTTATTTGATGCCAATGTCGTCGAGTTCTAGCACTGATGTAATTGGAAATTTGTATAACATTAACGCTTCCAGATTCTAAAGCAGCTTCTCGAAAATGAACCACTTATTATAAGTCAATCCTGATGGCATTTATTCTTCCAGGGGAAGTGTCAGGGATGCCACAACCTAGCTTCTCATTAAGGAACTACAAGTCCAAAATAGAATCAAAAGCATGGGTAACATACAGAAGCAAGCCATTCTCATACTGGGTGCTCCTCTTTGTAAGCTCCATGTCCATGCTTGTGGGATTTTCTGCTTCAAGCCTCCTTTCCCGACTCTATTTTGCTAATGGAGGCACCAGCAAATGGATCATTTCATGGGTTGCAGTTGCAGGGTGGCCTCTGACCGCCATATTTTTGCTTCCTCTTTATTTTGTCAGACAAATATCACCGACACCTCTAACCTTTACACTCCTCCTTTCCTATGCAGCACTGGGTTTCCTTAGTGCTGCTGATAATCTCATGTATGCATGGGCGTATGCATATCTTTCTGCCTCCACTGCTTCATTAATTTCTTCTTCTGTCCTGGTTTTTTCATCACTGTTTGGATATGTCATTGTCAAAAATAAAATTTGCACTTCCACTTTAAATGCCATTGTAGTCATCACAGCTGCAGTTGTTATAATTGCTCTAGATTCAAATTCTGATCGCTATGCAAACGTCACCAACGGCCAGTACGTACTGGGATTCGTCTTGGACATACTGGGTTCTGCATTGCATGGTCTGATCTTTGCACTCTCTGAGCTGGTTTTCATAAAGTTGTTAGGGAAAAGATCCTTTCATGTTGTGTTGGAGCAGCAGCTGGCAGTTTCATTTTTTGGTTTTCTTTTTACTACTATTGGGGTCATAATACAGAAAGATTTCCAGGGAATGAAGTCTGAGGCTAGTAGGTTCAAGCATGGAGCAGGGTCATATTATATGGTCATAGTATGGGGTGCAATTACCTTTCAATTGGGCATCTTAGGAGGCACAGCTATTCTTTTCTTGGCATCCACCATGTTGGCAGGCGTTCTCAATGCAGTCCGAGTGCCTCTTACTAGTATTGCTGCTGTGATATTATATCATGACCCCATGAATGGTTTTAAAATTCTCTCCTTAGTTCTCACTGTTTGGGGGTTTGGGTCTTACATCAGCGGACATTCAGTCAAGAAACCCGCTAGCACTGTATCAGATGTGCCTGTTTCTTTGCAAGAAAAGTAATGTGCAGCCTATATAAGCTGGTTTCCTCTGTTTCTTTGCAAGAAAAGAGTAATTTGCAGTATATACCAGGTAGCAGTTCACCCCCTGTAATCTCAATACTTGTACAGCTTGTACCAGAATGGTTGAATGAAAGCTTTCTTAGTCTCAACAGTGTTCTTCTACACGTGGAGAAATCCCTTTTGTTCACTCTACTCCAAGACTATGCAGTTCCATTTAGCTCGGCTTAGGTATACTAATCTTCTTGTAACTATAAATATGAAATGGTTACAAGCGAGTCAAATGGCATTGAACAGAGCAAGTTAGAGAAACGAAAGATCCATTATGTTGAATTGGCTCAGAGAGTTGAAAGGAACAAAACTTAGTTGAATTACGACTTATTCAAATAAATCTAAATTAATAAGTATCCATTTCATCTTTCTCAACGATTCATTATGAAACTTCAAATTCTGCACGTTCTGCAAGATACGATAAGGCGATGCTGCTCAAAGTCGTACCCAAATGTCAAACTGTTTCAGTCAAGGCGACGGAGGAGATAATCAACCTCCACAACCTTTGTCAACGGAATAACCCATTCTCCATAAAGTCGAGAAACCACAGAGGGATCAACCTTGTACTTTCCCTCGTCCGTCTTCTCCCCTAGGGTCACTTCCTGCCCAAAGACCATGGCTTTCTTCGCCACTCTTTGCTTCACCATTTCTTCAACCTTCTCAAATGTTAGCAGTTTCATCAAAGCATCTTTGTCCTAAACAATCAAACAAATCAATCGAAATCAGAACCTAAAGATATCCTGCCGATTCAGAATACACCTTGAAAAGGAGAAATTAGATGACCTCGGCAAGAATGGCAGTCCCGTAGTCCTGGGGGGCGTCTCTGTATTTAACTTCTGCAACATACATTCCGTAGTGGATTCTTCTTGACAGAACCTGCCCTCAGAAAATAATTATGGGGATAAGTTTACAGAAGTAAGAGACATAAGTTTGAGTAGATTTAACAAGCTTTTCACCTGCAAACATGCGAGATCACTGGCTGCTGCCGCTGCGTAATTTCCGTCGTCCCCCTCCTTGGCAAACAATGGAAGCAGGTTGTGGACATACATTTCCAAAATGGCTTTGTTTATGTTGATGCCGGCAGCTGCAGGATACAACACCTACGGTTGGATTTGTAAGGATTTATAATGCGACTTCGAGGGAGCAGAAAATAGAGCGAAAACAGAGAGCATATTCACCTCTGGGTAGTTTCGTGAAGGTACGAGTGGCGATGGTAAGCCGTCTGGGAAGAAAGGATGCTCCTCTGGATTCTCATATCGTCCAGCCTAGAGAGAAAGAAAGTAGTGTTTCTCTTTGTTATGTTGTGTCCGTGTCTGATAATGAAAACGAAAATCAAAGGGAACACAGACAGGACGAGGAATAAAATAAAATCGACACTGAAATTAAGAAACATGAACAAAAAGAAAGGAAAGATTACATTCATCCGACCAAGGATGAGAAGCGGTCGATTAAAGTACGTCCTCGAGACCTGAATGTACAACAATTCATCACATCTCCTCTTTCATCAGACACAAAACGATTACAAATTTGACGAACAGGAACAGAGAAAAACAAGGACGTCGAAAAGGCCAGAATTTCGAGACAGAATCTTTATAATAAGAAAAAAGAATATCAAACCATTGATATCAAAACGACAGAAAGACGACAAGCCACAAACATCGTCCCCGATGCAGCAGCAAAACGCCACAACCAACGTTTGCAGATTTGAAAAAAAAATATATGAAGAAGAAAGAAAAAAACGAGAGCAGCAAGAAAAGTTTTCCGTCTCGATAAATTTTAATGAATGAAACTGAACTACAAAATCCAATTCCGCCTCAATTGATCACTTCGGCATGAAGGGGCCAGCCCACGAACCAGTTTGAGAAAAAATAACAGCCCACGAACCAGTTTGAGAAATAATAATAATAATAATAAATAAATAAATAAAAATCTGTGCCCCTATATCTAATTTCTTCTTCCCAAAAAAATCATACTCACCTTTGCTTGAAGGCCCTCAGTTTCCTTGACAAAATATTCCAGGAATGAGCCCCCAAACCCGGGAACTTTCAACTTCTCGTCATACATTGCAGAATTAAGAGGAAACTTGGCCCTCTCAATGAGACTAAACACGACGGTATCTTCCATCCGGATCAAAGCATCCCTAATAGAATCAAGCGTAACGGAACTCGCATTCGAAGAATCGACGTTTTCCATGCTGAACCTGCGTCCACGAACACCCAAATTCAAAACCCTTTTCACAAAAGCAGTATCCAGAAAACCCATCACACAGAGAAAGACTAAAAGAAATAGAAGTTCCAGTAATGGAGGAACGAGAAAGACCTCGCGCAGGAGGTCTTTCTCAGGGCCAGAATCCAAAACAGAAACCAGAAGGAAGCTTGCTTCATATCTTTAAACAGAATTAGAGTATCAAAAAGTTTTAAAAAGAAACGAACGGATAAAGCAAAAGCATGCTTGACGGGCACTCATGGACTTACTTTCCTTTTAAATACGCTTCGGAATCGCGAAAACGGGAAGAGGACAGCAATGGAGGTCGAGCGTAAAGGCTCGGTGGGAAAGACCAGGAAAATCGGGGAGAGGAACGGCCGAAGCGACCTCGTTGTCGTTCACAAATGGCGCCTCTCGAATCTCGATTCTTTTCACTCTGCCGGCCTTTAAATGTTTTAAACACGACCAATAAAACACTGTCCTCGTGGAATTATCTGAATGGTTAAAAACCGAATGCGTCACTCGTGTCTTTCTTCATTTTTTGACGTTTTATTTATTTATTTATCTTATTTATTTTTATTTATCTGACCTTTTCTAGGGTTTGAACGTTTGAGATATAGACTTAGTCTTCAAGTATTATTAATGTCATCAAACACCAATTTTGCATTAGAAAATTTTGTGAGAGAGAGTAGATATCAAGCTATTTATAAATTGAATTAAAACATATAAGGAACTTAAAATAAATTACAAAAAAAAAATATTAAGAGCTGCAATTATTTGACTTTTTCGTACTACAACAAATTATATATTATTACATTAAAAAAAATTATATTAATATGTTAGTGTTTCGACAAAAAACCTCCCGGCCGCAAAAGTGCGCGATTGATTGATTAATTCGATTGAAATACATAGAAAATTACAATATGTGTTTGGAAATTAGAAAATTTTACTGGTGCGATGTCCTAACTTTCCTTTGATCCGATCTCCTATGTGGATGATGGTAAAGTCACTGTTTTCTACAATTTGATGACGAATTTTGAGTCTCCAAGCGAGTGTGCACAAACGACGATGGGTGTAGTTGGCTGGACGAATATATTTGTGTTATGTTTATTCGGCATATTGACATCACCGGTGAACATGTAGAGTCTATTCGTTAGATTATGTGAATTCCGACGAACTAAATAATTTGTGAATTTCATGCTCGAGAAAGTTTCTGAGTCAAGTGGCTTTGAGTTGTTTGATTGAACTTGTGATTTCTTCTGCTTCTATTGGAGCGAGAGAGGACTGAGGAGTTCCTTGTTTTTCCTCGTTCGATCCTTAGGAGGAGGGATGACTTTCATTTTCTTTCCCTCTAGTTTTGGGATCGACTTGATTAAAGTTTTATGACGTGGCTTGCATTCTTGGCTGGCTGCCAAGCAACTTGAGAAGTTGGCTGTTTGGTGGAGTTGAT
Source organism: Aristolochia fimbriata (assembly GCA_019845555.1). NCBI lineage: Eukaryota > Viridiplantae > Streptophyta > Magnoliopsida > Piperales > Aristolochiaceae > Aristolochia > Aristolochia fimbriata. The sequence continues at coordinate 4,913,517 of CM034078.1, forward strand.
GGGCGGATTATAAAAGAATTTGCGGTGTACACAAAGTGAGACTTGGGATAGTTTATTGGGCGTATCGTCGCATGAATTTATTGAAATTGGGCCACATCGAATTTTGATGCCTATAATTAAAAAACATTATAACCATTTATAATATCCCATTAGGGAGTTGAAACTATTGGAACTCTCAGTAGTTTCAACTAATTATTTAGTACCCAATCGAATATTCTTTTCTTCCTTCTACTCTCAATATCCTAGTGAGAAAACATAAAAAAAAAAAATGCTACTCGCTTACATAGGTACATTGTTCATCTATTTCCACCAAAATTTTCAATCTAAGTAACATTATGGGGCCAAAGTAAATATAAATCAAGGCATAATTAATATATTATAATGCAGATGAAAATAAAGTTTAAACATAATTTAATCTTTAATGGAAAATTACGTTGTGAACTAGGGAGGACCATTTCCCATTGAACCCGACTCCGTGTCCATCCCTAGTTAAGTCAGACCATTGCCCATTGAACTTTTCACTACCCATCATTGACATGTTGCACGAGAGGAGGAACTTATTCCTCGGGCCTCATTCTCTCCTCGTTTAGTAGCGATTGGGTTCACAGAAACCTGAACTTGGGCACTGATTAGGTTACCGGCAGCCTAAGCCCAAATCAATCCTTTTTTCCCCACAAAAAAATTATTTCCTTCTTACTCTATTCTCTTATTTCACATGACTCCAATTTTGCCGCTTTATATTTTTCATACTTTCACACAGTTCACAGCATCTCAGATTTCAATAAGCGTAAGGTGGACCCCGGCTCGCTGTGGCATTGGACTTCTCCGGATCAGATTTGCCTCTTCCCCCGCCGCATAATTCCCTTCCTCTCCCCCCTCGAGATATTTATTCAGGTGCACCACATATTGTACTAAACTTCAAGAAAGCCACGCGCAAATGATTCCAAGAGGTGCGCTCCGCTTTTTAAGTAAAACATGTCGAAGCGTCCGACGCCCACGTCCACGATCGCTCGATCCGCTTTCGAAGAGAAGATCCGGACCGTCGGGTAAACTCTACGCATCGGTCAATGGGCGGTCACGATCGCGCGGATTTAACCAGGGTTAGTCGGAGGCGGAAACCCTAGTGGGAGACGCTCGTCAGAGAAACCGGGACATATATAGCGGCTCCACGGAGGTGCGGAGAGGCGGAGGGAGGGTCCTTTGGAGACTTAAAAAGGAGTCGCAGGCGTTGCTGTAACGAAGGCGGAAGACGTCTCGAGTTTCTTTTGTGAGAGAAAATGTCGGACGAGGAACATCACTTCGAGTCCAAGGCCGATGCCGGTGCATCCAAGACTTACCCGCAGCAGGCCGGAACCATAAGGAAGAACGGCTATATCGTCATCAAAGCGAGGCCCTGCAAGGTGATTTTTGTTGCTATTTTACCTGCGCTTCATCGTTTGTTAGTATTTTATGATATTATTATTATTTTTAATTAAGTGATTTTTTAAAAAAAAAATCCATTTCTAGATGTAATTTTTGTCCTTCGATTCAAATAATTGCATTTCTGACACATGAACTCCATTTTCATTATGGATGCGTTGCGTGATTTATGATTCAGTTGAAACTTTCGTTCCTTTCTTCTAATCTTCCATTCTTCTCTCGTTATTTGTCTCGAACTCTTGAGTAGGCAGTTTCGCTAGGTTTAATTTCATCTGCTATCAGCTGCGGGTCTTTCGGTTTTTCTCGTGTTGGATCGTTTTGTATTTTGTTATCTTTCTTTTTCTCTTCATTTGTTTTTCTTATCTCTGTTCCACGATTGTTGTTCTGTTATAATTTGGAGATGATCTGAATTCTGACTTTAAACCGATTTTTTTTTTTTTTTTTTTTGAAATGGAAATGTATGAAATCTTACTTGTATCATGAAGCTTCTATTTACATCTTAATCACTGGATGATTTGTCTTGCTTTCTTATGATATCTTTCTTTGTTAAAAAAGTTGCTTTTGTATGAGTTTTTACATTATTAAAATTTCTAATGAAATCTCGCCGTCGTGTTAATCTGGTCTGGTGAAATGGAACTATCTTATGTTTGCTGGAAAATTTACAATTTTTAAAGACAATGGTAGACAGGGAGGCATTGCTTCTGAGTAGTGATGATACTTCCCTACTGCTTATCTGCCTAGACGGAGGTCTGCCGCCGTGATAATTTTGGATCAGTAAAGATCGCGAATATTGCTATCTCCGAAACTGTGAAGACATTCAGATCATAAGTTTTAATAAGCGGTGCTGATTGATTGGTTGTCCTTTTATTATGATTTTTTCAGATAGCACGAGAATATAGTCCTTATGCACTTAATGGAGATTGTATTTCTGGTGTCTAAATATGATATTTAACTGGCGGGGCAGTGATTTTATATGAATGGCAAGGTGTTGTGAATTTTGGTGCTGCACGATTCTTTTCTTAGTCCTATTCATTCTAATTGTCTCCATTTTTTATTGCAGATAAATGACCATTTTATTGTGGACATGATTACAGTTTTGCCCTTTTGCCCATGATGAAGAAAATTTGAACTTCTTTACTCTTTAGTGTTTTCAGTAACTAGCAGATGGTCTTAAGAGTTCAAATATGCCTGTGTTTTTCAGTAGTCTTTTTATCTGTTGGAAGGACGCTTCTGCTCTTTTATCTATCAGAGGGATATAAGAATTTGGCTTGATATAAGGGCTTTCAAATTTCACTGTCAAATATGTAGCCCTTGGCATGGTATAACGGTTTTCTCAAAATCGCTCATAGGAAACATGGTAATCTTTCATACTGGTCTGATGCATGATTAGCTCACTGTGTTTATCTATGATCTCTACTACTAGACCTCATTCTCGTTTTCAGTTTTATGCTTTTATGTTTCTTGCATTAGATATAAGCAACACAATGCTCCATGTGTTGCATACATTTATGCCTGAACTGTCTGAATATTCCATGTTTGCATCATGGTTAAGCGTAAACTATATGTATTTGTTTCTATTGAAGCCAACTGTGAAGTTTAAATGTTAGTTTTAGGGTGCTACGTAGAACAAATAAGAATGTACAACATGAGCATTTATATGACTATCCCTCATTTGAAATTAAGTGTAACACATTTTGGTTTGTTAATTTTGGTGGTTATTATTTGCTCTTACTTTTCCTGGATGGAGCGGTGCTTCTTTAAGTAAGCTGCACTTTTTCTATGCATCATTGGTCCTTTTATAGGAAGTTGGTAGTACCCAAAAGACCTTTTATAAGTATGTGCCTCCCATTCTCATTGCATTTCATTTGGCCGTTAGACTCCTTTCAAATTTGAGTCAAATTGCTTTCTTTTGGTTTTGGAGTAGTGTTCGTTCCGGCATGTTACTCATTGATTGTGAAGCTTTACTTGCTAGATCTTTTTTTACGACATATTATCTTTGTTGGAAACAGGTGGTTGAGGTGTCCACTTCAAAAACTGGGAAGCATGGTCATGCCAAGTGTCACTTTGTGGCGATTGATATTTTCAATGGCAAGAAGCTTGAAGATATCGTGCCTTCATCTCACAATTGTGATGTAAGCTGTTTTACAGATGATGCCTTATCAAATTTTTATTACATTCTCTCTCAAGTTGGCAGGTGATCAAAATTTGACTAATTGCTGCTTGCAATATTTTTTACCAGGTTCCTCATGTCAATCGTACTGACTATCAGCTTATTGATATCTCCGAAGATGGTTTTGTAAGTTCATGTTTCTTTTTCTTTGCTTCTAAAACACTGAATGGATTTCTTGGGGGGTGAGTGTAACCGAGATGCATTTTATTGCAGGTGAGTCTTTTGACTGAAAATGGTAACACTAAGGACGATCTGAGGCTCCCCACTGACGATAATCTGCTGTCCCAGGTATGTGCCCTACCTCTTGTTTTTCTTGCATGTAGGCCTGAAAATTTGACAAAGTGTTGGTTGTCAAAATTCTCATTCCCGTTTTTTTTTTTTGATGCAGATTAAATCTGGTTTTGAAGAGGGTAAGGATCTTGTGGTGACTGTCATGTCTGCGATGGGTGAAGAACAGATCTGTGCTCTGAAGGACATTGGTCCTAAAAACTAAAGTTGATATCAGTACAGAGAAACTGTTGTCCCACTTGCCTAGCTATCTTTCTGCTAGTGGGTTTTAGTTTCGTGTTGCCTACTGCTTACTATATACAAACTTTCTAAGACAATTGGTAGTTTGGAGTGGTTAAGAATAGAGTATCTGTTATGTGGTGGAGATTAAAAAGCTGTCGAGCCATCAGAGAATTGTCGAATTTGTTGCCCAAACCTTGGAGTTGACCAAGTAAATCAATGGTCGCTGTAGAGATATTGTGTATTCTTTGAAATTTTCGACTATCTTTTGTACTAGATCTCTTTGGTTGAATATTGTTAGCTACGCTGGAGAAGAAGATATCAGAATGATTTGTTCATCTGTCATAATCTTTGGTTTTCTGACGGACTATCCTGGTATGGAAATGCACTTTCTTGGACAAGGATTTGGAAAATGAGGTCACACTATAGTTGTTTATCATGTTGAGGGATGAATGACTCGAAACTTGAATGTGTTTTGTCCATTATTCATGGCCTAGTCGGGGTGTAGTTGCAAGTGGAGCAGCACAAAAGCGAAGGTCAAATTTCTTTCCTAAGTGCCTACAGTCCCAACACTTTACACAACTGACTGGTAAAATCAACGTCAAACATTCCTCGGAAGGGAATACCATCGGCAGCCGAGAAAATAAAATTCAGACTACGTCATCCCCTTACGCCTGTTTGAAACTGTGAACTGCACGGCTCCACCCTTTCACATCCGGTTCTTTTTAACTGTTAGTGAGTACACTTGAGTAGTAAGGGATAGGAATTGACCTTATCACTGCAAAGCAACATGCACATGCGCAGGAGGTCCTGACTTAAGCTAGAAATAGTAATCGTATTACTAGCTTTGAATTACATCCAGCCGCTTCCGCAGTTTCTTCTACGATCAATATGCACTGTAATATCGTAGTTTGAACTCTGGTTAAAAGTGAATAGTGGGGCGTGTATCGATTTCACAGTGAACAATATTCATCAGCCTCTTCTTCCTTGTGGTGCCAGCCTGCAGGGAATAAGTCCTCGAGGCTCCGTCATCAGCTTGGACTCGAAAATCTCCTCTACATTTTCGTCGCTATCTCCTCCAGTCCTCCGCCTCCAAGAGTCCGATCCCGACTCCCGAATGTAATTTCGTATTTCCCCTCCAGGCCTCCACTGAATCTCCTGTCGATGTCGTAAGGCGAGGACTCTCGGATAGCGGCTTCCCGGCGTCCACCTGGACGGTCTGGATCTTTTTGTCGGAAAGCGTTATGGATAAGAAAATGAATCGGATGCTTTTCTATTGGGCCTGAGCCCAACCCGCTGACCTTCCGTGCCTCAATTCGACTTCACTACTCACTAGCCTTGTTCAAACTGTGTCAATGAGGGAGAGTCTAAAAGAAAAATTGCACGACATACAAATAAATTTAGAAAAAAATTGATTACCTAAAAGAATTGATTTTATTTTATTTTATTGTTATTATTTCCGAGCCATTTTCTAGACTTACAATAAAGATTTATGTATATTGCACGAGAATTAATGACATGTGATGAAACTTCTTTTGATCATCATAATAATGACATTATAATTACAATTAAATACTCATATCTGGTTCATTTAATTCTCCTAAAATAGAATCCGTCTTAAAAAGAAATGAACAAAAAAACCAAAAAATCGAGAAGGGGTTGGGTCTTAGACTCTTAGATATAAGATATATTAATGGTCTAATAAGAACCGTTAATAGAGTTTTGGGCATCCGATGCTCATTTTATTCTGTCGCACTGTTTCTGAAAAAGAGATCAGAACCGTCCAGGCAGGCTCCCCCGCATCAGGCATCTGAGGGTCTTGGGCCCTTGCAGCATAACGTTAATCTTATGTTATTCGGAGCAGGGAAACCCTAGCCTACCGGGATTTATTCGATCGCCTGGAATCGGTGATATCTATCTATATAGGTGCCCGGGAGCGATAAAGAGGCACTCGTAGACCTTCTGGTATCGGGGGGCACTCGGCCTAGTTACTGTTGTTGTCGTTCTTGTTTTTTGGGGGGAGAAAATGTCCGATGAGGAGCACCACTTCGAGTCCAAGGCTGATGCCGGAGCCTCGAAGACTTATCCCCAGCAGGCTGGTGCTATAAGGAAGAACGGTTATATCGTCATCAAAGCGAGGCCTTGCAAGGTGACTTTTTGATATATGATTATCCTGTGAAGCTTGTGATTTTTTTTTTTTTTCCCTCTTTTGTTTAGAGTGCCATTCATTTATAGCCTCAGATGGAGGTAATCGTTAATTGTGTTCCTAATCCGCTATTTTACAGGTTTGATTTATGATAGTATTGGGAAGCGATCGCTTTTTTTTCATTCCGAGTGACTGATTGTAGATTGGGGGCGCCCATTTTTGCCTTCTTGATTTCGTATCAATTTTCATAGCTCGTTTGTTTGTTGACTTTTTTTGCTCGCATTTCCCAATTCGTTTTCCTCTAGTCATCGTTCCTCAGGATCTTCTTTTTTTTGTTTAGGTAGTGGTTTATTAATATTCTGTCGTGGCAAAAGTGGGTTTTATTCCTACCTTGGGTAAAGATGAGAGACATAAAGATGAGAGACATTTAGATCCGTATGCTTTTTATTATTTTGTTTATCTTTAACTGGTATTTATCATCGAGTGATTTTCTGTACCAGCGACAACTATAACCCTTATTCTTTCCATATAAGCAGGAAGTTTGAGAGATGCATCTGGTGTCTTTCTGAATTCTGTGTCCACGTTGCGTTGCTTTCAAGTTTGTATATATTTCGATCATGGAGATGCATTATTGGAAGCTGTTTCAGTAATATGCGTACGAAGTTCATTAGAAAAACCAAGTGGACGAATTTAAGCAAAGTTACTGTATCTCATGAACTGTTGATCTAAAAGGGAAAAGAACGATAGATTTTGCTAGGAGTAACTATGCGTCCTACTTTAGTGTATGTACTTGTATGTCAAAAGTATTCTGCTTTAAAACAAATGATATATTATGTGTGAGGCGCTGTAAGCACTTAATAGAGCCGTTAACGTCTGTGGCTCATAAAGTAATAGAATATATACCTGTCTGGTAGCTTTATCATGTAAAACTAATTGCAGTTGGTGTGGCAAATTTTGATGTTTGTAGTCTTAATTTGGACTGCCTTCTCGTAATGCAACTGAAATCAATTACAAGTGAAAAACTTTTAAGTTTGATAAAATTGTTTGTACTCCTTTTGAAGATGAAAAAACTTTCGTTGTAAACCTCATGTTCAACAAAAACGTTGAAGTGGATAGGGAAATAAGTTTTTTGATCCTCCACTGTGAATGCCGGTAATAATAAAGCAATAATTATGCTAGGTTCTGAGTTCTCATCTCCTTTTTGTCCACCTTCTCATTATTATTTATAATATGTTTATTTTTTCTCCTATGAGAGTGCTACAATTAATTTTATTGTTTCCTTTCCGGCACAAACACAGGATAGTGGTTGTATTGAAATTTTCCAGTTCGGTTATTTTCCTTTGGACAAATTTTGTAGAAAATATGATTTTTATGTTTTTGTTTTTGTTTTTTTTTTATAACTTTTTTCACTTTCTCTGTATTGAAGCTCTAACTGCGTCCAAGTAATAGCTTGTTGCCTGGCCTTTTTAAATTTTTTTTTTTTTTTTTAATGATGAGAATCTCTACTTCCAGCTGCATTAGCAAGGGCTATAGGAAAACCCTGGGCATTGGGCCGGCCTTTACCCAAAACTGGGTGCATACTGAGCTCTCTCATGGTATGAGGCACTGGGATTAGAACTTTCAACATTCCTGATCAATCCCACGCTCTTCCCGGTGAGGTATGCGACCAGCTGTCATCCAGCAGTATATCATGTTATTAATATATGTGTGTATTTTTTTTAAATAATTACTAATAAACCTCGAGCTGGATGACCGTTGCTTATAATGAATAATCATGGACTTATATAAGTAAGCTCTTTCTCTCTGTTCTTTCCTCCAGTGTTGCTCAATGCACCCAGGAGTATAAAACTTCTCAGTAGTACCATGAGTGTGAAATTATTTTGGAAATGAGAAAGCAATTCATTGAAGGGAGAGATTAGAGAATAGAAATCTGGCTCGAGTAAATGTGGCGAATTGTGATCTCGCCTCGGCCTGGTCGGGCTTAATATGGAAGACTATTCCTTTGTCCTTCACATTTAATTAAAATATATACTTTGATGATCAATATGACCTACCCAAAAGCTTTTGAAGTATTTGGTCAAATTTAGTTGTGGTTGTGGTTTGGACTTTTATTTTTATTTATTTATTTATTTATTTATTTTGAAATGGCGAATAGGAGCTATGAGGATCCGAACCCAAGACCTCCCACAGTATAACTCCTTATGGGACCACTAAGCTACTGCCCAAGTTCCCGGACTTTTATTTCATAGTTCACATGATAGAGCTTTTTTTTTTTTTTTAAAAAAGCCGTGAAGTTGGGTTCATAGCCTTTTAGGGCTGAAAGTGAAGTGCACACATTCTGAAAAATATAAATTTGGTTATTCTAATTTTTTGGATTTGCTTTTATTAATTTATAATAGTATTAATTAGTGATTGGGAGGTGTATTTGAAATTTCTCTTAGTGAAATTATGTGCACAATTTCATTGTACTTGTCTTAAGTGTTTAGATCTCATTTAGCACCAAAATTTTGTTTAAAGCCCAGTGAAAGAATTTGTTGGGGTTTCCCCTTATAGCGACCAATTGTAGAGGCGCCCCCTGTTTAGCAAGAGAATCGGACAAAGAGTTTGCTTATTGAGGAATATATGTTCAGTTACATGTTCAGAAGTATATATTTGCGAAACGTATTGATTATTTTTAACAATATCATATAGATTTTTAAGTTGTTGTTACATTGTGACATTTAAGACGCTCAATTAAATAAGTAATCATACATCACAGCTTTATCTGTTTTTTGAGTTTGTTTTTGGGCTAAGTCTTTACTCTCCTCTGATCTCTCTCATTGGATTAAAAAGTTTCTCTCATCAAGTAATATTTACTTGTTTCATATAACCACGCATATTAATGATGTTTGATATAAAGAGTGGGCTTTTTGTTCTTGATGACTTTGTATGTTGTATGTTAAAACTGTTTTCAGAAAATAGAATTTCCTGAGAAAGTTCACCGAAAAATTTCCTAAGAGGATTGCAGGAGATTTTCTTGCTTTTTTGCCATAACTTGCTTCCTTTTACTTCGCCATTGATGGCGTTGGATATGAAGAGTGGTCTTTTTGGTCCTGGTGGCTTGGTGTTTTGTATGTTAAAGCTGCTTTCAGAAAATAGAATTTCCAAAGAAAGTCAGACAAAAAAATTTCTAAATAGGAACCTTGGATATATTCTTGCTTTTTCGCCGGAAGTTACTTCCTTTGCTTTGCCATTGATTGCTTTCTGTGTTCTTTCATTCCCAACTAGCACGGCTTTACATTCTATATCAATGCATCCAATGCCTGGTAGTTTGATTTCATAATTGTAAAGTAGAAATTTGTTAGAATATGGAGCATGAATAATGTGTCATTTGTTTTCTTTCTTATTTCTTTTTATGTAGTTCTTGCTATTATCTTTTCATGACCATTGAATTTCCTGCTTAATGTATGTCTAACTCTCAGATTTTGTCTTATTTACATCTTCCATAAATAGGTGGTTGAGGTCTCCACATCAAAAACTGGGAAGCACGGTCATGCCAAATGTCACTTTGTGGGAATTGACATTTTTAATGGCAAGAAGCTCGAAGACATTGTCCCCTCGTCCCATAACTGTGATGTGAGTTTATCTGGTGTGTACTCTTTCCTTAATTGTTGTGGACTTGCACTAACGAAATAACTTTAAATGTCTGATTCAGGTTCCTCATGTGAATCGTACTGATTACCAGCTTATTGATATCTCTGAGGATGGTTTTGTAAGTTGAAGAAGTTGAAGAGTTGTAGTTTGAAGAAAATTATTGCAATTGAGAAGAAGTACACCTATATTTTCCCATAAAAGCTGACAAATTGGAGTTGCATTTCTGTGCAGGTTAGTCTCCTGACTGAAAATGGCAACACCAAGGATGATCTGAGGCTCCCTACTGATGACAGTCTGTTAAGCCAGGTTGGCCCTGAGCTCTGCTGCCTCTCAAATTTTAGTTGTCTGTTTCTTTTTCCTTTTTTTGGTTTATCATATTTTGCCCGGGGAAAGGTGCCGGATCCGCTGGCCAAAATGCAGCGTGGCCAAAGCGAATCACGGGCTTCCAGACACGGAACTGCCGTCTTGGGGCTTGGGGGGCTCCCCGTGATTCGCTTTGGCCACGCTGCATTTTGGCCAGCGGATCCGGGCTCCGGGGAAAGCTCCAAGAAAGTACACTTAATGGAGACCTTGAATAATTTATTGTGCATGGTGACGAGGTGAAGACCTTGAAAAATATATCTAATCTTACTTTTTGACCCCTTGTACAGGCTGGAGATAAAGGATATGTATCGCTTGGTGGGAGTCTGTAGTATAATCGGACTGACTGTGTGTTTTTTATCTGTTGCAGATTAAATCTGGTTTCGAGGAGGGGAAAGATCTGGTAGTGACTGTTATGTCTGCTATGGGTGAAGAGCAGATCTGTGCTTTGAAGGACATTGGCCCCAAAAATTGATGTAATCGTTGGTGGAAACTCTTGATCCATCCTCTGTCTATCTAAAAGTAGTATTGGAGTGGGAAAGAAGATCACTTTTGATCCGTGGTAAATTGGGTCGTTTGTAGTCCAAAGTGATGGGTTTGACCCAGGTTCGTCTCTCATCACGATGGTCATGGTCAATATGTATTCTTTCTAAGGCTTTCACTATATTGACTAATGCTTTGGGAGATATGCTTTTACCATTTTGGAAAAACCGGTTCCAATCTCTTACCTTGCAATACATTTCTTCTCTGTGATATCTGATAATCAGTTAAGACTTCAACATGTGCCCTGTCACCTATATGCCTCTGCCTAATTTATGAGTGGGCGTGAAATGTTTGGAATGTTCCTTCCAAGTATTTTCTGACATCTGACTAACTGGGTTCGAGGATGGTCTGTACTAATTTAGCTGCCGAAGCTTTAAAATTTGTGTCGTGTTCTTCTTTTGCAGAGGATTTGAATCGAATATATCAAATCGTGTGTGCTCTTCGAACGAGGAGTTGTGGACGACATTTTCTCATCATGATTTTATTCACTAGCACAAATTTACTGAATGAATCTTTTTAAGTATCAACGTGAAGGGTGAGCCGAGGACTAGGATAGAGAGTAAGATAGCAGAATTTTTGCTCTTTGGCCTGAAGATATTGGCATATTGCTAATATAACTGAAACATGCCCCGAAGTCAAAAGACAAAGGAACGTGCTAGGCAACAAAACCAACCATCACGGCATCACGGCAGTGCGAGCAAACATCACCCACCTCCCCTAACTCTCACCGGAACCAAATCCTGCCGTAGTAGGTTGTTGCTCGTGTTTTAAATTACTCTTGGCGACGTCCAAATCAGAGTGGAAAGAGACCGGAGCATCTGCTGCTCATGCCGTCATTTTAAATTCGTACGAAGCGCAGAAAGTTGGGGGAGGTTTACGTATTTCATGCATTCTTTAGCTTTAAAACGCATCTGGATTCATATGGGGGACAGGCTGACATGCAAACAAACCTCACAATGTGATGCAAACGTCTTCGTTTCCTTGTTTTTCTGGTATGAATGGTGGTCTTCACATCGGATAAACCCGCGTTAGATAGAACGTGGGGCGGAGACAACAGGTCATCATCTTTTATGTCATTCATGTGGCACAAGGTGTCCCCGAAGCCACGGAGGAAGGTTCAGAAGGCAAGGCCGTCTTCATCGATCAATCAAAGCAAGGCGCGGTTATGAGCCTCAAATTGCTCCTATCAGTCCAATGGAATCGGGGTTGTTGACCGATATTTTAAGGGGAAAAAAAAAGGTTTAAGGGGACCATCTTTTAGTCAAGAATTCGGATTTTTAGATGTGCAATTGACTCCGTATCTGATGAAGAAAGCTTTCTTCTCCACTATGTTTTTCTGGGTCTTCTTGAGATGTGTGAACGTATTGACTCTTTGTGAACAAATGGAGAAAAGAAATAACGAGTGAGGTGAAATCTTCTCGCCCATAATCATAACAAAAACAAACCGTTTTTTATTAGTTTTATACCCCTTAAATTCAGTGGAAGAGTCCCACTAGGGCAGATATGACAGAACTACAACGTAACAGGAGAACCATAGCACTGATTCAGAGTGGGTGAGTCGCCGCTCTTACGTTCTCCCTTCAATTGTTTGCTATATTGACTAAACCAACTCAGAGATGCTTGTATTTATGCGCTGAATGATATGCAATCAAGGTCCAAGTTGAACAAGTTTTCTTCTGCTTCTGGTGTACAAGTTGAACAAGACAAGGAAAGAAACAAAAGAATAGAAGGAAAAACTATGAACCCACGGGGTTCAGTTAAAAGAACTCTATTTTTTGTGTTTCACAAACAGCCTCCTGTAGTCACCAAATCCACTGGCAAAGAAACAACCAGCAACCTAAAAAATCCTTCAGCAAAAGAGTGGCTCCACATTGAGCTATGTTAGTTATCTCTGTATAGAAAAACCAATACCAAGATGGATGAAGCTTGCAGAGAAATTTCTTCTGTTGAAAGACATTCAATCAAAACAATCTGGAATCACCCTGAGGCTCCCTTCTCACTTTGGCTTGACAATTAAACAGCAAAACAAACACAAACACCCAGATGGGTGATCGTTAAACAAAGCAAGGGAGCTTGAAGTCTTGCTTACTTGATAAAAATTAGATGAATGTCCTATGGAATTAGTTGCACCTTGCAGGAAGGGAAAATGTGATCAGATTATCCTTCACTGATATGAGGGCTTCAGGTAAAATGAAGACATCAGCTTGACGTAGATGCTGGCATTCACTGTACACTTATTAACTTCAGTGATGAGGGCACTCACTTGAGCATAAAGAATTGAAAGACCAAAGACAAGGAAACCTCAGTCTCATGTTTGTTTGCTATCTTCATTGACTAGGTCCAGGCTCGATATCTTTCAACAACCCCACTATTTGCTGCATGTCCGGCCTTTTGGAAGGCAAATCAGCTGTACACAAGTAGGCAATTCTTAATGCTTCAGTCATTTGTTTTTCCGATCCCGTCTCACGAATCTTGGGATCAATAGCTCTTGAAGCTTGGTTCTTTCTTACTAGCCCTCTGACCCAACTTACCAAAGTGGAGTCATTTTCATTGGGGTATTCATCCCCTAATGGTTTCTTCCCAGTAAGTAGCTCAAACAAGACAACCCCAAAACCATACACATCGGATTTTGATGTTGCTACTGCTACTTCATCAGGTTGAGATAACTCTGGAGGAGTATAACCCGGAGAACCTCTGGTGAGCTCGTCAGCTACAGTACTTCCAAAAATCTTTGCCAAACCAAAATCAGATAATCTTGGTTCCATTGCAGGACCCAGGTAAACGCTACTAGCCTTAACGTCACGGTGGATTATCTGAGGGAAGCACCCATGGTGGAGAAAAGCCAAAGAACGAGCTGTTCCCAGAGCTACTCTGTGTCGGAATGCCCATGTTGTTAGGCTTTCGGCTGACAAGACATTCTGAACATTCTGAACATTCTGAACATTACTTTCATCTTCTTCCCATGTATCAGTGCTCCAATCTTCAGTACGTGAAATGCCCAGTGGTAAATCATGGAGCAAGTTTTGCAAGTTCCCATTCTCCATATACTCATAGATGGCGATTCTTTGATCTCCTGCCAAACAATAACCAATAAGAGGGACAAGGTTTGGGTGCTTGATTCGACCCAGATATTCAAGTTCTTTGGCAGCTTCTTGATCACTCATTGTAGAACCATGGACCAAAACTTTAACAGCAATATGAGTTCCACCCGGAAGAAAGCCTCTATAAACAGGTCCAAACCTCCCTTCCGCCAACAGAGTGCCTCGATCAAAATTGGATGTCACTGATAGGAGATCAGCAAATGTGAAATTCAGCAATGGCTTGTCAAATATTACCACAGGAACCGAGGTTGCACTTCTGACATCCGCAACCCAAGTTGTAGAATCAGTCTGAAAAGCGAAGGGACCTGAAACATTCTGGTCTTCTTTAAAGGACACCGACACCTGCTTAACTGTCCATGGCCTACTTTTTCTTCGACAAGCAAATGCCAGACCAACCAAACCCAGAGTAACACAAAAGAGTGAAAGTGTTACAGCCAATGCAAGCTTGAGTCTTTTACTTCTGTGTTCCTTTTTCTTGAAGAGATCAGCATCTGCAGCAATTGGGCAATTATCTTGTGACCCAAAAAATGAGGACTTGAGGATTTCCGGAGAGAAATTCGAAGCACATAAGCTGAGATTATTGTAAGAGAAGTTGAATTTCTCCATTCCAGACAAATTTTGCAGCAGAAGAGAAGGGATTTCACCAGTGAGATTGTTTTGCGAGAGATCAATAATTTGGAGATCACTGACACTTTCTCCACTGGAAATATGACCAGAGAGGTGATTTTGTGACAGGTCTAGTGTTTTCAAGGTCCTAAGTTCTGAGAAAATTTCCTTTGGAATTGGGCCAATAAGGCTGGTCTTCGAAAGGTTGAGGTATTCAAGATTCAAAAGGGTCTCTAACTTCGGGAATTTCTGGCGGGAGAACCGGTTGTGAGCCAGATTTAGATGTTTTAGAGACCGAGCTTGAATCACATCATCGAATAACTTCCCACTGAGTTGATTTTCAGATAAATCAAGGAAAGCCAAACTAGACCAGTCTGAACTTGAATTGAAATGTACCTGGGAGACGTGCCCTTGAAACTGGTTCTGGCTCAAATCTATAACTTCCAGAGGCTTTTCAAACACGCTATTCACAGCACCTGCGAACAGATTCCCTGAGAGATTCAAATAAGTTAAAGACTTGAGACCTGATAAATCAGAGACACCTCCGTGAAACTCGTTCTTCGCCAGATTTAAAAATCTCAAGTTTGGAAAAGCAGCTCCGAGACCATTCGGAACGGTCCCATTAAGCCTATTCGATGAAACATCGAGCGAGAGGAGAGACTTGCATTTCAGAATTCCTTCAGGCAAATTTCCATTAAAATCGTTTCTACTGAGGTTGACGAGCTGCAAGGCCGATAGGGTGCTGATGGATTCGGGTACGCTGCCTGAGAAACCATTGTAGGACAAGTCCAAGTGCTCCAACTTCCCAAAGTTGCCTATATTGCTCGGAAGAGACCCGTCGATCAGATTGTGGGAGAGATTTAGGGTCCTAAGGCTGGTACCGAGACCCCAAAAATCTGAAGAAAGACCAGTAATCCTGTTGTAGCTAAGGTCCAACGAATGAAGTTTGGTTAGCTTTCCAATGGTGTTCTCTGGTATGATACCAGAGAGCCCCATATCAGAGAGGACCAGAGCATTCACACTTTGCCCGTTCCTATCACAAAAGACTCCCTTCCATGAACACACTGGAGATTTGACGTTATCATCAGAAAAAGTTATACCCATTTGCTGTAAAAAGTCTGACACAAAGAACTCATCTGTGTTGGGCTCTTGAGAAAAAGAAGCTCTGAAGCAGAGCGAGAGGATGAGAGAATAAGCAAGGAAACGGATGCCCATTTGAGAAGAAGTCCTGAAAAGCCACGAAAAAGACGAAATTTGTTAGGGAAGAGTCTACTACAGTTCAAAAGACCTTCGTTTTCCGTAGTTTCATGAGGTCGACAGCCACCACATAACAAAATGGTGATGGGTTCTCGAAATGGGGGTTCCTTTCGAACGATACGCACCTGAAAAGCAATCTTCCTGCAACTCCCGAGAGCCCAACGCACAGATTTGGTACTATTTTCATCTCATGGCTTGAGAACGAAGCGGGATTACTGTTTCTGCATCTTTCACAGAAGCCTTCTGGGTATAAATTGAAAGCACGATTCAAGGATAAGTGGTTTCTGCTAAACCCCGAAGCACTACTTCGGATTCGAAACAAACTCCGCAGACACAAATACAAGTAAAGACAGCAGAAACGAAGCTCTTTTGTCTGTATGAAGCAGAGAAGCACAAATAGCGAAACAGAGGGGAGGTAAACGAGGTTCGGCCGGCGTGAGGAATGTGGACGATGGGTTTTGAATGAAATCTTGGGTTTGGTGAAACGATCAGACTGTTTGGTGGAATTTAATGTTTCTTTCTTCGCTATTTTACCACAAGAAGAGACTTGTCTGAGCTCTGAATTCATCCATGGATGTCCGCCGAGAACTACCCACCACTTTTCAGAAAATTATATTAAACTACAAAAGTCAAATCCGAAAACCATGTAGACCGCCATATTTGCCAAAAATATAAGAAAATCGAACAGACAAAATTGAGAGAAACCCAGAAAGTACAGCTCGCTTCCTTTTACTTCTCTGCAAAAAGAAGGCCAAATACAGCGGCTCCTAACTTCTATAGCTGTTCCGCAAATCTTCAGAAAGGAAATCCAGTCACTGAAAACGAGTAAAAGTCTACTGACAGACTAAAATCGGGGAAAAATACGTATTACGTAACGCAATTAATATAAATATCAAAGATTGATTCTATCCATCTCTTTATATTTTTATAAGAAGAACTTGAACGATTACAAGGCCGAATAGAACCGGATTTGAACTGTCTTAACGGTACTACTGTCTCATGGGCTTATATGTCCTGTTCACGGGACGGTCTAGATGTAGGGGCTTCGTGGCTTCAAGCTTTTTCCATTAATATGATTTTCAGCAACTTCAGTTTTAAATAATTCCTTGCAGAGTTATAAATGAAACTTGAATTATGTGGGCTGGTTCGAACTACTGACCCCTATTTCTAGCAACCTTCTCCTTCATCAGTCCTATGGTTGTACCTCAATAGGGACCCCTACCCTGTTGTAAAATTTTACTTTCCTACGACAAGTTAATAATATTTTTAGTATTTTAATTCAATGTTTTAAAAACCGGCCATGAAAGTGGTAGTATGTCTATTTATAGTGAACCAGGCCGAATCAATAAGAACCGGACTAGCCTTGGGTTGGACCGGTCAATTTGGTTCGGTTTTTAAAACACTGGGTTCAGTTAAAATATCAAATTGGAAGATTCCCCATATTTCAACCAACATCAACCAATAGAACCTGGTTCAATTAAATCTTAGTAAAAAAGGGAAAAAAAAACAATAAACTGCCCCATTAAAGGCATATATTTATAAAGGTATTTTAGTAATTTTACATTTAAAAAAATCCCACATAAGCTATGAATATGATAAAAGGTTGACCCAATAAAGAAGGGGTCACACTTACTTATGGAGAAGAGTAAGTGTGTATTGAATGAGAGAAAGGTGGTGGAAGCAATGAGAGGGAGGGGTGAAGATGTGAAACCCTTTAATGATTCTCATTCATTCATTCATTGAGGAGAGGAGGAGAGGTGGAGTGAAGATGACTCAAACCCACTTTAATTTATCACAACTTGTAGAGAAACATGATTTTATTCTCATGATCACTCCACTCTGCCTCCCCCGGGCAACGTAGCACCGGCAACTTTCTCTCTTAATCTCAAACTCCTCCTCAAACCAAGAGCATAAAGAAACTATAGAAGATCCCACCACATGCACTGCAATTCATCAGCGGTTGAGCCTATTCAATTCAGACGACTCCCTGTGAAAAAGGCTGTAAGTAATGGATAAGGACAAGGACAGAGACAAGTAGAGAGTAAGGGGAAGTAAGGATATATATATACAATACTCCCAGGACCAATGTCTATCTCAAAATGACTAGCCAAAGTTGATAAGATGAGATTACTAAAATTCTCGTACCAGATCTATTTTCTTTTATCCAAATGACCTGGGTTAAGAAACTAAACAAAAGGTGAGATTAATTGATTGAAGTGGGACAAAATAGCCAGCCATGAAGATTATGAAAAAACAGAGCAGGTGATCAGGGAGAAAAAAAAAAAAAAAAAAAAAAAAGGGGCAAAAATTCCCATGGTTGACACTTGACAGGTAAGTTGGTTCACACAATGGCATGATCTGAATCTCGTGATGCATGACGTTCTTCTTCTTTGTCCTCTTCATTTGATTTCTCCTTGTTATTCCTCACCGTTGGCCGCATTGATAGGATTCTCCTGGAACGCGGTCCTCCAGCTAGTCAAAATAAAGAAAACACAACTCCGTGAACAGCATTTCCTTCCTCTCATCTATTCTTATCTACCTCCTCTCTGAAAAAATTCTTGTTCGACAGCTTAAATGGATGTTTTATCTGATATTCTTCATAAAATTCAGGGCTTGTGGGTTCTTTCTTCAGATTGTTTCTTAATTGAAACTTTTGGGTCTTATTTTGTGTTTGCAGCGGCAGCCATAGATGAATGCTTCCAGGGGGAATACGAGATGAACAAGAATCCACAATTTAAAGTTCCAACAGCCAAGAATTTCTCAAAATTGTCAAAACCCATTTACGTATTTAGTTTCCCAATTCCATTTCAAAATTCTTCCGCTTTATTACCAGAGATTTCTCCCCATTTTAATATCTTTCTGTTCTGGCTTTCTTCTTTCCGACCACCGGAGCGGCTTCGGGTTCCGCGATCAATAAAGGTTAACATTAAATGGGGAGGAAAAGCGCGTCCTTCTCGAGGAGAAAGCGTCGTACTTTGGACTAATCAATTCCCAAATCTTTGCTCTTGCTTGTTTATTACTCGACAATCGACTCTTCAAGTTCAAGCACGCGTTCAAGTAAAAAGCCTTCTTTACTCGTCTCTCTTTTCGGAGATGACGGCCATTAACAGCTTATATTCAATTCGTAAGTTATTACGGTTAAATAGATGACCAGAGTGTTGGGTCCAACTGCCCCCAATCTCATTTACACAAGTTCCCATTTTTTATCTCTTTCTTCAGTTTTTTCTTTTTTCTTTTGCTCCAGATGATTGAAAAAATGGGTAGTTCTTAACTTTTTATGGTATTAGGTTATTAACTCCCACCCACGAAGTTTAATCTTCTGTTCAGAGTTCAGAATCTACGAAATCTTCATGGGTTTCTCTCGACCAAAATTATTATTACGTTTAAGAACAGAGAAGCGATTGGATTTTTCTTTGTTCTTCTTCCACCTGTGACAATATGATACAAGCTAGCCATGTGCAACGATGCAAGAGCCGAATCTTCCTTTTCATGGCATCCGCAGTGGTCTCTCTGTCCACGACGACCTCCAGAAGTTGAAAATTTCCGGTTCCCGAGCAGGATTATTGCTTATTTAATCCTGATAGCATGCATGCCGATGCTTGTCGTTTGTCGATTCTTGCGGCAGAGGCCTCGATAGCTGAGGTAAAAGAAAAACAAAGACGGTTCTCTCAAGCTCCGTAGAGGCTTATGAGACCCACTTTCTGTTTCAATATCTTGGTCGTTCTCGTGTTCCGTTTCTACTTACTTTCTTCAGTGAGCTCATTCATGGGTGACGGGTCCGTCTTCATCTCTGACGACTCTGTCTAGGGGCCATTTTTACAGATCATTACCCGAAAACGGAGCGAACAATATAATTTTTCTTTTGGGTTTTTCAGAGAAAATGATTCTGCAGCTCTCCGCAACGACCACTCCCGTTAAAGAAAGGGTCCGCGGACTCCAGAGAGATGAGGTAAGGAGTCTTGAGGACCATTCGAATCAGGGAAATCGGTAGAAACGGCCATGGCAGGTCAGAACAAGTTGCAGACTTGGGAGTTCGTTTTACTGCACTTAACTTTATCGGTAAAATACTCTGAGTGGTTCTGATTTCTGAACTAACGTTTTCCCCCACAGAAAGTGGGTCTCATATGCCTGTGGTACCATACATTTCAGCCATTAAAAAGGGAAAAAATGAAAATCTACAGAGCCTCAGAAAAATCTGGTTCAGACTTCAGAATTTGAATGACCACCCAGAAGTCTCACACCATTGATCATTGTAATCGTCGACAACCCATTTGAATAAACATCAGAAACTTTGAATTCAAGAGCCCCGCAGTTGTAATTCTTCTGGGTTTGGGAAAGAATGAGTGGTTTTTCAGCTGCTACAACTCCGAGGAAATTCTCTGAAATCAAAGCTTGTGAACCGTTTTAAGTCATTTTAGGGCGGTGGGTTGTCTTCAGGAGGACCATTCACCGACCTGTGTGTTTCCACGGATTCGCCTTCATTGAATTTCCTCCCCTGCTCAGGACCAGCTGAGGTCGTAAATAACCAGGAAGGAAAGTCAAGAATGAAGAAGAAGACTGTTTCAAGGTACCATCACAGTTTCAGTTTTACTGTTCCACGAGGCCTTTTAGTGACTCAGCCCACTAGGAATCACTTAAAGGCCCATATTTTATGGGCCGCGATTCCTTCTTGGTGGGTCGTTCCAAAACTGTTGTACTTTATGGCCCACGAGCTATCCCCGAAGGATACGTGTCTCTCGTAAAAGACAGCGGCGAAGAAGCCGTGCCTAAGATCCTTTGTCGCACGTCGCGTTTTTGTCCCGCGAAACCACGTCATCGCCGATTAATTTATACGATTAGATAATTCTTTCGCTTAAACAAATCAAAAACCGTAATTCTTTACTATATTTCCCATTCCATTTGCGGCTAAGTAAAAGTCTTTCGTGATAGATTAAAATAAAATAAAATTAAGAGTCTTCAGCCGTACTCCAGAAGCAATTCCGTCCCTGGGTGGGTCCGGTTCGTGAGTACGATCCCGATGCTCGTCTGATCCAAAAATTTCAGAATCATTTCCAAAAGACCAAACCGCCCATAGTTTGTGTCAAAAGACATCCCCGTCTCCAAGCTCCGCTAATCAGGTCAATTTCGTCAAGTCGCGTGAAATTTGGAAGGAATCTCTGACGACGACGGATCCAGAACGGGTCGGAACCGGGCCTCACGTGTACCGGTGAAGAACTCTTCCAAACCAAGCTTAGCTTATATAAGCCTTCTCTCCCTTCTCTTCTCATCGAGATTTGATATATACATTATATATGTATCGATGGGACCGGGCGCTACGGATCATTTACTGGTGGATGTGGATGCGGTTCCGAGGCCGAAGTTTCGGGTGCGAGATCTGACGAAGCGGTCGGAGACGACGGGGACGGCGATACTGTCGAAGCTGAGGGTGGATATTCCGGCGGGCCTCGTGGTCGGAGTCATCGGACCCAGCGGCAGCGGCAAGTCCACCTTCCTCAGGGCCCTGAACCGTCTCTGGGAGCCCGACCCCGGTTCGGTTTTCGTGGACGGTGTGGATATCTGCGACATGGACGTCCTCGCCTTGCGCCGCAGAGTCGGCATGCTCTTTCAGCTCCCCGCGCTTTTCGAAGGTCTGTTCTTTAATTTCTTCCTTCCCTGATCATGGATGAGAAATTCGGTAATTCAGTTCATTTTCTTTTTTAGTTTGACCTTTTTGCTAATATTTGTAAATTAATCTGTAACGATGAATCCATATATACACAACAGTGCAAAGGCGTTCTTGAATCTGTCTTTCCTTAATAAAACGTTGCTAATGAGGGAAATCTTATCTTTTAAGAGCTGACAGACTCTCTGTTTTGTGACTTTTCTTCTCCGGGAAGGCTCTGCCTAACATGGAGACTCGGTACAAAACACCAATTCGAGGGCTTCTGGCCTCGAATCTCCTGTCCTGATCAAAGATTATGTTCTTTACCAGAATCATTCCAAAAGCCCAGAAAAAAAAAAAAAAAAAAAAAAAAAAAATTATTGGTCCACGAGGTCGATTTTGTTTCCTAGTGCATATATTCCGGGAATTCGAGGGAGTGGCGGGTGTCGTCACTCGTCACTCGTCATTCTTGGAATCTTGATAAGCAGTTGCGTTTTATTATAATACTAACTAAGCATTATTGATTTGTTGAATCATGTGTAGAATTGATTGAGATTGAAATGGTAGTGTGTTGCAGGCAGTGTTGCAGATAATGTAAGGTACGGCCCGCTGTTGAGGGGGGTGAAGCTCACCGACGCTCAGGTGGCGAAGCTGCTCGCCACCGCCGACCTGGACGCGTCCTTGGCCGGGAAGAAAGGCACCGAGCTGTCCGTCGGTCAGGCGCAGCGAGTCGCCCTCGCCAGAACCCTAGCCAACGAGCCCGAGGTATGTAATCCCTTAATTAAGAGACCTCTGTACAAATTAAGCACAGAAGATAATCAGTAATGAAGTGCTTTGATTAATTTTATCATATGGAGGTGTTGCTGCTGGACGAGCCGACGAGCGCGCTGGACCCCATCTCGACGCAGAACATAGAGGACGCCATCGTGAAGCTGAAGAAGACGCGGGGGATGACGACGATCATCGTGTCCCACAGCGTTAAGCAGATCCAGAGGATCGCCGACGTCGTCTGCCTTCTCGTCGACGGCGAGATCGTCGAGGTTCTCAAACCCCACGAGCTCTCCGAAGCAAAGCATCCCATGGCCTTGAGGTTTCTGGAGCTCAGCTCCTGACTCTCGAAAAGAATAAACAGAGCATAACAATCAGATCAGGGATTGCAGAAGCCCATTGGGCTTTCGGCAAAGCCCAAACTGTTCCTAGAATGGGCTCGTTAAAGTGAGAACAGAACTACGTAACGTGCAGAAATTTCGTTTTATATTGATAGTAGTGACAAATCTTCTTAGTTTTATGGTTACTTAATATTAATAAAAATCTCTACAAAATATAAATACATTTAATAATAAACTCGTGAATAAAACACAGTAAATACATACCGTATTAATTAAACTGAAACCTTAAAATCTGCCGCTTGATTGGAGAAGATATTGAATGTGCCGAAGGTGATGTGAGAGAAATAGAGGGAAAAGAGCAGCAGAAAGAGAAAGAAAAGAGTCTTTGGTGGGGGGATCACGTCTTTGTGGGGAGACCGGAGACGTGACATCTCGTGTAGCTAGCGTGAGGTTGGTGCAAGCATCCTGTCCCTTAAAAAGGCTTGACCACCCCCCTTTCTGTCACGTATCGTGCCAAAAGCTATCCATTCTTTCAGGGAAATAATTCCTGTCCGGCGAACAAATAA
Source organism: Aristolochia fimbriata (assembly GCA_019845555.1). Classification (NCBI taxonomy): domain Eukaryota; kingdom Viridiplantae; phylum Streptophyta; class Magnoliopsida; order Piperales; family Aristolochiaceae; genus Aristolochia; species Aristolochia fimbriata. Next base: position 4,936,575 of record CM034078.1, read on the forward strand.
TCAGAAAATTTATATTATTTAGATTTTTGACAACGAAGAAATTCTTGTCTGTCTCTGTCCGCATCCATTGACATCCTACCCACCCTCTCCCTTTATTCACATTTAATTGTTTGTGTTAATTAATCCAATTTTTAAGTGTTATTCTTCCTAAAGTTTTTCCTCTATTCATCCACTACCCATATTCAAAACCTAAAAGTAGAATAAATTAGATTAGATTGCGGAAGATGGGATTCATTAACACTTTAAACAACGGTGAAGCACAATAACTAATATCAAATTTTTTCCCTAATTATTATAATTTTTTACTTTAAAATTAATCGCACTCCTTTTATTTGTTCTGTATAGTCGACTCTCAGACGGTCGGTCACCTTTCAACCATCGTCTTCTGAATTTGTTTTTCTATTTACGTTGACATCTTAAAACTATTTATCTCTGCGTCTTCTTTCATGGACTCGGATCCGGTAGCCAAAATGCGCGTGGCAAACGCCAATAACTGGGCGCGCCTCGCACGGGTCCTATCTCTGGGCGCCCCGTGATTGGCGTTGGCCACGCGCATTTTGGCCACGGATCCGAGTCCTTTCATGGAACATGTTTCTGCGTTTCCCCAAATAAACCCACACTACAAGTTTAATTCAGGATTAAAAAAAAAAATTACTCTCAACATACGTTAATTGGTAGTAATTAAGAAAAAGGTTGGTGAAGCTCGCCTTCTTTTGAGGCTCATTAGCAAATTAAAATTTATTAACTATAAATCTAAAAGCAACTGATATAACATTTAGCAAACGATTACATGTGGTTACCTGCTTCATTATACTAACTATTTCGGCAATTAATCCCCATTCATGACTAATATTAATTTTGGTTCATCATGAAAGAGGGGGGGAAATGTAAATTTACCTTCAACAAAGGGTTGTTGCACCAACCTTTTTCCTTTTTTTTTTTTTTTTAAAGAAAAAATAAGCTTTAAAAATATCAACTGTTGCTTAATGTTTATTACATTTATTTTAGATCACAAACCAATAAAAAAGATCTAAATAACATCAAGACGAATACATAAGTTTTAATAGAACTTAATAGAACTAAATTATATTTTTGTTCCTCGTACCTACCAAATTGTATTATACTCCAAATCTTCATTTCCTTACCAGACAGCGTACTGGCTGCGGCTGAGCCAGATCTCGGGTCGCGAGACACCCACGGAGAACCACCTTAAATCGAAGACCCGCTCCTTGTACCGAGAAGAAACACTGTTCACCGCTCATCATTTGGACCACCATTCAACGTGCCGCGCTTACCGAAAAACGGACCGACTAATCAATTGGCCCCCTTACCTCTTGGAAGGACATTCTCGTCACTTCAAGTCTTCAACAACCCACCACGCTATTGTAAACGAAAACCAGTCTTAATCACTTGTTACTTACCACCTCCTGTCTGGTCGTGAAATGACGGTTCTGTGTCGGCGTAACATCCGGAAAGACATCGAGGTGTCGTTTCCGCAAAACCCAAGAAGGTGAGGACCAAATCCCAATTTATAACCATATCCCTGCTCCCTGCCCCCCTTATACCCCGACAAATTATTAAACTTTTTACCAAAGTAGAAAATTCCATCTTTTTTTAAGAATGGATTAACTAATAAATTACCACAGTTAACGACTTTTTAAATTTTACCGCGACGCCCCTCACTCATTCTGTCTCTCTGTTGTATGTAGGTTCTCTTCGCTGGCCACGTGACCTTTTCGCTAACCGAATCTCGTCGGAGATCGTATACACCAAAGTAGAATATATGTACACGCAGTGGTTTTTTTTCTTTCTTTTTCTTTTATTTTAAGCAAAAAAGAGATTAATTAAAGAGATCTGAAACTCCTAATTTTATCTGCTTAGAATTTTTATTTAGACAAATGAGCGACGGAATCGGGGAAATGACCGAACGAGGCCGTTAATTCTCCGCCGCGAACGGCTGGCGTTCTCTTCGCGACGCCGAGCGACCGGAGAAAAACATAAAAAAAAAAAAAGAAGAAAAAATAAGGGAAAATCAACACTTGTTTTTCGGGGGAGGAGAGAGAAAAGTCTGACGGGGTCGGGCCCACGATCGCCTGCCAGAAGGTGGGGCCCGGTGCCACCTCGACTCAACTTTCTTCGCCGCTACTTTTATTCTCGACATGGCCGGTGGCCGTCCTTCCCTTCTCAGAAGGAAATCGGGCGAAGCCATTCGACAACAAAATTACCTAAATTAAAAAAAGGAAAAAACAAATTAATTAACTTGTTTCTGGGTGTAATTACTTGCGGAGTGTTTGGATTTTCACCTGAAGGAGTGAAGATGCAGCGACGGAAGCGTCAGGGCGCGAGAAAGTGAAAGTAAATTTTTCCTTTTTTTATTTATTTTTTTCCTTTTTGGTTTTGGATCTTCTGGTGATTTAATGTTCATTTGTTCTGTAATTTTGATTTTGTTGTCGTTTTGGATTTCATTAAAAGGGGGCGGGGAAAAAACAGTGGAGGTACAGTTTCGATCTGGCTCTGGGGCCTTGCTTGCGGTAGTGATAAGCACGCCAAGCGCTTCGTCGTCGTCATCATTCCCCCACCATCTGCTATTTTTTTTTTTCTTTCTTTCTTTTTCTCTTGACGTCTTACTCTCTCTCCTCTCTCATTCACTGTCTAGTATCTACCACTGGGAAAGAGGTCCCTTTTTTTTTTTTTTTTTTTTTAATCTTTTCAACCTTTTGGCAACTTTTCTTGCTCCTCGCCTCTAGTATTGATTCATCTTAGGGTTTTTTTCATTTTTGGCTCCTTCCATTGTGTAGATTCTAGCCTCTCAAGGTCGGCGCGGCGCCGCCTAGTTCAGGTAAAAACTCAATTGTTAATGAGTTCTTCTTCATGACGTGTGTCCCATTTGGTTATTGAATTATAGTTGAATTCTTCGAGTTGGGTTGAAGCCTTGAAGGTAGAAGAAGCACTTGCATTTGAGGGAGGACAGGTTGGAAGCAAGTACTTGATTTGAAGACGGAGAGAGGATTTAGAGAACGGAGGCCTTTTTCTTTTTTATTTGGGGGAGGGCTTCTTTCCCATTTTTTTGTTTTCTCCGTGCCATATTCGGTTGGGTTGTTTGGTTGGGATTGGGTTTGGGTTCAATTAAGATGAAGCAGCCGGTGTTCCTACGCAAGGTAGAGGAAAAATTTAGTTTGGCAGATGAAAGTCATGCAACATTAGTTCTGATTTTGGAGCAAAGTTTTGTGGTTTGATTTGGAATGATGCATCGAGATTTCCTTTTATTACGATATCTCTTTAGAATCCATTCCGTTTCAGAGTCTTTTGGAAGATTTCATTCTTTTTTGTTAATTTTTGTTTGATCTTAACAGGCTGTTTTGTATTAATCTCATCAGACTTGAGACTTTGTGTTCTAACATTTTCAATTCTAACTTGAAACAGTCATTCAATCAGTCTCATGAATAATGTTAATTTTCGTTTTTGACTCAAATGGCCTGTTTCGGTATTGCTACTTGCCCATCATTTATGCTTATTTGATAAACTTTTGTTGCGCCAAGTAGAAAAAGTTTCTTCCGATCTCCTCTTTCGTTTCTTTCCTTTTTCTGGATATTGCTTTTTCCTGCCATAATTCAAACGATCCTGTGCCCTTGCTATTCTTGGATGAAAGACTGTCAAAGGCTCAAAGCAGTTTACGCTTTATAAAAGACATCAAACAGTGTTTTAGCATGTTCTTCGACTAGCATATTATTAAGTTTTAATAGCAAGGCTCGTTGTTTTAGCATGTTCTTTGAGTAGCATATTATTAAATTTTAATAGCAAGGCTCGTTCTTATTCTCTCATCTCTTTTTGTTTGCTCTTATTACAAGCTTGCTTATCATGCATTGGTGAATATTGAAAAAAAAAATAAAAAAACACTGTATTAGCTAATTGACGGATGACAGGTTTTCTTCTGCTTATTTGGTCCATGGCACATGAATCCTGCTAATCTTTACTCTACTTTTTGCAATTTTATGGGCAGTTGGAGCCTCTTTCAAAATGGTTTAGATTAGGTGAAATGGGTAGAGTGTTGCTTAAGAACTGTTTTATTGATCTTCTTGCTGTTTCCCTATAAGTGGTGCCCATGATACTTGAAAATAGTTCTCTTTGTCACCTTTTAGGTTTTGCAAGAAGCTCTGTAGCTTTATTCATTGAATTTGGTTACTAGTTCCTGTCAGTACAATTGGAGAATGCATAATCAAATTTTCTTCCATTTGCATTTGAATGCTTCTGATCCTTTAAGCAGAGTCCTGGAATTTGGGCTGTTAGTTTGCTTATTTGCTGATGTGGAAAGGTTGGATTGCAGGATATTTTTGCTTCTACAGTCAAGCCAAAGCAAGCAGAAAGTACTACAAGTACACAAAGCAATATGGCTGTTTCTATGAGAGATTTAGATCCGGCTTTTCAGGGTGCTGGACAGAAGGGGTATCCATTATGACTTGAACATTTTAGTGTACATAAATGTTGTGGAATTAATTTTACTGCACATTCAGGATAATATATTATTACATCTGCTTCTAGAAGGCTGTTTTATCAGTAACCTACCATGCAATCTTCTATTGGCTTCTATTAGTTGCTCAATTTAGTTATCTTAAGTTATTATATGCACACATGGAGCTGGAAACTGGTGGTTGGCTTCTGAATTGTATTTTTTCCCTTGAAAATTGTAATCAAATAACTTAAAAACTTGTTGAAAAATTACCGGCAGTGGTGCTTTAGTTCTAAAAAGGGTAAAAATGAACATGACCCTTGTCTTTTAAGGTGATTTGATGTTTTTGTTAGTATCTGAGCCAACATTTTTATCTTTCTTTATTTTTCTTATTTTTGTCGTTAATGGAATGGAAATTCATAATCTGCAAACTACATTACAGAGGCATGGAGATATGGCGCATTGAAAACTTCCGTCCTGTCGCTGTCCCCAAATCTTCTTACGGGAAATTTTTCACAGGAGATTCTTACATCATCTTAAAGGTATGTAGAACAATTTGATATTAAGCGAATTTCCCTTTGAAAAAATATTTCATTGCCCAAAGTTTCATGGATTGCTTTTTTATCTCGAAACATGGAACACTTGAGTTGATTGAGAATTGTCCTGAATTATCTGTGATGAGATAACTAGGATAAGAAACGAACTGTTTGTGACATGGATAATGGCGGAAAATTTTCTTGAAGTCCTTTTATAGTTTCTTTGAGAGTTTTTTTTTGGAAATAATTTCTTTGAGAGTTTGACTTCATTCTTTTGATCCTTTGAATAGTTCACTTCTCTTTTACACATCTTCTCAAAGTCTTTTTATAGTTTCTTCAAGAGTTTGACTTTGTCTGTTTGATCCTTTGAATATTTTACATCACTTTCAATGTCTTTGTTAATTCTTTTACTTTTTCTTTCAATATGCAGAAATTATATCCATTTCTAAGGACATTTTCTTTTTACATTTAAGTTTTTCGTATCAGTAGATATGCTTTGGTTGATTGCTGTTAGCTGTGGTACAGACAACTGCCTTGAAGAGTGGTGCTTTTCGTCACGACATTCACTATTGGCTTGGTAAGGATACAAGTCAGGTGAGTCCAACCTTTCCTGCTGCTTCAATCAATTTTTATTTTAATATTTTATTAAGTTCTCTTGGTTTCCAGTCTCTTGGCTAGTTTTTGGTTATACCCTTTCTTTTTTTCTTATATCTGGGTTCTTTTTCATTTTTGACATAGGATGAAGCTGGTACGGCAGCCATCAAGACTGTTGAACTGGATGCAGCTCTTGGAGGTCGTGCTGTTCAATACAGGGAAGTACAGGGCCATGAAACAGAGAAGTTCCTATCCTATTTTAAACCATGTATAATTCCCTTGGAAGGAGGTGCTGCCTCTGGATTCAAGCATCCTGATGTTGAGGAGTATCAAAACCGCTTATATGTATGCAAAGGAAAACATGTTGTCCACATTAAAGAGGCAAGTTGATGGTTCATCTAATTGTGTTGAGTACATTCTTTAATACCTTCTTTTTTCTTGGATCTTTTAGTATCTACATTCTTTCTTATGCCGTCTGCTTGTTCAAACAGGTCTCTTTTGCTCGATCATCTCTCAATCATGACGACATATTCATCTTGGATACGAAGTCTAAAATATTCCAGTTCAACGGATCCAACTCATCCATTCAAGAGAGGGCTAAGGCTCTAGAAGTTGTCCAATACATCAAGGATACTTATCATGATGGCAAATGTGAGATGGCTGCAATTGGTAAGTTCACTTTTATATTTTCAGAGACTAACACTTAAGGTTACTCAACAAGCTCCCAAGACTTAGCTCCTTTTCTGTAATTCTTCCAGAGGATGGAAGAATGATGGCTGATGCTGAGACTGGAGAATTCTGGAGTTTCTTTGGTGGCTTTGCACCCCTTCCTAGAAAGGCTGCCAGAGATGATGATAAGAGCTCTGATTACTTCTCTGCAAAACTTCTCAGGTAAATTTCTATCGTCTTTTGTATTGTTTGAATTTCTTAGAAGTTTAAATTGATCTTAACAACTTTGATTTTGTTATTGTATCTTATTTCTTAGAAGTTTAAATTGATGTTAACAACTTTGATTTTGTTATTGTATCTTTTAAGTATTGAGAAAGGGCAGGCAGTGCCAGTCCATGCAGATTCTTTGGCAAGAGAGTTGCTACAGACAAACAAATGCTACTTGCTGGATTGTGGGATTGAAGTGTTTGTGTGGATGGGTAGAAACACGTCTCTTGATGAGAGAAAGAGTGCAAGTGCTGCTGCAGAGGTAATAATCATTTTACTGGGGCAGTATTTTTTGCTAATCATATAAATGGAACTTATTTTACATATCTTGTACTATCTGACTTGGCCGCAGGACTTAGTTCGTGGTGCTGACCGGCCAAAAGCCCACATAATCCGAGTTATTGAAGGATTTGAGACAGTTATGTTCCGTTCTAAATTTGAAGCATGGCCTCAAACTACTGAGGTAACCGTGTCAGAAGATGGTAGGGGAAAAGTTGCAGGTCAGTATGGTACTTCAACCAGCACTGTTTTCTTTTTAAAAAAATGTTAAGATATATTCTTTCAATGAATGCTAAACTGGTTTACCCTTACTTTTTCTTTTGGTTGCTTTGTAGCACTTCTGAAACGCCAAGGACTCAATGTGAAAGGCCTCCTAAAAGCTGCTCCACCAAAAGAAGAACCTCAACCATATATTGACTGCACTGGCAACTTGCAGGTGGTTTGGTGATCTTCTTGGCTCATCTTTCTGACCATGAATGTTTCTCATATGTTCTTAGGCCAATATTAAGTTAAAATTAACCAAGTATTTTTCATTTAGTGTTCTACTAGGCTAATTAGATCCATAAAATTGCCCATTCAAATGTGGCTGTCATTGCCATGAATTTCTTGTGAGGGGAAATTTTTTGGCCTTAGGAGTTTCACTGCTATCCAGTCTCTTTGGCTAAATGCCCTGCCTTTGCCTCTTATGTTTATCTCTCATTTGCAAATTCATGGGAAGTTTGTTAAAATAAAACAAGAAGCAAAAGTTTTGTCAGGCATCATTAGGCATATGAGTTCTTTATGGTGTTTTTCTCAATTTTATGAGAACTACGACTTGCATTTTATGCCCAAGTCAACTCTTTGAAAAAAAATAACTGGGTTGTTTATATAAATTTTGGTATCACATGTTGATATATTTTATATCAAATGCTCTCTATAACCACAATTTCCAATCTAAATTACAGGTTTGGCGAGTGAATGGCAAAGAAAAGACTCTGATTCCATCTTCTGAGCAGACAAAGTTCTATAGTGGGGATTGTTATATTTTTGAGTACTCGTATCCTGGAGAGGACAGGGAAGAATACCTGATTGGAACTTGGTTTGGGAAGCAGAGTGTTGAGGTAAGACATCTCTTTAATTCTTAACCATTATTTAAGAATTTGGTTGTTTGGGCAAGAATATCAGTTTGTTATTGTCTGTAGAAATTTTAGGTTTGACCTACATGAGTTGAAACCTGGTTTGATCTTGATTCTGTTGAAGGTTAATTGCCTGAACTATCTATAATTTAATACAGGAGGAAAGAGATTCAGCAATCTCATTGGCAAGCAAGATGGTTGAATCCTTAAAGTCACAGCCTGTCCAGGTGATTCATATACTTGTGCTAGCTTTCCTTCAAGCTTACTCTTTCCTCGCTCTCTGTTTTACTTATGCTATACATATGATGCATTTGCAGGCTCGTATCTTCGAAGGCAAGGAGCCAATTCAGTTCTTCTCAATCTTTCAAAGCTTTATAGTACTAAAGGTATGTTCTTTTTCCTATTTCCATTTTCCCTGTGTTCAGAAAAATAAAAAGCTACTTGTTTTACTTGAAAATAAATTAAGAAGCATGCTTTCTAATCAACAAAATAAGAAATAGTTTATACAAAAGTAAGAGCCAGTATCTGAGGAAGATACAAAGTTCTTTTGAGCTTGAGGATCAGTACGTGCCCAGGAAATCCTTTTCTGTTAGACCGATTATTTTGAGCTCTCTTCGGTGGATGTTTGAACCTGACTGATCTGAAAAAATACATCAGGGTGGTCTTAGCTCTGGTTATAAGAACTACATTGCAGACAAGGAAATTTCCGATGACACATATACTGAAGATTCTCTTGCGCTGTTTAGAGTGCAAGGGTCCGGGCCTGATAATATGCAAGCTATTCAAGTTGAAGCGGTATGTTATACATGCTAATTGATGTTTTTGTTTGATCTCATATATTTCATTTCACATGTTTCATTTCATATGTTTAATTTTATATGTTTCATTCTATGTATGAAACATCATTACATCCTGAAACTCGTGTTTTGTTCTGCTGTGATAGGTTGCATCAGCTTTGAACTCTTCATATTGCTACATACTTGTGAATGGGGCTACAGTTTTTACATGGTCTGGAAGTCTTACCATCTCTGATGATCAAGAACTTGTGGAAAGACAGTTAGATCTGATAAAGGTTTGGGCTTTTCATTTATTATCTGTTTGTCTCGTGAGATTCAGGTTTTCATGTGAACATGTTTTCAGCAGAATACCCATTCCCTTTTTCCTCTTCTGTGTTGTTCCCTTCATTCAGCCAAATGTGCAACCAAAACCTCAGAAGGAGGGTGCAGAATCAGAAATGTTTTGGGACTTACTTGGTGGCAAACGTGAATTCCCAAGTCAGAAGCTTGGAAAAGACTCAGAAAGTGATCCTCACCTTTTCTCTTGCACATTCGAAGGTTTATAGCAATCTTCAAACTATTTCCTTTTTCTCATGTACTTTGGAATACTCTGGAATTGTTTATGCGTCTCTGATGTAATCATTTTTCTGTCTTATGTTTATGATCTGCAGGCAATGATTTGAAGGTACTTTGGAAAATACAAAACTACTGCATTTTATCTGTTGGGATTCAAATGTCTTTTGGATGCTATTACTCATGTTTTCATTGTGTATTTATGGTCAGGTGAAAGAGATATTTAACTTCAGCCAGGACGATTTGATGACTGAAGATATCTACATCCTGGATTCCCACTCTGAGATCTTTGTTTGGATTGGCCAGCAGGTGGGACCCAAAGGAAGAACGCAAGCTTTAACCATTGGGGAGGTGTGTATAGAGCTGTCTTAACTCTTAAAGGAATGGTTTTCATTTGGTTTTACTTAGATGGACTCATCATTTCTTGGTTTTCTTCCATAGAAATATTTGCAACATGATTTTCTTCTGGAAAAGTTATCCCAAGAAACTCCAATATTTGTCGTCATGGAAAGCAATGAGCCATCCTTCTTTACACGCTTTTTCACATGGGACTCTGCAAAATCAACAGTAAGTGGTTGAACATAGAAAGTTTGGTTTGTGGTATTGTGTTTGTTTTACTTATCTCCTTTATTTATTTGAATGAGGATAATGAGAAAAATTGATTTCAGCATAGATATTCAACTGCTTTGTCCATGCAAAATGCTTGTCCTTCCATCCAAGACTTTGTTTAGGAGTACTTCTCATGTTTTTCTGTGTCTCAGATGCATGGGAACTCCTTCCAGAGGAAGCTTGCTATTGTCAAAAACGGAGTAACACCAACAATGGATGTAACTCATTTGACTACTTTGATTCTTCTCTTCCATCTTTTCATCTCTGTTGGTGTTCATGAATGGATATTTTTATCCATTACAGTTCAGTAACGAAATAAAATTGTTGTATGATTTCAGAAACCCAAACGGCGGACGCCCGCATCCTATGGGGGCAGATCTGCTGTGCCAGACAAATCTCAAAGATCCCGAAGTATGTCCTTCAGCCCTGATCGAGTTCGTGTTCGAGGGAGGTCTCCTGCCTTCAATGCACTTGCTGCAAATTTTGAAAATCCAAACAGAAACCTTTCTACGCCACCTCCAGTTGTCCGCAAGCTGTACCCAAAATCTGTCACTCTTGATTCTGCTAAACAGGCCCAAAGATCTGCAGCTATAGCAGCTCTAACTGCTTCTTTTGAACGACCACAGGAAAATAGTATACCGCGTTATAGTACAGGTACTTAAACTGAACTAACTTGATGTTAAAGCATGATGTTTCTTTCAACAACACTGAAGTTTCACTGTTTATAACTGAAGGGAGTCTTGAAATCCCCAAGTCCAAACCAGATGTCTCTCCCCAACAGAACAACTCTAATTCTATGAGCAGTAGAATTGAAGCTCTCACCATACAAGAAGATATAAAGGAGGGTGAGGCTGAAGATGAAGAAGGGCTCCCAATATTCCCATATGAACGACTGAAAGTAACATCCAGCGATCCTGTTACAGAGATTGATGTGACCAAGCGAGAGGTACATTTGGTCAATCCGTGCTTTTGTTGTAAAATGGGTTGTAGGACAGAATGTAGTCTCCTTAACTCGTCATTTTATCAATTGTCTCTTTTTGGTCTAACAATTGACATGACCTGCTTCATGCAGACTTATCTATCTATGCAAGAATTCCGAGAGAAATTTGGCATGACAAAGGATGCTTTCTACAAGCTGCCAAAATGGAAGCAGAATAAGCTTAAAATGGGTCTCGAGTTGTTCTGAGTCAGTCAAATGTTTCTAGTTCCTCTACAGGTCCCTACTAGAAGGGTGTGCTTGCAGTGAAACGAACAGTCTTGTATATCTGTAAGTATTTTCTTCAGTTGCTTTAACTTGCTAAATACTTCTGTTCGTTCAATGTTTCTCGTAGAAAGCATTCATTTCATAATCTGGTTTTGAGCAGAGGGACCCAACAAACAAAGATGTGAAGAGGGACAGCATCAGTGCCTTTTTAGCTGCTTCTGCTCCCGAAGAATGTTAATGGATCATTGAGGACCTCCCCGCCACTGGGTTCACCTTTTTTCTCTTCCCCTCTTTCAATGTTTGATATGTTCAGCTTTTCTAGTTTGCCATTTATTTACAGTCGCAGGTTGGTTGTGGGCTTGCATTTTTGTTTTTTTTTTTCAATTTTTTCATTTAACAATTGTTTTTACCTGAGAGATTAAAAGGGTTTTCCTGCAGAGATAGTAGATTGTTTTTGTGTATTGAGGGATGCAAGTGTGTACAGAAAGAGTGTAAAAACATTGGTGAAAAAAACCAGCCAACTCCTTGTTTATTTCAGTAATAAATCTGATTCATTTTTTCCCCTTCTCTTGTTTGCATACTGTTGAGTTTTAAAGAATTTCAAGGGAAAGGTAATGGCGGAAGGGCTCACTATCGATGCCCTGAGGTCGGTCGGAAATAATGCTATTCGGCCTACTTTAATGTGATATAGGTTGGAAATCAGTGTTACTTTATTATTTTCTACATAGTAAGCCGTGCTTTAATGGGAGAATTTCGATTTTGTAGTCCTGAGCTGATTATATGTCAAGCGCAGCTCTTGGTTGTAGCCATTAAAGTAAAGGCATTGGCTTATTGCGATTCATCAGTGAAAATCAAGGGACCCATCTAATTGTTGCCTATAAAACAATGTCGCCAAACATTATAGATCTAGAGAGGCTCTTACTTATCTTTAGGAAACATCTCTTGACTGGATGAATTCTTGAGCAAAGAAGAACTCTCGTAATCTGCAGTGCTTGGAGTGACGGAGACCTCTCACTGTTGAGTAGAGCTTTTTCTTTAATACAGCCATAGAAAATAGCTCTTCTGATTCAACTTTAATATAACACAAGCAATCAAAATTACTTTCATGGTCCTTTTGGGGCTTCGTGGGGTAATGATGTCATCTGCGTCAACCATGGGCTTCACAACTGACAAGAGCAATGAACCAGATAACCAATCCCACCCTCAAAATCAGAAGAAATGGATCAGTGATCACTGAGACCAGCAGCCAGTCTCCGCGACTTGATTTCAAGGAGAAATGGAACAGCTTGAGAATAATTGAGATACTTCCTGCAGATGCAACTAGCAATAACAATCATGCAAAGCTCCTCTGTTAGGCAACTAGCAATAGCCCCTTCAAATTTCAACATGGTCTATGCCTCGGAAATTCTCTTGCATTTTGTCATTTCAGCTTATTCTGCTTAATAGCCCCTTAAATTCTCTTGCATTTTGTCATTTCAGTCATATTTCTCATGACTTCCTCGGAAAGTTCTGATGACCAACTTCTGTTCTATGATGAGTGCAACCCCACTAAGTAAAGCCTCCAGAGTTTTGCTATGAACATATAAATCATCTAGTAACTACTTCCAGAAACAGCTCAGATAATTTTATGAAACAAAAGAAAATCAACATAAAGCATTTGGTCCATACATGTCATCTGTTCTGTGGAGGTATAAAAGTAAGAAATTCATTATATTTCCTTTCGATTAAGGAAACACTGAAGGTTTCTACAAGCTTAGACTGCTTCAATTACTGAAATTCATTATATTTCCTTTCGATTTAGAAGGAAACACTGAAGGTTTCTACAAGCTTAGACTGCTTCAATTACTACCACAAAGTCATACAGATTCCTTTGTTGCATCCCCCTCATCAAAATTTCATTCAAATGTCACTTATTCATTGTTAAAACTTTTTTTTTTTCTTTCTGCTAAAAAAGGTTAGTGCAGCAACTACAGACAAAATGACAAGAGAAACCAAAAAAGGCAGCGTACAAAAAAAAGTCCATTACAAGTTTGCGCAAAAAATCAAACTAAGTCTGGCGTCCAAGGCGTTTCCTCAGCTTTCTGTACTTGTGCTTGTTCATTTTCTTCTTTCGCTTCTTCTTCACACTATCAGCCCAAACTTCGTGTGTCTCACATGGGCTTTCATCACTTTCTGTGCATAAATGGAGGGATTCAGATGAAGTGGGTTCCAAGAAGTAACCTAAAGTGAAACTGGGATAGATTTTGAAAGGCTGACTAGTTGGGAGCTTCTCATCATCAAGATGGCTCAGGTGATGATTTGTGTTCTTCGTGCATGGGTCAGATTCATTTTGGCGAGATGAAAGAGGAAGGTTGAGCACTGATGTTGGAGGATTTCTGAGTGTGGAGAGGATTCTCAGAGAAGATGGCTTGTTTATAAGTTTGAGGATACTAGCCATTATCAGAAGCTGTTAGAAGAGATTAGCACCAAATAAAGTTCTCAAACAGGTCAATGGTTCTCTTTTGCTTGATAAAACAGCTCCAACGTGCTAGATAGTGCCTCGAATTGTGAACAAAAAATAATTGCCACTGACTAGAATGGCTTAGATAGCTTTCTTCAACACGCTCAATTCACGGTGGGATCTAAGAGCAGGTGAATCTCTTCAACCTTCAAATCTCAGATCAGAAACTCAAGAGGCAGCAGTGTATTCCTCTTATTAGCTCAGTAAAAGTGTTTCAATGCCTATGTTTTTTGGATATTCCAACCCAACCTGCGAAAGTATGAAACATTTCATTGAAATTCAAATTCAAAATTACCATTAGAATTGTATGATGCATCATTATGTAAAATACACAGGAGTGGACTCAAAGAAGAAACTTATTTGGAAATATTGCCTCACTAACAAATGTTTCCTGAGAAAAATACTCAACCACAATAAATATGCAGAAGCATGATAACAATTAGGAATTAGAGGTGCATAAAAGGCAAAACCACCACATAAACACAAAAATTCTAGTGAGAAATCTAATCATGAAAATAAGAGTTCAGGTCCTTCGCCAATCACTCAAATCTCAACAAATTTTGTAACTATTCCCCAGATCGAAGGATTTTCTTTTAAGAGTATCTCTCACCTTACTTTTCAAGTAAGGGAACCTTTAGATTCATTTTAAGTTATCTACAGAGGACCAAATAGTTTCAAGGTTCACACAATGGAAAATTCCTAACCTTCTGAACCAGTGTCACAATCACCAACAAGAACTGACATCAAAAGTTTCTTTACAGTCTTCTCAGTTACAAATCTAAGAGACCACTTACAATCTTTGTACGAGAGGAGATAAGACAATGACCATGCAAAGATTCATTTGAGTTACAAAACATTCCCTAAAGTTTGACTGCAGGCTGCGTGAGTAAGCATGAATTTTTTCAGTAATTGTTATGCAAGTTCGTTTCAAGATCGTTGCAAGTAAACATCTATCAAAAAGGAAGCTACTCAATGGAAATGCTGCTCACAAGAGTGGGATGCTTAACTGCAGGTTTAGAAAGGATTTGGTTGCTTATCGACTTTGACACAAGCAAGATATCAAGATATCAGTGTTGTCCACTAGAATTAAAAGATCAATGCTAGATGGGAGAATAACTTAAATGCCAGTTCCAAATTATACAGCAAGCTAAAAGTAACACCCACAGAATTTCACGTATTTAATTTGGTGCTTGATTAAGATTTAGTTATTTTTTTGAAAGTTAATTAAGATTTGGTTATTTTTTTGAAAGTTAATTAAGATTTAGCTTCAAGTCATACATTAAGATAGTCGGAGGAATAACAATATACTGAGCTAAATTGTGCACGAAATCGGCCAGGAAATCACACATGGGCCAACCAGAGCCACTAAAATATTAAACCGCTCAGAGGGTAGGAGCAAGTTCAATCAGCATCAATCAACTAAAGATTAAATTGGAATCTCCAGTCGACTACAGACGTAGATTACTGGAGATCAAAGACCCTCGATTCCACCTATCTATCGATTCACAGCAGAATAAAAGACCCAAAACACCGCTTCAGAGATTCAAAATGCACGGTTTTAACTAATTAGTCAATTAACCCTTCACTGGCTTTAATAGATAATCCCCTCCAGCTAAAACAGACGAAAATAAAAAACATGAAAATCACCAAAAACAGAAAAAATCATGCCTTCTGTGAGTTCCCCGAATCCACAATACGGGCCACGGAGGCGGAGATACAGCCTAGCCCTCCGACCATTAGGACATCTTCGTTTCCCTCGCACTCTGCGGTGTAAAGTGTAAAGAAACAAACGACAGAAATACGAGAGAAATGGATACAAACCGAAAGTTTTTCTGCTCCTCCAGATACACTTAAAAATGGCGTGAATCAATTCCCAACGACAACAAAAGGAACACCACCGAATTGGCCTTTTATGTTTTTTACGGGGAAGGAAGAAGCAATCGATGATGAAAGAACATGAAATTAGGGCTACAAGGAAGATGGGCCAATGGGCCACTAAATTTAATGATGGGCCATCTACAATTGTACCCATTTGGGTTGACTTCCGTTTTTTATTTACCATATTATCCCGACTCTTTACGTAAAACCCAATAATAAAAGAAATTATAAAAGAGTAGTTACCCCTTTAGAGCAGGAAGGCTCTCGATTCTCGAAGGAAGCTTAGAAGACCGCATGCGGGTACGTACCAGAGAAGAGAGTGAAGGCACTGATCAAGAGAGATCGAGAAAATCAATGGCTTCTTCTCTTTCACGTTCTTGTTCTTGGTTTTGCTTCTTGCCATGGGCGGCACCGGCAGGGTCGAGTTCTTCTTCTTCTACATTATTCGACTGGGACTGCGCGAGGGTGATCCACGAGAGCGGCTTCATGGAAGAGTTCGAAGAAGGGGTGACGGTGAAGGAAGTAGTGGGGAGGATGAACAGAAAAAGCTTCGTGCTCTGCACCTCCCTCCATCTTCTTCACCCGGAAGCACACCGCCTCTTCGTCGTGAAGACCATCTCGAGAAGGGCCGCCTCTACTTCCTCGTCTCTCGTTCCTCGTTGGACACCAACCCCTCGCCCTCCGACCTCGCCACTCTCGTCGCCAACCTCACCGCCATTGCCAAGCGGGGTAGGAAAAATATCGACGGCAGCCGCCGCCGCCGCAGCCGGCTCCTCTCCAAGCGTGTTCGACCGGTACTCGTTGAGTTGGGCAACGGCAGCACCGCCGGGACCCATCTGATGCACAGCCGGAAGCCACGCAGAGCTCGGCGCCGTTACTGGAAGCCCACTCTGGAAATGATCCAGGAGGACTTCTCAATTCTTCCTCTGTCTTGATCTTCATCGAGATATTGCATGTAATAATTAAATACCGCGATCGATCGTAATCGCGGAGTTTTGTAAACATTTGATTCATGTATATATATCAATGAAAAACTAATTTTGTTTCTCCATATGTCGAAGAAATTCTCGATCGTTATGACCTTGTGGACCAATTCAAGATTCATGATCATCGCATATATTGAGAAGTGGACGACGATCAAAGTCTCCCGTGTGCATGTCTTGTTATATAGACGAACGTTGATCGGTCAAATTAACATATATGTTCATGATCGTCAGCTTTTGGAGTTCAGTTCAATGGATAAAGCTCTGGAAGTTGTCCAGTACATCAAGGATACTAATCACGATGGCAAATGTGAGATAGCTGCAATTGGTAAGTTCTCTTTTGTATTTTCTAAAAGAGAGAGACCGTAACACTTTAAGGTTGCCCATCGAACAAGCTCCCGGGACGTATCTCCTTCTCTGTAATTCTTCCAGAGGGTGGAAGAGTTTCTTTGGTGGCTTTGCACCCCTCCAAGTCCTGGAAAGGCGGCCGTAGATGACCATAATTTCTATCCTCTTTTGTATTGTTTGAATTTCTTAGAAATTTTAATAAATTGATCTTAACAACTTCGATTTCGTTCTTTTACCATTTACATAATGTATTTAATGACTGAAATTACAATAATCTCGCAATGAATCATATAAATTCTAAGTAGGAACAAGACCTATGACACTTAAGAAAAAGAGTCAAAAGCTTCCTACACCTGCAACTAGCAACAACTTCGTCACATGATAAAAATGTTTCAACTTACAATATTCAATCAAGCTCCGCGGTCTTCTAAGGCATGGAACATAAGCCCTCCAAATTTAAACACGGCAATGCCTACAGGATGCTAAGTCTCTAGCATTTGTCATTTCAGTCGTCTATATTTTTCATGTATTCCTTGGAAAGTTTCGTCTCCATGATCAACTCCTGCTCTCTAATGAGAGAGTATCCGGACTCAAGTAAAGCCTCCACAGTTTGCTACAAACACACAAGTCAGCTATTAAGTACTCCCCAAAACAATTAATATGATTTCATGAAACAAAAGAAGATCAATATAACACAACTATCTTGCGCATAAACACGATTTCTTACCTTTGGTGGAATGAAAGTAAGAAGCTCGTTATTTTTCTTTCGTTTGAGAAGAGTGTTCCCCAAATTTTCATAACCACCGATCTTGGCTATCCACTAGAAAATTACAAGAAAGCAGACATTACTAAATGCATTGAACAGTCAGAACCAAATTTCGACTAAAAATAATGAATAACAAAACGGAAGTGAACCTTCTAAATTCAGGACTCATAGTGAACAGAAAATTTTTATGGGAATACAACAAAAAAGGGATGAAAAATTGCACAACTCATACTTCTATTTCAGCCTAAATTTGGAAAAACAAACAACGGAAACTTGGATGTTAAAGCCTTTAGCCAGTTTTTTTTTTCCTAACTAGCTTCTGCAATTCTTTGATTAATTTAAAAGAGATTAATTTAAATTTTTTATGAAAAAGGGACTCAGTTTTAGTTAAGTAGTTTACTCCTAGAAATGACGTGATGTTTCACTCCTCTTCATCAATATGTAGCTGCCACTCCTGTTCTACACTGCAAGATTGCCTGATTTAGACTTATTTTTTTGTTTATATTGAAGAAAGAAAGAGGCACAAGAGCACATGAAGCAACCATTGATACAATTTATGACTTAGAAGCAAATTATGCGGTTAGATTATTATGCATCAATGTTTGCTGATTGTGTAAATCTGTCTGCCAAAGAAAAGAACCAAAGGAGTTTCTGACAACCAGCATTTGAATACCTCTGAGATTGATTGATCATAAGTCCGGGACCTAAGAGCTCCATAAAAGTCCAAGGCTACAAAAATAGAACAGAAGTTTCGCATTTACAAGTGCAAAACTAAAAGCATAAAATTATTAAAATAAGAACGAAAACACTGACCAAATTCTCAAGTAATCTAACTGAATTCAAGGGATTGAAACCATGTTTCAGCATATTTCAGAAAAATCGATCAAATTATACAAACCTTGGTTGGGAAATGTGTCCACAATGGTCTCAACTTGTCCTTTTGTTATTCCATCCTTCTCATACATTCTCTGAACAATGTTTATAATATCATCTCGATTGGGTTGCCTGTGCCACATTATAATGTCACAAAAAATGAGAAAATAAAATAGAAAGTCTTAATAGTTCTAAAACAGTGCAATCAGGGGGTGGCTTTATTACCCAGGTCTACAATAAGAACAAAAATTAAATAACTGAAGCGAAAGTGAAAGGGGGTGAGAGAGAGAGAGATGGAGTTATATGACCTATTTCTACCCAATAATTGAGCAAATAAATAAATAAATAATTTAAAAATATTCTAGAATGATGGTTTAATCCAATGAATTAGTTGTTGCCTGATTGAAACAAGTTTAGAATGCTACCAATAGGAAATAAGTATACATCCCAAAATTTCAACATACCAATAGAATTTTTCCATCCTTCCATCACGAATCAAAGGAGCATAGAGTGTAGAAAAATCATTTCCAGTAACAATGATTGGTATTCTATGTGTAATATCTGATTCTCTCCAATTCTGCCCGATGCTCACTCGTGTTGGATTATCTGCTAAATTCATCAGAGTTCCAACAACAATCTGATTGTTTACTGTCATTTGAGTATTCCCTACAAGAGAGATAGACATAGGTTTGGATAAATCAGTTATCGCATATAACCAATCCCGAACTGTGGGCACCATACATTTGCTAAGTTTCATTTGTATTTTAAACTCACCAAATCTCCCTAAGCCCGCATCGATATCATTAACCATCAAACAACTCATCTTTCCCTGCCAGAGCACATTGCCACAGCATTAAATCCTTATGAAAAATTTAGAAACTTCATACAATTTATAATCCCACACGAACAGTATAACATCTGTTAAAGAAAAGAAGCACTGAACTCACTTTGAACTTGCATAGAAACACCAGGTGGTGAATAGATGGATTTATTTAATGAATAAGAAACTAACTTCTAGACATAAAGATGAAACGATAAAAGTTAACAAGATCTATTTTATTATCTTGCATTGACTTCAGTAAGAAATTCTATAACTCATTTCACAAGTAGATTTCTCCCAATGATCACAACCAACAGGAAAGCATAAGCATGATCAAAATTATCAGTTATACAACAGTTCTCTAAGTTTCGCATCTAAAACGCAAACTACAGATCTAGAAAGTGATTATGCATGCAAGACTGAAACCAAACTCACTAAAACTGTAGATTCCAGGTTCTTAACAAAATAACACAAAGGCATTATATGTGTTTAATCAGTTTCTGATGTTGAAAGCCTTATGGTGTGGACATTGTCACAGTGGAAAAATCTAACCTGAACTAAATTTTTAGAAAGCTTTCTATGTGCAAATTCAAGCTAACAACTAAAGCACAACAACCCTACACATACGTATTTCAACAGTGAGAGTGAGGAGGCTTCTAACTTGGTTCTGGACCACTTGTGAGGCTGTTCTATACCGTTCACGTACGAGTTTCCCAGGTTCCCCTGTAAATTATAATACAATAGCAATCCAAACAAATGAGCAGCACAATAATAAGATGAAAGCAACAACATCATTTATTCAATTCCATAAGTGAACAAGTACAAGAACTCAAACGAATCAGAACAGCATATCATAAACATATAAATAAATTTGAGAATGGGGGGAGTATGAAGGGAATAGAAAGGAAATGCTGAAGTCTTAAAAGATATCACAGTGCAATTTCAGTAGGCAACTCATGGATTGACAGTTTGCAGCTTGCCTGCTCTCTCCGATTCCAGCTCCCCAGCAGACATAATAATTGGTTCAATACCCATGACTTGGAAAATAAGTTCAGTCTGAAACGTTTTTCCTTGTCCTTTGCCTCCCCAAATGCCTAATAACACACAATAGTTCAGAAAAGAAGTCAGATTTCCTAAAATAAATGCAAAGACTGCAGAACAAATCCCATTCATCCTATATCTTAAGAAGATATGGCCCAGGGGAAGACCTTGAGGTTCTTTTTATTTGTTTTTCTTTTTTCTTTTTTAAAATGGTAAGCAAATATACAAAGCTTGCAAAAATAGGGACAGAGGTAACTAAGAGAATAACTTAAGGACATCAATAAAACCAGTAAATGTCATCAAGCTGCTCTCCCAACAAAACCAACCGTCCATCCTGAAAATTTACCTAGAATTAAAGGCACTTTGACGTTGAGAAGGTGAGCAATATAGTTCTTTACTATGTGGCACACTGCAAGTACAGAAACAGATCTTGTGAGAGAAAATAAAAAGGTAGCAAATTTAACGGTATACTTAATGCTGCTTGAAAAAAGCTTTTAGGTCTGTCACTCTCAACTATGGTTCCTCTGAACAAGTTGAGGATATTCGTCAAATGTTACAGTTTTAGTCCAGAGGGATGAAGTATTTTGAGAAACAGAAACAAGGTAAGCGAGGAGGCAGAAGGTATTCTAAGCGTGGTTCACTTCATTCATTTCCCTTGCTGTACTCACTGAATATTTGTTTACTATATGCTGCAACAGTTTTCAGAGCTTACCAATTTTATCCTGCAAAATAAATCAAAACTGCAGATCAGCTTCTACTACGATAGACAATAACAAGTAAAGCTTGATCGCAATTTATCATCTGTATAACTTGAGATACATCATAAAACCAACGGACCATGTGACACGGTCATAACAACAATCTCCTTAATGAAAATGAAGAAATAGTCATACTCGAAAGAGGTAACAACAGAACAACGTGAAATAATGAAATGATGAAACAACACAATTTCGACAAGCCACGGGATCAAGGATTCAAGCCACTCACCATAAAAAGCGGAGCAATGTAATAATCTCCCTGGAGGTACTCGAACGTCCTGGTCACCTTCTGCCGGTAATCAAAGACGAAATCCGCTACGGAGGTAAAGAGAAACAGCACGGCAAAACTCAGTGTCAGGATTGTCAACCGAATTTCACCTTTCTAACAGTCCAGAAAGTTAGAAAGTCAAAGGATTCTCTTACATACCATCCTTCCCGAGGAAGTTTCCGACAAAGAGGTCATCGATCACACCTTGCCTCGCTCCAACCGCGATGTTCATGTTATCAGCCTCCGCTCCCAACCTGTAGAGATAATCCTTTCCTTCGGAATCTTTCGATTCCCAAGAAGACTGATCGGAGATTCTCTTTGACGAGTTCTGGCTGCCTATACCATCCTCGACCCCTGGATCCTGAGGAGCCTGATGAGCGGAGAGAGCAATCCGAGTCGAAATTCTCTTACGAGGCTGGGAAGGAAACGTTCGCCTGGAACCGAGAAAGGATCGAGGAAGAGAGAGGAGATCAGGGCCGCGACTGCAGAGAGCCATCCGGAACCGGAGGGAGTGGGGAAATGATTTGGCGCCACAGAGGGGAGGCAGAGACGAGGCTTTGGGCCTCTCACCCCATCATATCCGTTTGAACGAAAAGTGGGGCCGCTATCTTTCATCAGTGGCTCAGACGTTTTAACGGTCACTCTCGCGCCTCCGAGGCGCGCGCCCAATGTAATCAACTGTAATTGACAACAATAAACTGTCGCCTTGTCCCGCTTTGACGTGATTTATGTTTTTTTTTTTTTCTTTTTTAATCCCGAAGACGAATTTATAACTTTATAACTTTATGGTATTATTATAAATTGCTCCGGCGGCTCAACGATTGCGAAAAATGGTGACAAAACAATAAAACAGATAAGAGATATTATATATAAAGAGAGTATTACAGAGGCTCTTTTCCGATACGATACGCAAAAGTTGTTAAAAATTGGAGGTATTTACATCATGACCAAGATATACAGATAAAGTACTCGGCCTCTATAACTGCTAAGCGTAAGCATGATTCAGACACTATGCTTTGGGAAACGTTTGCCTCCTGCTTCTCAAGAATTGTTGCTTGGTAACTCCTCGCCTGGAAGAGAGAAAAAAGATCTTGCTCCATGAGTGTGGAGTACTAGAGAGGAAAGATGGTGATATCTTACTCGAGAGAGTAGCTCACCTGCTTGGTCGTCAAGGAACTGAGGTTTAGGTCTCGCTGGGGGTAAATATGGCAGCACCCATGAAGGTGTGGAAGGACGAAGCCACAGCCCCTCACCAGTAACCTTGTGTTTGAAATCGGGGTAATCCAGATGGGTCTATACAATTGCAATTGAGTAAGAATAAGGAGTTGCCATAAAGAAAAATTGATGTCTCAAAGAGGAGTATACGTGGTACCTTATTTGACCGGCAATCCCACCATTGATCTGGATTTTCCAATAAATTCTTCCACAGTGTGCCTGCAGATTACCAAAATATTATAACTTGTGGTGAAAAGAAGATATCCACTAAAAGTTCAGGATTTAAATAGTATCAAACCTACAACACCTACTGAAAAAGGTCAGTGGAAGTGGCATCTCATGTTGCTTACGCAAAAAATAACCTTTTCATTATAAATTTCATGTGCAGTCCATGCTATGAATTGACAGAATAAAAATTAACTAAGAAAGCTAATACAGAAGAATATCGTGAAATTTTGCAACAGGGAAAATGCCTAAACATTTTGATGCTTGACATTCAAAAAATAAAAATAAAAAAACCCAATACCATTTCTAATTCTAGAAATTTGATACTTTGATATGATGGAATACAGTGATTAACTACTTCTAGAATGAATCGATGTTCCAACTGAGGATAATTCAATTCTCAGTGCTTAATCTTAAGCAGACCCACTCACTCAAGAAATTTTCCTTTCTCTTGCCCCTTGCTTGCAGGATGAAGAAGGCACAAGGATGCTACTTAACAAGCTTCAACTTTGGTAGTAACATAATTGTCAAACTTATGAAAGATAAGAGGTGCAAAGCAGATTTCCCAAACCAAACGTGCTTACCATCAGACTTAAATCCTTCAATTTCTGGCAAAACCCATTCTGGTGCACGATCAAGGGATAAAGCTATTCCAGTACCCTTCATTTTAAAGTCCGGGGAATCTGGAGGTACCTGAAAGTTTGAATCACTAACAAATTGCACAAGTGAATGCATAGAATTTTAGGTAAATAAAATCAAGAAATAAAGGGGCATGGATGGCTACCAATCCATTAAGCTTCTCCATCCTGTTATCCCACCAGTTGTCTGGATTCTCTATGAGTTCTTTCCACCATTTCCCAACATAATCTTCATCTTCATGTAAATTTCCTAAAGAGAAGCATCCATGAGATGACCAAAGGACAAAAAATCAAACTGAGAAGAAATGTAGTTGCGTGTTAATAACAGGATAAGCTACTTTTTGGTGGTAATAAAAGTTTCACACTTTAAATAGTAACAATGGCACCATTATTACTTACCTTAAGAATTTGGCCTTAGATTTTGAAAATGCTAGTGATTTTATTTTTGGATTGCAACACTTCATTTGGCCAAACCACTACCACCCATCAATTATGGGTGATACAAATGAGTGATTCCGCAGTAATTCGCAGAGCCATCACTTCCTCGTGATCTACCCACTCATGATGTTGCAAAAAAGTTACTTGCGTCAAGCTGGACTTATTTAAATTATTCAGTAATAAGCAATACACCCACCAAATTCGTGTAATTTGAGTTATCCATCCAGTGATAACTCTGCCTCTCTGATCTACCAATTTACTGAACAACAAAAACACAAATTTGATACACATCATTAATTTGCATCATTGATCATCTATAGGTAGCTCAAAACTGTAGGTGTGGATCGATCAAATATGATCTATCTATCTAGCTACAATTTTCCTGACCACAATGAGATTTTACGAACCTAGAAGATATTTCACAAAAATAAACAAAATAAAAAAATAAACTAGAACCACTTAAAAAAATAATAATAATAAAAAAAAGGAGAAGAATAAATAGAAAAGATATAATCAAACTAATCGGGTCAATCGACACAAGATGTTGACAGGAACAGCCCGAGCCATACTACTGGGAGTTGTCCTCTAGCAAGTTCATACATTGGCATGACTTAAATATAACAAAATATACAAGAGCATCAACTAGACATACCACCATCAGGAATCAGAAGGCCAAACTTAAGCCCTTTAATTTTTAGCAGCACCCATTTTGGTGCATTGTCCAGCCATAAGCCAATTCCACTAATCTTGTGCTTAAAATCCGGATATTTTTCACTCAGCTGCATTACCGAGCAAAAAAATTTTAGCATAGACATGCAATGTACTATCACAATGACAAAAGGAAAAGACAATGGTCATCACCAATCTATTGAGCTTATCTATTCGAAAATCCAACCACTGATTTGGATTGGTCACAAGGTCTCTCCAACTGCTCTCTGGAAATAGTATAAAATAAACATGATAAGGAAACTCGCTCTCATAAGCAGCCTAATAATAACCCCAATTTGGAGTAAACACTGGAAACAAGTATGTATAACTAACATACCATCAAAACTCTTCTCACTAAATTTACGTCCTTCAATTTCTGGCAGTACCCATTGTGGAGCATGATCAAGCCATATTCCCATTCCACTAACTTTGTGTTTAAAATCAGGATTGCCAGGATTTACCTGAAAAATTAACCAGAAAACAAGTAATGTGAGCAGAAGCATATTAACAAATAGGCTATAGATCAACTAGATTAAACAGATCTAGTAAAGCATGCAGTGCACCAATTTTTGAAGCTTAGCCAGCCG
The DNA here is from genome assembly GCA_019845555.1 of Aristolochia fimbriata. Classification (NCBI taxonomy): domain Eukaryota; kingdom Viridiplantae; phylum Streptophyta; class Magnoliopsida; order Piperales; family Aristolochiaceae; genus Aristolochia; species Aristolochia fimbriata. The sequence goes on from CM034078.1 coordinate 4,961,690, forward strand.
CTGATCCAACCACTGTTCAGGGTTGTCTAGAAGATCTCTCCAAACAGCATCACCAGAATCTCTAGTATTACTTCCTACAAAGAAAAAAAAAAAAAAAAAAAGGGGGCACAATTAAAATTGAATTCCTTTTTCTGAAATATTGAGCTTACATGAGGACCCCATGCCCCGAAGGTTCCCCACCACAAATCCCCCTTGCGTAAACTGAGCTAATGCACAGGTTCACCAATCGGAATGAATGCAAGGGAAAAGACTAGTAAACATTTGAATTGCTTTAATACCTACACATATTAACTGTGAAAGCATATTGAAGAAACTGAAGTCCTAAGGGCATAAGTAAGAGATTGAGTGTCGGTGTGCATGCTCACCATTAGAAATCTCAGTGTCAAACTGAAGTCCGTTCACTTCTTGCAAAACCCACTGTGGGGCACTATCAAGCCATAATCCAACTCTGGTTTTTTTGCTTTTAAAATCTGGAAATTTAGGATTTACCTGCTTATTTGACACAGAAAGAAATGCATAAAGATAGTAGATCAAAGACCCTTAACAAATAGGATAATTACATATCATAAAATAGATAAACCAGTGGGAAAAAGGATTACCAATTTGTTGATCTTAGACTTCCGATAGTCCAGCCACTGATTTGGATTGGCTATAAGGTCTTTCCAGTGATTATCATTAACATTTGATTTTGTGAGTTTTTCTGACAGAGAATATGCACAGCGGACCATCTTTAGAATACAGAGGCACGAATAAGGACAAATAGCCTAACAACCATATCTCAACTAGTGTTTAGATATCAATTACTCGAATGTAGTATAATAAAAAGATTAAGCAAGAGAAAGAATGTCAATGTATTGCTCAAAGCTGGTAAGCTTTTCAATCTGCGCCTTTATGAGAAAATAAGGTTTAGAAAATAACAGTAATATGTCTGATAAAGGGGTTTTTGCACCTTACCTGAGAAGTTAATACTTTGCACATATTTTTCTTCATGTCCCTGCACTTTTGCCACAAGCTTTGTAAAATTGGATTTCTGTACAAAACTTAAATTTTGGGCCAGAACCTAACAGTAGATCATTAAAAATAAAGAGGTTAGGTTTCTTGTAATAGATTCAGAATGCAAAAGTGAAATTTTGGGAAGATAAAAAGCTTTAACAAATACATATTTTAGTTTGAGAACATAATGCACAGAAAAAAGACATCCGCACGCTCGCTCAGAGGCCTTATAAAGTAAGTGAAAAACTTATCTATATCATGATGTTAAGATTGAGGCTCATAGACCTGGCACGGAATTGGTGCGCGACAGAAGTTCCATAAATCATACCTGAAGGCCAGTTTGCACCTGTTGAACAGCAACAGGCGGTGAATCTCCACTTAGCTTTCCTTCCACATAAATAAGATCATTCTCCCTCAGATGAAGCACAGCAATTTGTGCCAAATCGCCTTCAAAGATTATCGGAATCCTGAATTATGAGAGAGAAGGGGACAATTCAGCCCGGAGAATGTGATAATCCCAAATCCATGATCGAAAACGACTGATAAGAATGGAAGACAAGGAAACTCGGTAAAACATAAATAATAACAAAATGACATGTCTATGAGAAGGCACACTAGAGACAACATGTAAACAAAGTACTATTGAGAAAAAGATTGCTCGTGCTGCACAAGAGAGCGGGAAAAAACCGAAGAGCATTAAATAGGAGAAAGAATTTCATAGACAACAAGGAGGAAAATCAAGCTTACAGCAGCTGCGGATACTCTTCTTGCACAAGGGTAGTGACCGCCCAGTACTTGTTATCCGGTAGCACTTCGAGGTGGACCGGAGTTTTCACTAGTCCCGTGAGACGCACTGAGTTGGCAATCTTCGCCTGCCACGGTATTTCAGAGGGCCTCCTAGGAAGCCTCTTTCCCAACGAAGACGTCGGCTCGGGGAACCGCCGTCCGTTCTGCGCTACTTCGTCCACGGGTAGTACCCCTTTGGGTTCGGACAACCGTCCGTCCGCCTGCGACATTTCGTTTTGACGGTATTCAGCTTCAGCAAACCGTTCGCCGGCCTGCCCATCGGAGACAGCTTCCCTTACGGTGGCTTGAGTGGATTCGATCCCCTTTTCAGGAGATGAAGAGGCGGATGATGATGCCGGTGAGGGGTTCTCCTGTGTATGATTTTGAATCACAGCAGAGGTAGTGGAGTAGCGAGAGGAGGAAAAGAAGAGTGAACAGAGAAGCAATCTCTTGGACGAAGCCATCGGCGTGAATATTGCTCGAGACGCAGCCATCGTTCCTAGTGAGTTGTGAGAGGGTGTGTAAAACCCTAGTTAAACCCCATGAAGCAAAGAACAGTAGAAACAAATGAAAACACAGGAGTCGCGGAATTGGAAATTCCTTCTTTTTTAACTCTCAGGCCTCTCTGCTCTCAGCTCAAACTGAGAGCGGATTCCCCGACCGATGACGATGAGTGTTCGAGGAAGACCAAACGGACATTTTTCCCGGCTTTTGACGACCAACCGCTTACGAAAATGAGGCACGGTTGGTCGACTCGCTGGGTCGACCGAATTTGAGAGACGACGAGTCGGGTCGAGGGGTCGGCCGCTTGTTTTTCATATGTTGTAGTTATAGTGTTATATACTACACAAATTGATTATTAATTAGAAAATAATTGTATGTTATTAACAAGCCACTAACATGTTAACAATGAGAATATATTTATAAAAAAATCAAACTGAGGATACTTCCGTTGTAGACTTAATGATTCAGATATTTTAATAAGTGCCCTCTTATGTAATATATATATATGATAATTTAATGAACAGAAAATGTTATATGTTATATGTTATATGATTTCTCAATGTCATTTAATCCATGCCTCGAAAATTATGTATAAAATAAACATGTAATAAAAATAAAATAAAAAAAAGTACCTAAATCCGTGGATGTGTACTGAGTTGAGTGTCCACTATGTAAACATTAGTTTAATTATAGGGAGGAAGATAGATAATTATTCCATTTTTTCTTAAACTATTTTCGTTGCTATTTTTTGAGCTCGTGATTCGTTGGAGGAAGGGAGCAGACTCCAACGTCCCTGGAGTTTCGTTGACTCGGTCAGCCTCGTTCAACTTGGTTCGATTTGAAGCAGTTTTCCCTCACGACGTGGGCACCATTCCTGCGTCTTGCGTTCATCTCTCCTTCTTTCTCTTCCATCCATTTTCTCCTAATTTCGTTCCCCTTTCAACTGCAGGAATCTTCTCTGTCCTCTTATACGCCCCCCTCCTGTCTTTCGTCTATCACTGTCAATTTCGCATCGCCCAAGGTTGAAATGCAGGGACGAGAGGTTTATTGATTCCGTCAGGTCTGCCTTCGCCAACTCTCTTTTCTCCCCTTCTCTTCTCATTCTGGCCTTCTTTTATCTTCTTTTGAAAGATTCTCGTGGTGAATTGTTTCTCGGTCATTTGGTTTATCAGCAGCAATGGATATTTTATTTCTCTGCTTGGCCTTTCTTTTTGGTTAGTTTGGATTAGATCATATCTCTCTGGTTTCAAGAATGAGGATTTTGGATTGGATCGTTGTCTTTAGTTGAAACAATCGAGTTTTCTGACACAAACAAGAATTGGCAAGTGAGTCTTTTCCATTCATTTGACAGAAAGAATTAAATGTACCGATTCTTGTGAGTTCTGTACCCGTTTCTGTATCTTGATTTTTCTCTTAGCGTCTATTAGAAGGTCGGAAGTGCTTAGGTAACGAACGGAAGTGTTAGTGCTTGTTCTGGAGTAACAATTAGCTTACCCTACTGAAACCTCCGTTGTCTGAGAAGAGAACAACCTTGAAAATTTAACTGGATTATTCCTAACAAGTTTGCTGGTTTTGGCATTGATGCACCTGTGGAAAACTCTTTTCTTAAATTGATTAAATAGATAACTCTTCATTTTGCTATTAGTTTCAAATTCATTGTAGTTCTTCTGTTGTCCCAAGTAAATTATAGAGTCCTAATTTCATCTGCTGTCATTTAGAGTACTCATCGTCAGTCTTCACAATGAACCTTCATTCCTTGGCATCTTTTTAAGTTAGTTTAGTTCTTTTGCTTCCATTTTAGGTACTTGTCTTTGGAACTGAAACCACAAGCAGGCATGGCTGCGAGGACAAAGGACAGCGGAAAGGAGAAGACCAGCTTATCCCATCCACCAGGTACGGATATACCCCATGGGAAGAAAACTCCCAAATCATCCATTGCAGGGTCCCCAGAGAAAGACAGTTCTTTACTAGGAGAGAAACCGAAGCCAAACTATCTCAAGCCCACATTAAGTTCGCGTCCTGACCCTAGTAAATATGGAGGCAAGAAGCAAACTTCTGAATCTCAAGCCCCAAAGCGGTTAGCCCGTAAATCTTCCCTCGATAAGCCACAATCGTCCACATCACAAACTCAGAAAATTCAGAGTTCTGCAAGCTTCAGGGAGAAGCCCCTTAAAACTTCCTCGGCACCTAAAGCTGCTACTTTCTTAAGATCCATCTCGGAAAAAGTGTCTACTGCTTCAAAATCGCTCTCAGAGAGGGCTTCCAAAGCAGTTAGAAGTGGGAAAAATCAATCATCTACAAAGTCAAAGGTCATTAAAAGGGAACCGAGTTTTACAAGAAAAACAGAAAATAAGGCAGCTTCACCTGTACCAGCTGCAAATCAGGACACTGAAAAACCACCTAGCACATGTCACGAACAGGAAGACAAAGAAATAGAGAATGTGGAAGTGCAAGCCAAAGTGGAGGAAGAAAACCACCCTGAGATGCCACACTGTCAGGATAAAGCATCGGATGAATTGGTTGATTCTGAGCTAGAAACTCCAGAAAATGAAAATGTTGAGGCAATGCCTACTGAGGAATATGAAGAAGACCGCAAAACAAAAGTCGAAGGCACAAAAGAAAACGTTGTCCCTAAGAACCAGCAGCAGAACGATGAACAACATGAGACCAGTGTTCGTCATGAAACCAGTAAGACTAGTGATCAACATGAAGCCAGTGATCTTCATGAAACCAGTGAAACTAGTGATCAACATGAGACCAGTGAGACTAGTGAACATCATGAGACCATTGATCTAGATGACACCAGTGAGACTAGTGATCAGCATGAGACCATTGGTCAACATGAGATTATTGGTCAACATGAGATTATTGGTCAACATGAGATAATTGGTCAACATGAGACCATTAGTCAACCTGAGACCATTCAACAACATGAGATCATTGATCAACATGAGACCAGTGATCAGCATGAGACCATTGATCAACATGAGACCACTGATCAACATGAGACCACCGATCAGCATGAGACCAGTGATCAGCATGAGACCAGTGATCAACATGAAGGATACCACGCCCAAGATTCTAAAGAAAATAGCAATGTAGATGTGGAACAACTAGAAAAAAGTGAAGATGAGGATCCAAAATCTATTGAAGAAAAGCAGGAACCCGTGGATACTAAGGAAGAAGAGACATCTGACAGTTCCGAAGACGCTAAAGAGGTCTCCCATAGGGAAGACGTGGAGGAAGGAATCGAGAAAATCAACATCAAGGAAGGGGAGGCAGGAGAGAAGCCGGAGGAGCATAGCCCAGTTCCAGGCATCACCCCGTCGAAGAGAAACGACGATAGAGTGAAGAAAGAGTCTCCTGCTTACAATGACGTGATTGAAGAAACAGCCAGTAAGCTTGTGGAGAAGAGAAAGAACAGGGTATTGGCCCTGGCCGGCGCCTTTGAAACTGTTATTTCGTTGCATGAATCAAGCGTTCAGGGCCCAAAGGGGAGAGACTAGTACATATAATAATGTATCCGTTTATCAACATCCTTCACAATTCCCACTTTCCATTACATCCACCTTGAAAACGAGTGAATTTAGCTTCGATTCTGTGTTTGTATTGTTTCTTTCTCTGAAATAAAATTAAGCACACACTTACTACTTACTAGATTGAGATCTTATCTAAGCAATTTGTTTACTTCCTGAAACAATTTTCACTGTCGGCATTGGCAGTATGAGCCTACCCTAAAAATGATATGTTTGATTTAGATAAACTACTATTGTTCTTCGAACATGAAAAGCAGGATTTCATCAATGTGTTTACTGGGGTTTTGCCGAGAGAGTCTACTGGTCTTCTATTAAAAGAAAACCCAGGATTCATAAACATGTCACAGAGTTTATAAATGGGTTTTAGTCCAATTATAGATCAATACAACGTACAGCAATAGTTCAGTCGCCTGTTAAATCTGCATCACGTTTAAAACTGGGAACTAAACTGCCAGAAGAGACTCGATCCTAACAGGAGAGACCGACAAAAAAAAAAAAAAAAAAAAAAGAGGTTTAAAAAGATTAGATGTAGCTGCTTCAAATTTGAAGGGAGCTCTGAGTAAAATCGTTCCCACCAATCGTGTAGCAGCTTGCTCTTGGCACCGTGCAAAAGGTGGCTTGCTATAGAATAACAAAACCCCTGTTCGTTTGAAGAGCCGTTGCGATTAGTGTCACTCAAAGAAAAGAAATATCTTTCCATGTACCAAATGCTCTCTACCTCTCCCAGCACTGAAAAACGAAGCACACGCATTGAAATCAAAACAAGCATCGAACATTGCCTAGAATGACAATCAATAGTGAAAACCCATAAGAATATTACGCAAAGTTAGATTAAAATGAGAAAAAAAATAAAAAAAAAAATCTCAAAAGAAGAAAAAGGAAAATGTATCCAGGTATTGTGGCATGAACCAACAGATGAAATTCAAGCAATCTTCGACTGGAAAAGTTGATCTAGGCTCCAAGCGGCAGACATGGTTGCCATTGAAAGGCAAATGCTGTAGACTCGAATATGAAGCCATTTACAGATCGAACACATATCAATAACAGAGAAAGCCACAAAAAACAAGAATAAGACGAAAATAAACTGAAAATGAAATACAGTGAGAACCGAAGCACTCTTATTGAAACCCTAGACCGGCACCTTTCTCCGTTGCTGAGGATGGGAGAGATTGAGCTAGGGTTTGTTTATAAAGACGAAGCCTAGTTCTAGACCGCCGAATATCACTTTGCCACGTGTAGGGTTTTGATTCTTCCCTTAAAGCTGCTAACTCCGATTAGGTGGAGCATTTTGATTGGACATTAGTGGACTGAGAATACTCTATGGCAGGGAGATGGCTCGCGACGGTTGCGTAACTTTAATGTTCTCGAATCTTGTGATATTACTGTATCTCATAAGATTTAATCTTCCCAAAGTTTTATTGGTATCAATTTATTAAATCTGTTTGTAATTGTGCTTAGAACTAAATCACAAAATGCAATAGAAATCTGAAATTTCAACGAAACCTCTTGTTCGATATTTTAATTATAAAAAAAAAAAAATAGAGAAAAAGAATGAGAACGAGGACGTGAAATTAATGCAAGAATTGTAGAAGATGATAGGTTTGTAAAGATGATATCGAACTTAAGGGTGACTGTCTCAAAGGAATTTACAGGAAACAGAAAATCATATTTATTTTGTGAAGTGCACGATCATTTATACTTTTTCACTAATTTTCTCAAATATTTTAAAATCGGGTTGGACAGCCGGTTGTTCTAGAATAGGTCTTATATATAAGGTTCTCCATTATGTACTTAAGGTAGCATATTAATGAGCTACAATTGCAATGTGGTCGGTGACAATATCAAAATTTGACTTGTTCTCCTTTTATAAAGTGCACTCCTACGTGCTTCTCCTGACCATACTTTATTCTATACGATGAAGACGTACATGAGTATTTTATTATTTTACACTCATTTTACACTGTATAAGTCATTTATACAAATACTGTCACTATTAAAATGACATGTTATAAACTGCGAATTACAAACGTCCGTTACCAATATTTTATCAAAAAAAATTAAAAAAGGAAAATAAAAAAGACAATTGCTTTCAGGACCACATAGTGGGACTCAGTCCAGAATCGAAATTTTTTCTCTTTATCCATCAAAGAAAAGAGGACAAAAAAAAAAAAAAAAAAAAAAAAAAAAAGTGGATAGGTCTAGATTGACCAAACTTTAATGGAGGGGGATTCGATATGAGGCGAATCCTATGTTCCACGTCGGAGTTTATCCTATGTCAGCGTCATTTAATGATGATGTGGCAGTGGCAGACCGCGATACGTGGCCACTCCTCAGTGGAGTTCATGTCGGTCTTCTTTAGAAAGGCTTAACCGCAACGAATCTCTCTCACGCGTGGCATCACTATTAGCCAGTAAGAACGCGACACGCCTTCCATGACGTTAATGTTCGCCACACCGACACGTGGCTCCAGTGGAACAGGTTCATGAGGTCGTTGGCGAGCGGACAAAGAAGTGAAGAAGTCGAGGTGGAGGCCGAGTCAGCTCGGTCGTCAGTTAACGGGTCGCTGCCGATTCACGGTGGCGACTTGCAGACGTATAAATAAGTATAAAAAATTAGAATCCAAGACAACCCCAACCCGACATAATTTCCAAAAAAGCCCCCGACACAGCGCCGAGGCCTATACGAATCTCTTACTCCGATAAATTATTCCGAGTTAAGTATTCTCTTCATAATTTCTCATTGTAGCAAATTTCCCTAGCTAACACATTCGTGTCGAGCCCCGCCAGATTAATATCAGTTCTATCCCGATATATGTAACTTAATTGTAAATGCAGAGGATAACTTTGCTACATAAGCATGCTCAGCAGAAAATTAGTCAACCATATAGATTAGAGTAGATATTTACGTGCCAGCGTTGAGAATTAAGATATAGACGTTAGGCCCTCGTTACTTCGTAGTCCGCAGTCGCTCGATCCATGACGAATCCCCGCTTTTGATCTTGTTCTTGTCTCCCCATTCTTCTCCCAACTTTATTAAAACACGTGTTCCACGCAAGCCGATGACCGGGACCCCCTCCGCCGGTGCCACGCCGCTGAACCGACGCCACCACCCCCTAAAAATTAATAATTTTTAAACCTAAAGTAAAATCCCCACACACATAGACATAGGTTTTTCAATTTTTTTATTCACGAATATATATTATAAATAAAACCTCTCACTAGTCACTCCACTCCTGTACTCCTGTCTCAAATCTCCACGGCCACCGCTCCACGTGTCGGAACCCAATTTCTACACGAGTCGGAGGGTGGACCCCGGGGCCGCGGGGCCGGTGGAGTTGAAAATCGGAGGGCGGGGCGGAGCCCCGGAGGAGGGGACCAGAGTCCGCAAGTCCACAAACAGCTCTTCTCTTTTTCTTCACCGTCGCGTCTCTCTCCACTCGAAAAAAGAAAAAAAAAGCAAACGAGGCACCGCCACGTGTCGGTGGATCCAACCGGGGGAATTATATTCCCGAAGCCGAATATCGCGAGCGAGACTCCGAGAGGGAGCGAGCGAGGAGAAGGCGGAAAGCAGGGGGGGTGGAACTTGGAACTGGGAAGCAAAGGAGATATAGAAAACAAAAGGGGGGGGGGGGTGAAGAAGAAGAGTCAAGACTCAAGAGTGTGTGAGTGAGAGAGGGAGAGAGAGAGAGAAAGAGAGAGAGAGAGAGGAGGGAAGAGAGAAGTGGAGAAGCCGCCTGGCGCATGCTTCGAGAAACGTGTTTCCAAACTGTTTGATACTACCAATATATTATTGTTGGAGCTCTCGTCCCTCTCGGCCGACAAGGAAGGGGGAGTCGCGATCGAGCGGAGTAGGGGAGGGGAGAGGGAAAAGGGGTCTCTCTGTGTGTTTGTCTTCGATTTTTCTTATTGTGAAATTGGGTTTGAGGTGGAAGATCCGGTGGGTTTGATTGGTGTCGGTGGGGAGAAGAAGACGGCTGTGGTGGTGGGGGAGTGCTGGCTTTGTTTCGGGATTTGCGGATTGGGTTGACGCGTAGGCGGAGGATAAAGGTGGTGCGGGTGATGGATTGGTGGCACAAGATGTTTTTCCCCATGAGAAGAGCTTGGTTTGCCGTCGCTTCTCGCCTCAGAGTTCGCAAAAACGGTAACCTTCCTACGCCTCTGTTCTTCTTCTTCTTCTTCGTCTTCCTCTCTTCTTCTGTATGCGGTCCTAATTTATATGTTGAATTTGGGCGGTAGGGAGGGTGTCAGGATCCTTAAGAGGATCGGGGCTCTCGTTATATGCCTTCGGAAATATTAAATTTGGCTTTGTTTTGATCCTACTGATCGTCTCTCATTCTGTTTGAGCGCGACGATAAATCACCTATAGTAAGCGTCGTCGTATTTATTAAGAGGTGTTTTTGTTTCCCTTTTTTTATCCCGAAAATTTTACTCTTTTTCGGTTCTTCTCATTCAATTCCTCACGGAGCCGCGTCGGTTTTGTTCTGGTAGTGGTACTAGTCTGTGAATCGTTTTAAGAAATCCCACACGGATCCTGTCGGTTTAAAGTTGTTGGAAACTGGTTTGTGTTCACCTTAGGAAGAAAAAAAAAAAAAAAACCATTATTTCTTACACGAAACAAGAACGTCTTTCATCGAATTCTGTTCAGTCTTTAATGCCACGAACAATGACCATCGCCGTCCGTCGATACGTGTTGTGACGCGCGTCTTAGTCTGCTGAAGCAGCTACCTTTCGGTTCTGACTTCTGATCTCTGTTCTTAATCGTATGGAAGAATTCATCTATTCAGGAAAAGTTAAAATTTCCCTGTTTCCATTTAAACTTTACGAGAACAGAGCCATCAATCCTGTTCACGGGGTGGTCTCAATTTTCTAGCGTACTTCGTGCCTTCCTCTCCTCTTCCAGTCTTTCATCATTTCCGGCATCAATCGAGAGCCTTTTGATCCGCTTTTCGCTTTTGATTGTCCTCTCTTTTTTGAATTGGGAAATGAAATCTCTCTGCTTTTGATTCTCCCCTTTCCCATTATCCACTCTGACCTTCAACGCCCATCAAAGTTTTATCTCTTCTTCTGCTTCGCCTTATCCCCTTCTCTCGGTATCCTAATCACACTCCCGTCCTTGTTCATTTGATCCTCTATTCCTCTCCCTCGGCCGACACTCTGTGTAATAATCATGTATTGATAAAGGAGTGGTAAAGAAGGGAGAGAGAGAGAGAGAGACTATCGCGTGTTTTATTGAAGTCTTTTTCGAGTTCTGTCGAGTTCTCCAGTAATGTAACGGTCGGGTGGTGCGGTCCCCGGAATCCCTCCGTCGATCCCCTTTCGGCGGTCAAATTTTACGGTGGGACTCGTCTGCGTAGGGTCGGCGGAACGTCGACTTTTCAGCGGTGATGTGTGTGTACTCGGTTAGACTTAAATAGGTTTTAAAAGACTGAGAGAGGAGTGGGTGGAGGGCTTGTCACCGTACACGTGTTTGGTAATACTTTTGTAAGGGGGCCATTCCATTACATTTGGTCGGTTCGGTGTTTGTCCTTTCTCTGCTCAGACCAGGGGTCATCGCCATAGATGCTACCTTTTACCTCTCTGTACTCTTCTCTTCCAGTGGAGGAGTTATGTATATTTAGATCAATTTTCTCAGAAATTTATAATACCCAGTTCTCGATTTCTCCGGAGCGAGATGGGAATGGGTAATGGGTTAGGGAAAGTGTTTTCTTTCTTTTTGGTTCCGTGAAGTGCCTTTCAGATGCTCGATGAATTGTCTGTCTTGTTTTTTTTTTTTTTTTCACCCGGTGTGTTGTAGTTGCTGAAATTCACTTTGGTTCTTGTTTGGTGTGGCAGGAAGGGGGCTGCTGAAGCTTCACGACGACGTGCAGACGTGTGGGTACGAAGACGTGCAAGTGATGTGGGAGATGCTGCGGCGGTCGGAGACGGAGCTGTCGCAGACGGCGAAGCGGAAGCGCCCCTTCTGGAGGTTCTTCGTGTGGCCGCCCAACGCGAGAGGAGGAAGAGCCGTCGCCTCCCTCGACCGCGCCCAGTGAGTGGACCTGACCCTTGTATGTATTTGTACAAATAACATACGAGTGGCTCATCATCTCACATGGAGGCGTTTTCACTCTCATTCACGACACTCACCAAGAAAAGAAGAAGCTTTAGCTGTAAAAATATAAAGAAAGAAACGTAAGACAGACAGACCCTGGTCACTGTTGGCTTACCGCTGCTGTTTCAGTATTTCAAGACCGCGATATGTAGACACAGTCAATAAAATCTTTACAAACGAGAAAATCTCTGGCTGTTTCCCCCGTCCCTCTGTGTTTCTGAGTTCTCGTCTTACATCCATATCTCCCCAGCCTTGAGGAGGCGTGTGGGAGAAAATAAGAATATAGTTCTTCTTGAATGTAGTAGAATATTAAATCTTGATTGATTCTCTAGTATTTGTGCTCCGTCCGCCTTCAGTTTTCTATTCTCTCTGTTTCACTCACAAGCAAGCCAAGTATTTCAACGAGAACCCTTTAAACTACTAAGCAACAGGTGTGAAATCAAGCAGTCGCAACTTGCAAGTGCGTCAGTGCGTGGCTGCCATAATCACATACTGTATATATCTGAATTTTCACCCTCTCCAGAAGTCCTACCATGGGAGTACAGGACTGGTGAAAAACGTATCCTTACAGGCCGAAACCGGGTGCTCGAGCTTCGCGTACGAAGCATTGCGCGGTAGCTTCTGGCCATATAGTGCTGCCTGTCACCATTGCCGCTATAAAGGGAAAGTTGATGTGAGTGTCCGAATTACAACTGTTGAGTGTTCCTTCTCTGTTTATTTTTTTTGGTTGGCCACATTCTGGTTACATTCATCGAATGATGGAACGATTGGATTCCGAAGTCGGAACTTGGAACCTATCTTCTCGTGACGATTAGGCATCCATCGAGAGACGAATAAGATTATGTTATATACCTCCTATTAAGGATAAACGATATGACTAATAAGTTACAATAAGAAGTTATATTATATTTTTTTGTTTAAAAACCTAAAACGATGACAGGTTTTAAAGTAGAAAAAACATGATTTATTAAAAAAACTGTGGATCGTATGGGTTTATAAGAAATGACTCAAAATATGTAGAAAATGGCTGATGATATGTGCAGTTCTATTGGCCTCCTTCCATTGTTACAAAGGCGCATTATTTGACTACTTTTTTTTTTGAGGTTTGGGTTACTTAGTTAACAGTGTGGTTTGTCCGGCGAAAGGTGCAACAGACAATTTGCACCAGCTGCATTAATTTCACTCATTTTGGAGTCTTCGAAGCTGGTTTTCTTCTTGGAAAAAGCAACGAGAAAGAACGCGAATGGTCGCAAGGCGGGGCTTCGAGGAAGACGATGACCCCTGGCCCTCGGAAAGGATGAATCAAATGGCTAAATCATCAAAATTCCTAATGTCTTCTGTTTGTTACTTTGCTTTTGCTAAGCACATGAGTCTAATTATTAAACGCATCGAGAGTTTCGGCATACTGTAGAGTGTGCCACGTGCATCCATCGAGGAGGGTTGGTGGTGTGGGCCTCGTCCAGGATTGTACCAGATTCTTGGCCCCACTTCGCCTATATAATATCATAGTACACCTTAACACCTGTCTATGTGAAATGAGCCATGGTTTGGTAATTTGGCTTCTTTGATTGAGTTTGTTGCACTCCTTAATTCCATATTTATGAGGTTAAAGATGGCTGTTGACTAGGAGCAATTTCCAGCTTAGGAAGCTAAATATATTCTGAGATTTTTCTATAAGACAACAAAATGATGGGGACTAATTTCTAACTACAATATCATTACTGGAAGAGATTTCTTTCGACTAACTTCCTGGTGTTTGTGCTACCACATAAGTGACATGAAAATTACTTGTAGAATTTGTGCCTGCACTAGCACTAGTTTCAAAAGGTAAAGACTGATATATAATAAAAGATGAGATGAAGAAAGACAAAGGTGGTAATTAGTGGTCATATGGACCAACTTAGTACTTCTTGGTTTATTCTCCCCGTCCCCATCCTTTGCCCACTGGACCAATGAGAAACTGTGATGAAAAATCTCAAAAATGGACGAAGTGAGTGCATAAGAGTAGAAAGAAAAAATGTCAAAAAAGTGTGGATACGTACTGAAGTTTTAATTAAACCATAGATGAAAAACCATGTAAAGCACAATTACTGAAAGTGGAGAGGTGAAGCAATCACTGAGAATTCAGGCTACTTATTCCCACTACTACCACTTCTCATTTGGAGTGAAGTATTGCAGTTTCAGTCCAGAATCAGATGACTGCTTAATGTGAATGAACACAAAAGAGAAAGTTGGATGATTTAATCAGAGAAGGAAATCTTCCAAAACCCATAATTATCAGTAATTGTTTGTTCCCCAGTGGAAGCTGCCTTGGTGCAGCCTTTATCTTTTAATGACTGAGACTTGTGTCTCCTTACATAATTAGGTTAAGAAAACAAGATCACAAAACCAATGGCTACCCAAATGATTGGACACAGAAACAAAAAATAAATTAGTTTATCAGGTTGTATGAACTTACAGAGCAAAGATAAAAGAAAGTTGATATGGATGTGTAGTATTTTTTCCTGTACTTCTTCCTCTGGTCTCCTTTCAAAAGCTATCCCTGCAGCCGCCTATGCACTTACATTTTTGCCTTCCCTTTAATGTAAGGGAAGCCTCTCTCGTTGCTCCACTACCTCTGATAGTCTTTCCAAAGAGGAATTATTTAACGCGGGGATGATCTCACTGGGGTGATAGTGGGAGGGGGCGCTTCAGTGATGCAATTAACAGCCCTTGTTGCTCAATGATAGAGAACCAACCCACCCAGCTTACCTAACATTGAAAGTGAAAAGCAATTAAGGAGATGGGTAAAGAAACAAGCTTGATTTGCAAAGAGACAAGGCTGTGGTAGTCTTATTGGTTAGCTTGAGTTAGTTCAGTTTGATGACTCGTTAATTGGCTAGAAAATTTGGTCTTCCATCTAAGTTTCATATTTATGTAAGACCTAATTTTTTTCAAAGTTATGAGTTGCAGATTGTGAGATGTAAAATTTGTTTTTGAAGCCTTGGTGTGGTGAATGAACACGTGCCACGTTATTAGTACATGACTCTCATTAATATGGCTTTGTACGTATTAGTGCACACATGAGAGTTACGCGCTCACTAACGTAAGACCTGTTAATTCGCCACACCAGGAGGTGAGCTTGCCTTGTGCTCACTCTAGGTCTGGGCCATCCCAATTGTATCCTTGTCCCAGGGTTTTTGAGTCAGGTTAGGCTCTCCATGAAATTGGACTTATCCTTAAAACTTTAGTCAAACACTTGTAGTCTTCTTTTAGTGATAACAGTGACCAAGTTTGAAGTTAATTTCTGCATAATCAGAAAAGGATCTAAAATTCACCACTGCTTTAATGATCTACCTTTTAATCATGTATAACCCTTTTTTTTCTATCATGGCTTGGGATGTCTATTTTGATTACAACTTTAAGCATGGATGATAGTGTGTGTAGTCAGATAAAAGATTTATTACAAGGAAAGAGGTTCTTAATCCAGGTTGATGCCTTAAGAGGCAAATTTGGGAAATGCAAGATGAACAAAGACCTGAAATTTGATTGACACAAGGTGGGGTCACCACTTTGTTGACAAAATATTTTATTTGGGGAGACTTGTAGGTTTGAAACATTGACATCATCTTCCACAATCTTTTCGAAGTCCAAACATTCAAAAGGGGATAAAGGCAAGAGTAAAGCAGCTTCCATGGTACTCTTTTATTCCAGAAAATTCTTCATTTGCCTTCAGAAAGTGAGATGGAAAGATGGGTAGAGAGGCTGCTTCCTTTCTTATAAAAGCCATCATGCATGGTGTTGGGACTTGGGAGAGACAGCAGAATCTCTCACCATAAGGAATGCCCTTCCTCAGAAGAATGCCACTAAAGAACATTTGAGGGGCTACCCATGTTGCCATGACTTCCAATTGAGATGACAAGGGGATTGGAGAATATTGGATTGTAAAAGGGATTTTATTAACTTAGGGTTGAAGGATAGGAATCATTTTATTAACTTAGGGAGGGTCTAAACAATAAGATCCAAAAAGATCAAAGAAGTATCACTAGAAGAAGGGTTCACTAAGTTTTTGTAAGTCATGCCCAAATAAATAAAATCAATCTTCAACAACATGTAGAGTAGACGATGAGTATATTTGATAATAAATTCAAAATATAATAACTGAAAGCATTTAAAAAAAAATTAATAATAAAAATAGAAAATATTATGTTGAGTAATTCCTCAAGGGGCTAATTATATATATTTATTTCTTTCTCCTTTGGAGAAAATGACTGCTAAGATAGACCCATCCACCAGAAGTGGGGAGGTTCTTGTCTCTGCTCAATTGCTGGCCACGGTTTGGTATCAACCATCCACAATTTTGGACCACGGTAGCAGATTTGGTTTTGGTTGTGCTTTCGGGACCATTTCATCTGTTTTGGTTCGGATTATGAATAGACTTTTTGAAAATTTTCCTTTTTCCTCACTTTTTTGTGAGTAAAACAAAAAGGCAAATGGTACTAAAGAATTTTTTTTTTTTTTTTTTTTTTTTTTAAATCCTTAAAATTTCAACAACTAGAAAAATCTAATTCGCTTGTTAGAATAGAATCAATGTTTTAAAAACCAAACCGAATCGGTAATACATCCAGTGTCAATCAATCGAACCCTATTAGACCCGAATGGACCACCAATGGTTCAACCTTTGAATATTATAACCTATAAGTTATATATATGAAATACCGATTTGTAGAATAACAATTACTAATTTTCTTCTTTTTTTTTTTTTTCATGTTTATTGGCTAAGGTATGATTGCTATAATTTAAAACAAAGAAGTCAATTGCACTAGTTTGAAGAGGTCTAGAACTCGCTCTAGGACAATTTAGAGATGCGATATGGAGGATGGAGAAAAAGACTAGTCACTTGTACTTCTCCACGTAAAAACTTCATTGGGTATCAAACTGTGCAGACCTATGAACTAATCACTCAATGTGGTCCAAATATTTATTCTCAAGGCCTCGACCCATCAATTTGGGTTTTTCTTCTTTGGTACCACGGCATTAATCAGGACTACAACACTTTTGGACCATTTTGATCTATTTGGTGGCCATGAGCATCCATCTGAGTGTATTTTCTTCACCCATATCTGAACAAGAAAAAAGGTCAGAAAACTTCACTTCAAGTAACTACTAAAGAAGCTCTACTAATATCATTAATCTGCATTGGAATTAACATTTTCATTTATAAGTAATTATAAAACTTCCAAGTAAAATCAGAGAAGATAATAATTTAATGAAATGTAATACGAAGTTACGAACTTTTAAAATTGTTTTAAAATTATCAAGTAATATTTTATTACCAAATCCGTTCTTCTTTGATATTTTTTGCAACATTTATCACAAGTGTATCAATCATCTTAAGAAGTTACTAAACAACATATATCAATGACATGAATCAATATCCATTCTTTCATGTATGTCTAAAATATATCTCATATTAGTAATCAAAAGAGTTGGTGACATTGCCTCACCAATCAAATAACTAAACATCATCCTCATTCTATATTATGACAACTCCAACAACACCATATTAATTGAACTCTTTTAGTTTAATCTTCTTAATTATGTTATTTAACCTTATTCTATGCATCCCAATGGACCCCCTCTTAACTATATCAAAGCTAAAAAAAGCATATACTAATCCATAGAAAAGTCCCATAGACTGTAACAATGCAACCACCCACAATCACATAGCTAGGCATCCCTTAATATTTGTTCAACCTGGCTTGCTCCATATATACATACAGTGTGCCTCGCACAAGGGACCCACTTCATAGCCAACCCAATTATGCACTTAAATAAACAAAAACTCAAGTGATAGGACATGGGAAAACAAATTAGGAACTCTTCCCCTTGTTCTTATCACTTACCCAGAAAATAATATAAGATAGGATGTTAGGCAAGTCATGTTATACTTTATTAGAAGCAATGGAGATGGAGGAGGAGAACAAGTAATATTATTCCATGGGGTTGTGTGGATGATGACCAGGCTTTGAGCGGTTCTTTGGTGGCTGTATTTGCTTGGTTTGAGAAAGCGCCAAAGGAGCTCTGCTTGTTTTCAAAGATGACAGAAAGAAGAACACAAACAAGTCATCTGGTTGAAGTAACTCCAGTTTGAAGATACTGTTCTTGGGAAGTCTATGCAAATCTAAGGAAGCTGAATCTGAGCCTTTTGGAATTGGAGAAACTTTGGTCCAAGGTAAATGATGTTAAAGATTAGTCACATGTACATCAATTTACATTAAGAAAACTTTCTACTTATTATTGTTAATGAGACTGTAAAATATTAAATTTTAATAATTTTTATATACTCATATAAAATTTTATAATTGCAATCTGATTGGTCATAAAAACTCAAAAGTTTTGTAAAATATAAAATAAATTTATAAAAACTTATAAAAACTTTTATTATGTTAAAGAGAAATATTTTAAAAAATTCTCTCTTTTTTTTTTTTTTAAATTTACCAAAAGATTTTTTTTTTTTTTGTGGTTCATTACTGTTATTGTTTTATTTAATTTTTCAATTTTACTTGAAATTACGTAAAAGAGACTCAAGAACCATGTGCCTTAAGAAAAATGAAAAGATTGGAGGTGGCGTGTAATTTCTACGTAAAATCAAATTATTATAGAAATTGCCAACTTGGATTAGTTTCCGCTTAATTAAATTAATTAAAAGGGTTGATGAGAGCCTTTTTAAAGGTTACACTTAACCAATTAATTAATCACAAACAAAGTGGTGTTAATTAAATTATCAAGTTATCGAGTATTAAACACATGGACGCAACCCCACCTTTGAGAGTGATGTAAGCGTGCGTATCATTCTGAACCTACTGGGAAAGGGATGTCTCGAAGATCGAACGGCTACATGGGGGACATCTCAGCCGTCCATTTCTTAATTACATGGATGGCGTGTTTAATTAGCGTAATGCAGTACTGTGAACTATGAAATCAATCACTGCTCCTTGTTTTAATGATCGATTTCATGAATGAAACTGGCGCGTAATCACTCGTCCTTAACCACTTACGAACCATCATTAAACGGAGGGCCTAATCCCGGTTTTTTCTGGTAAATTAAGTGATATGTCTGCCCTTTTGTGGACGCGAGTCGCTTTCGACGGATTAAAGCGGCTGCCCACGGTGAGTACTGAGTGAGTACACGGGGGGAGATGGACCCACTAGAGGGGATATGTTTTACCTATTTTACCCCCTGTGTGTTGTTTAATTTCCGAATCTGCGGCGTGGTGGCTGAGTGTGGCATGGCAGGCTGGTGTGGTGAGGCGGTTTTTATGAGGTCGACGGAATTGCGATTTTTGGGAGCCGTAAAAACAGAAGAGCGAGGCAGGGAGTTCTGCGTACTTGAGATTTTTATAAAAACGGTAAAAGAGCGTGAATTCGCCTGAGCGAGATCTCAGTGGAATCTCGCTTCTCGGGTTTCGGGATTAACTGACGTCGCCGCGCCCTCCGAAGCGAAGCTTTCGTCGGAAGTTTTCGGAACCAGACATTCTGTAATCCTCGTGAACCGGGGCGGGGGAGGAGAGCTGAGAGAGGGTGTTTTCTTGCGGCGGGGGTCATCGGGGAGGTTTAAGGGCGGTGAAGTGAGGTGGTGTTCTGGAGTTTACGAAGCCGGAAGATCCGGAACAGAGTAGCTGATAAGGAAAGAAGAAAGGTAGATTTGGAGAGGTATCTTAATCTTTCCGCAAGATCGGTGAATTTGGTTTTAGTTTTCGTATTCCGACTGAAAAGATGCAGTGCTACTTGCGTCTTTTTTTTTTTTTTTTTTTTTTTTGATGAGTTTTGACTGATGCAACTTATAAACGGACGGCAGGTTCGTCATTGTTGTTGTTGTTGTTGTTTGCAGTTCCAAACTTGAACGGAGAGGAAGAAAAGTCGCTCGATACAACTATACAAGAAGTAGAATTTCTTTTTTTTCACCCTTCATTTTTTTAATCTCTAAATCTTTTTTTTTTTTTTATTTCTTCGAGAGGTGCGGAAACGAAACATTTCGCTTTTTCTTTTTCGAGTCAAAGATGTGAAAAAAAAAAACAGAGGAAATTCGGTAGACGGCCGGGGCTCTGCTCGTGTGTTGCGGTCCACGAAAGCGAGGGCCCCGCTGCTTGCTCGAGGAAAATGCGCCTGACAGTTAATTTATTTGTTTTCTGATTATTTGCACGGTCAAGATTGGTTGCCCAAGGACGACGAACACCAAAGTTAGCTCGTCAAATCTGGTGGGAACGGACTAATAGACTCTGATCATGCAGACACGTTTTTGTGTGCAATATTCTTCATCGGCCGGTGTGCGGATAACAAAAACTTTTGTTCGGGTATGAGATTTGATAAAGTTTTTATTTCTTTCTTTCTTTCTTTCTTTCTTTAGAGATGATGATTTCTCATATTTTTGGTGATGAAGATTGGGTAGTGATGAAGTGACGAATCGTTAGGTGTTACCAATACGTTTTTTGCATCGATTGTCAAGAGTTGGGTTTGGATGTTTTTTTTCTTTTTCGAGTCATACAGATGAGAAGAGGGGACAGTAATCGTCGGTGGTTTGGAGCTTTACGTCTCGCCGAAATTTCTGGAATAGCTAGAGGAGGCCAAAAATAGGAACACCCTGTTTTTGACGGAAACGGCTATTCCGGGTGTTTACTCTTTCCTAACAAGGAATAACGGCTTTTCTGTTTGTAGGTGATTTGGGGAGACTCCTCTGCCATACATGGTACTGAGGAAGTTATTGGTGTCCGTTATTTGCTTTCGGTTTTTTTGCTGATTTTGTTTTTATTGATTCTAGAAGCACCTGCTATTTGGAATTGTTCGCTGCCTGATAATCCAATCGATTATTTGCCGGCAGTAATCAGGCCTCTGTTATCAGTTTTCGTTGAATTCTGGCTTTGCTCTCATTCAATCCAATGAAGAATCCCAACTCAGAGCTCTCTCATGTCATTTGCAACCTGAATCCTTGTTGCCGTTCTTGATGATCAATTAATATATGTTTTCCTATATCGTTGTGATTCAATCAGCTGGAAGGTGAATAATTACAGACGTGCAGTTTTTTCTTTTTACTTTCGGAATAAAAGTATGCAGGGATAATTATTGTTGGTTTTCAAGTGAAAATTAATTGATCTAAAAGGAGATAGCTTCACCCTGGGATAGTACGAGTTTGTACCCTGTGATCTTCTTCATAGAGACAGGAAATGAAAACATATCTTTCTTATATCTAGTGTCTATCAAATTCTCCATCTAGCGAGTGACATGCCTTTTATTCTTGTTAATGTTTGTCCTGTGTGTCTTCCTGATTGAAAGCTGTGGTTTATACTTTGCCTAATGAAGTTGTCTAATGGGATGGTCCAGCTATTGAACCATTTGTTCTCAGGTGGATTTGTCTTTTATGTGTTATTTTCTTACCTCTTAATATTAGTACAAAAATCTTGAATACTGTATGCCCCCTAGTTGAAAATATCTGATATTACCAATTTGTTACAAATGGTTTTGGTTCTGACTTGGTTCTACTGGATTAAACACTGCATGCAAGGGATGACTTATAAATTTGTCATAACTGCTTTTGATCGACCAATTCCTTCCTCTACAGCATGCCAATTTCAAAGTTATGGCTCATTCCTTATCGTGTTACTGACAAACCAGGAGATGAATGTTCCACAGTGAAATGTGTGAACTTACAAAGTCAAACATTTCTATCCCTCACTAGTTGTTACTATCTTTTGCATTAGTTGTGATGCCTATCTATTTTTCGCTTTGTCAGTGTTTCAATGTGCTTTAGTCTAGTCATTTTTTTGTGTACTCTACTACTTTCACTCTTATTGCAATAGACAGCTTGTTAATTACCTTCTAGTGGATGACCAAAGGATTACTTGTTTTTTCTTGCAGAAATAAACTGCTTTATCACGTGTATAAGCTTTAACCACACAGTCCCAAATACACTTTTAACCATGGATGACTATGGAGGTAAAAGAGTTTATGAGGGACTTGGATTAGCCAGAAATGGTAATGGTCTTGCTCTCAGAGATTCCCAAAACATGAACAGAAACCCCCAGTACTGTAATCGGCTGGGATGTAGCAGTAGAATTACTGCAACTAAGGACATCAAAATCAGCAATTCAGATAGAGGCAAATCTTTGAAGCCTTCTTTCCGTTCATCAAGTAGCAAGTCCTTACCTGGAAGCTCATCTAAATCGTCACCAGGCATAAATAGTGTTAAAAAGGTTCAACAGAATCACAGGAAAGAACTAGTTATTGGTAGCAGCAATCGAGCACGTGCTGAAACTGAAATTGAAGTTTCTGAAAGTTCCCTTAATCACGTGGACATTCAGAAAGAGCACCCAAATGCCATTAGTACTGAATCATCTGAACTCAATGACATTGTTGTTGATACTACAACTCAAGAAGTTGAAAATTCCATTAGTACATCGGATATGAGGTCTAGGAAACAAAACCAATCATCAGGATCAAATCAAGATATTCGGGTAGCTCCCATGCTTCGACGTAATTTGTCATCTAAAAGTACCAGCCAAGCTCCAAGTTCTTCCTCTCAGGGTCAGGCAGGCTCCCATAGATATGGTCTTAGAAATTTAAGTTGCTCGTCTATATCAGATGTGCTGCCTTCAGGTTATTCTTCATCAGATTCCAATCGTAACAGAAGGATAGATTTGACAAAAAAGAGGAGCTCACCTGATGCTGGGAGCTCTTCTACCAGAGGGAAGAGCACTGGTGGACCTCCTTCCAGAGGAAACTCAACCCTTCATAGAACTTCGGTTGCAGGCTCAAGTCAATCATATTCTGAGCGTTCACTAGCTCAACAAGCTATAGAGAGGGCTAGAAATCGCCCCCTGGGAGGCAATAGCAGTCTTGCTTCTGTGAGGACCAGGAGAATAATTGGTGGCACTACTAGGATGCAGTCATCTGAACATATGTTCGACTGTAGCTCTTCACAACCAGCTTTGATTTCACGTTCTTCAGAGACAGAGAATGTAATAAATGAATCAACTGCGAGCAGCTCAACAGATCCAATTGCACAAGAGCTACCTTCCAGTAGCCATAATTTATGTTTCCGACAACTTGGGTTGAACCACGACTCACGAATGCGACCTGTAGTTCATCCTGAAGATAATAGCGGTTGGACATTGCGTGGTCTTTCATTAGATCGAGATGCCTTTCGTCGTTTTAACATGGATGGAATTGCAGAGGTGGAGTCCATCTCTTTGTTTGTTTTTCACATATAGCTAGAATTACATCTGTTAAGCTATTTGGTTTCTTAGGTGGTTGTTTTGCACTGAGATCAATTCTACTTACAGGTTTTACTAGCTCTGGAGAGGATTGAACAGGATGAAGAGTTAACTCATGAGGTTGTTGTTCCGCAAGATGTTGTGTTTCATTGTGACTTTACTACTTTGACATTTAATTTATTTTTCTTCTCTTCCTTTTTTTTGTTTAGCAATTACTGATTTTGGAGACAAATTTTCTACTGGGGTCTCTTGGCTTTCATGATCAGCACAGAGAGATGAGACTGGATATAGACAATATGTCATATGAGGTTTGAACAGTGGAATGGTTAATTGTGATATCTCAAATAATCTTTCTGGGGCTATCAACATGTCTAACAA
Source organism: Aristolochia fimbriata (assembly GCA_019845555.1). Taxonomy (NCBI): domain Eukaryota; kingdom Viridiplantae; phylum Streptophyta; class Magnoliopsida; order Piperales; family Aristolochiaceae; genus Aristolochia; species Aristolochia fimbriata. The sequence goes on from CM034078.1 coordinate 4,985,226, forward strand.
CTTTATCTTATGTAACAGGAATTGTTAGCTCTGGAGGAACAGATGGGTACTGTCAGCACAGCTCTTGCAGAAGAAGAATTGTCTGACTGTCTTAAGAGAAGCTTTTATCAGGCAATTTCTCTTGGTGGAGGGATTTCCGGCAATGCAGAGGATGATATCAAGTGCAGTATTTGTCAGGTAATTTTTAATTTAAATTTCTCAATTTTTAAAGGTAATTTTTCAATGAATCTTGGCTTTCAATCAATCCTCTCTTACACAAAATCTTTAGTGATTATCTGGTCCTCAAACTTAAGGAATGTATCCTGAAAGCAAACTGTGTTGAAAGATAGATCTTAAACTTAGACAACCTTTCTGCTCAGTTCCTAAATGTGAAAACTCTTCAAACTGGGGTATTACGCTTAGAGGGTTCTACTATAGAAAGTAGAAAACGAAAGAGACTGCACCGAGGAGGTCTTTCTGTCTATGACAAAGAACAATCTCAGCATATGATCCTCTATTTTCACTCTGTTTGTATGCTTTTGCTGATGATCATAAAATCTTAAAATCGTACATCTGTGAGGACGCATGTAATGTTTCTCTCCCACATTTTGAGAGGCTGCAGAAAGATTTTGCATAGGGAGTAACGTGTGACCTTTTGTTTACAGTCCAGTTATACTTTTCCCAACTGAAACTGCCAGTTAAACAAAATAATTTACTGCGTATTAAATTTGAGAGATCATACCATCTCATGTATTTCACCTGTTTATTTAGTTGCGTTCATCTCTTTTTTTAATTTTGTTCGTGCATTGTTGTAGTAGTTTTCTTACGCAGGTACGTGTTAATTGTTGAACTTGCTTTCCATTCTGTTTCCAGGAGGAATATGTGGAGGGTGATGAGATAGGAATATTGAGGTGTGAACATGGATATCATATTGACTGCATCCATCAGTGGCTTAGACTGAAGAATTGGTGCCCCATCTGTAAGGCCTCAGTTTCATCCTCATCCTAGTTCACTGAAATCCAGCAATTTCTGTACTATTTCTGTGCATAGTTTGGTGACTCCCTCAGTCCTGCCTTCTTTGTACATATCTTCCTCTTTATTTCATCATCTCTTCCAAATAAACCCCACAGGTCAAAGGAACTTGTATACAGCATTCTTGGTGCTCTTATGGAATCACATTAAACTTCTCTCTGCAAATGGGTATAAGAAATCTTACTCTTTGAGCAGTTTGTTCCATTCTCTTCCAAGCTTCAGTGGGAAAAAAATACGGTACTAGTGCAACTGCAAAAAAATATCATGCCCTGATTGGGTTCCGGAAAATGGAACGAGGACAACGTCTCCTCCTTTCTCGGCGACGACGACCCTCTCTGTTGTGTGTTCTTTGTATTTTCCTTCAATAGTTAATGGTGTTTTCAGAATTCAAATGCGTAAATATCCAAATCTCTTGTCAAAACCAAAGTTCCCAAAAACACAAAGCGAAGGAAGAAAAACAAAAAGAAGAAACACAAAAGACGAACCTTTTGGCTTCAACTTTACTGTCCGAAAGCTCTTCTGACCTGATTGATAGTAAGTTTAGGTTCATTGATTCGGTACGTAGACTGGACCCCTTCTGGTGCGGACCACTCACACGGCCTCTAAAAGAAATGGTCCACCTTTTTAATGCATTTTCACTTTTTTATGTGGGGGTTCCAACTAAATGTACGGGCTGATATTTAAAAGGTGGGACATTTGTGGGTTGGTTTGAAGTTTTAACATTGTAAAGTCGTACAGCAAAACGTTATGCATTTAGATACGAACTTGTCAGTTGGAAGCGGAGGCCATGAACCTTCTAAAACTTATAATTCAATGCTGTCTACTGGTCGTGCACTCGGCTGAAAAATGAATGAATATTATTTTATGATATTTTCGTCACTGTAGTCGGAAGAGTAGCTTGCCGTTTTTCAACCTTTAATAACCTAAATGTAGGATGGTGAGACCGTGAGAGACTAAAATCGACACAAATCCTCTCACTTGCAGAACCAAAACAAAACAAAAGATGGGTTTCGGAAATTATACACGCACCAGAAACATTTGTTACAATGGAAACATACCCAAGGAGTCGAAGAACAAATACAGATTCAGAAAATATGATGAGAAGATGCCAACATTTAAAACTCATCTATAGGGAACCCAATAACTAGATCTTTACTAGCACGTTCCTCCAGTAACACTTTATTCTGGCCTCACTTCTGTCACTTGAATTGGAGGAACTTTTTCCGATATCAACCACAGGCAGAAAAGAGAAAGGCAACAAGCATTACTTCTTGAACAGTGCCCAATATCAACCACAGGCAGAAAAGAGAAAGGCAACAAGCATTACTTCTTGAACAGTGCCCAATATCAACCACAGGCAGAAAAGAGAAAGGCAACAAGCATTACTTCTTGAACAGTGCCCAATATCAACCACAGGCAGAAAAGAGAAAGGCAACAAGCATTACTTCTTGAACAGTGCCCAATGGATGCTAGGACTCGAGACGAAGCACTTCAAATCCCATCGAAGAATACTGGTCTGCAAAAAGTGACATACATTTGTAATTGATAAATATGTTAAAAAACACACATACTCACACTTAACCAGAAACTTCTACAATGGCACAAAATTTTCTCATTGATTTGGTCGTGAGATGTATCCTGTAATGCTTATCAACATGGAAGTAGGAGAAAGAGGACGAAGAAAAATTTATCTGGTACCCTCCGTGACTTCTATAAATACTTTCCTGAGAAAGCGTAGGGAAATCTTTTGACAATGATGTCAAAGAACCTGTACTCATTTCACAATAAAGAAAACTGACAAGAATTATGAGTTCAAACGACGAGGACAAGTCATACCTACAAATCTTCATAAACCAATGGAATCAAATTCACATTTCTTTCGATAGGAACTGGCACGGGTATCTGATGGTTCTTTAGAAATCGGAGAATGCCACAAACCTCCTTATTGAGAATCCTATTATTCCAGGAAAAAATAAATGAGTAACGTCGTAGGAATGGAAAACATTTTATAAGGAATCAAAATCTAGAGGTAAGAATCATTAATATAATTTATTCAATTCAATAAAAAATAAGTGATAATATTTCCTTCCATGCCTGTCATAAACTTAACATACGAAGTCCAACATCATAATCATCGTGTGGAGGGTGCAGCAACACAAACACTCTAATGCATTGGCAAGACAAATCAAATAACTTTTACATGACACCTTCAAGAATTAGATCAAACCATATTCCCTTGAATCAAAAGTGATGTCAATTTAGTGGTTATGCCAGGAATGAAGACAAAAAGTTTGAGCAAAACCATTCAATGAAACTGGACAGCAATATGTTTCAATGCAAACCCTGAATGCTGTGCTCTAGAAAACTGTCACAATGTAAATGTATCATGAAAAAATTGGAACAACTGACTGCAATCAAAATATAAAATGACACAAACCATAAAGTTACAGTCAACACTCTGAATTGTGACATCCACGATCATAATTGGTGAGAAAATAGTAAGAAATGTTGTTTCTAGAAAAAATATTTCTCACCCTGAGTCTGTATGAAGTATGCCTACTTGTGTCTTGGGCAAGTTCAACAATGTTCTAATGGAAGAGGAGATTATTAAGCTGAGGAAGGCTGCTGTGATTGCTCAAGCATTGTGTCTTGGACAAGTTTGCTTACCAGCATTTTCATTCTAAACCAATAAAGTTTGTTCCATGGACTCATCTGTTTGCTTCATTGTAGAGGGATCTTCCATGTGAATCCTGGACTAAAGGCATATTGCTTTAAAAGCAAAGAGATTTTGCAGATAGTCTGTTTTTTTTTTTTCATGAGACTCTCTTAAAACTTTTTCAGATAACTTGCATAACATGCCCTCCAACTGGGTAACCTGTCCAACAGGTAATAAGAAAACAAGAAAACCAAAAATTGTGACCACTAAACGTCCTTGTATTTTGAGAAAGTATCCAAGAAAACGTTTAGAATGTTAAAATAGTCATCAAAACTAAAGACATTAAAGACATATATGAGACTCATATCTCCGAAAATTATGTTAACATTTATACTGCAAACTCAGGGTTGTTTCCATGTCAGTAATCTCATCCATGCGAAATCTGATCATCTCTGAACACTAACAGTGCCCCGTGATTCTCTCATAATTTTCAGTGGATTGGTGAAACTTGAACGTATTACTAGAAAAGAAACAACTGCAACTAAATTCCCTGGAGAAATAAACATAGTAACAAATGGTACACTAAATTCATGATGATTGTCCTTGTTACTTGAGCCTTTTGGCTCAAATCAAGTTGGTGGGTTTGTCATTACAATATGTTTAAGTGATATATTTTATTAAATTTCTTGTTGATAGGAGAATTTTGTACTGAAAAATTATGTAAAAAGTTTTTTTTTTATGAAATATGTAAACAGTTTTAAAAGTAAAAAACAGCATAAGAATGGAAGTACAAGAGTTGTAACATGAACCCCTCGTGTTTAGCCAGTTGTAATTTTGTTTATATGCTTGGTGTTGCATGATTTTTCAATTCCTAGAAAAAATTAATAAGAAATGTGAATAAAAGATTTGAATCAGGAAAGAACAAATAGCATCTTCTTAAAAAACTTGAATGAAACTTTGATCTTGTTGTTCATTTCATATATGAAAATCCAAGTAGCAAATTTTAGAAGAATCTAAAGATGATACAAAAGGCACCTTAATACTGGATTATGCAATGTTTAATATTCACAAATCTAAATGCAACACAAAAGGAGCTTTAGACATACATGCTACTGGTTCAACTGAAAATTTGGACTTCAGAGGATATACACTGGCAATAGTTCCAGTTACCTTACTGCCAGTCTCTGAAATCTGCAGTGTGCAGATAACATTTTTGAGGAATCCATTTAAAAAAAAAAAAAAAAAAAAAAAAAAAAAGAGGAACAACAGCATTCCCATGAAGCAATTGAAATATCAGATTGACGAAACCTTCAAGCTCAACAATCTATAGATTCTATATTAATCCAATAAATATTGCTTTTACTAACAAAAAGTAAAACCATCAATCAAAAGCACTTCTAAAATTTAATGAGGAAGTAAGGGATTCTTGAATGATCTGAAAGAGAGTTTACAGATTTTACTTAGCTGGATGCATCCTAACCATTTTCCAGAGTAATGTACCAAGAAAAAACAGCTTTAAACATTCCAAAGGAAAAGGACAGTTTAATACCTTCACTTCCGAATAAACTGCTTGATCCACACTTTCTCTGGACTATTTTGACAGACATCCCAATACCAAGTTAAACAAACCACAAGGTCCAGGATGAAAAATAACATGAAGATTTTATTTTATTCTTATTTACAGCTCCACTTATTGAATTCCAGTTCCAAAAATGACAATGTGGCATGAACCAGATTGTTGGAAAAAACAGTATGGTTTAGTCATAGAACAACAAAACAAAACACACAAAAGGATGTCCTCAAAATATTGAGCTCCTCCACTGCGGTGATTACAAGATCCATGATATTTTAGCCAATACCAAAAGAAAAAAATGGTAATGAGTCTACAAGAATGGCTTTATCAACGGTTTGGTGGAAAAATTAGCTAATCAATATGGAAAGCAAGAGCTCTCATTCTATTTTTTTTGGAAAACAACAAGAGGTCTCATTTTGCCTCAAATGTCATAAACCACCAGAAAAACTTGCTATAGCAAGTAATATTGTCTCCACAGCTAATTTAAACCCTCATAAAGGAACACTGAAAAGCTGTAGATTTTTGTTAAAGAAAAGTGACACAAAACAATCACTGTTTTTAAGAGACAATACAAAAGTAGGCGGTGTTATAGAATAAAAAATACTAAAATGACAGTAAATGCAGTACAAAATGCTATGGCAATAAAGAAGAAATTGAGTGTTTTCAGTAGAAGCACAAGGATCTGGTAGATAATTAGCTACTATTTGCATCATCAAGGATGCAATTGTACAAGATGAAATACATACAGAAGTCAGAAAAATAGTGAAAAAACAATATACGAAAAGTAAAACCAAAAAACAGATTAAAAATTATAAAAAACTCTTATGAAGGATCATACAAACAAACAAATGACAAACTTAGGAACCTTACAGGAAAAGGCAATGGGTCTCACGTACCCATGTGTGCTAATGAACTGAAGAGATGACCAACACAAAAATATTTAGCGAAGTAATTATTTTAGAAAGTTTAAGGGAACTTATAATAATTTTGGATAATCATTAACATACATGATTAGATAAATGCTTTAAATTTTCCAGTCTTTATGTTGACTGTGGAATTCCAACTTTATTCCTTTTTCTTTTTGATAAAGTGAGAAATGCAATAAGAGAGAATATACAAAGATGCACAGAAGCCAGCAAACAGCCCCCAAGATACTAACAAACCCTTGCCAGTATCTAATTCCAACTTTGTCTTTTTTCACATTTTGGTAACATTTCCCTCATGGAATAGACATTTTATTTGTTGTCTCCATAATAAAAAGCAGAGATTCAAGCAGAAACTTCTAAAAGTTATAGATGTTTTCTCAACATTCTTTTGTTATACACATGTTACATTGAAAAAAATTATTCTTAGATAGTCTTCCATAGAGATCAATTAAATTTTCAAAAGTTTTTGTGAAAGTTCTCTTTAAGATAGAGAAACATTATGTGAAGTTTGTGAAACAACTCATAATATTAGGCGAGCTTCTGATTCAAAAGCTACATCGTACAAGGTGATCCCCTCTAAATCCAGGTAAATTGCATTAAAACACTGTTGGAAAGAATCATCAGAGTTAAGATTAACAATGCACTGAAACAAGAACATAAAATTTCCACATGAAGTAAATAAAAAATTACATAAATTTGCTTTCAGATTTGATTTCTGAGTACTCAAACTGAGTGGGAGAATCATATTAACATCACTGAGAACTATTAAGACCACCCAAGGATTTCTAACATGTGATAGTACATACACCGCATCATTGCGTCCATTACATGATTTCACCTTTATGAAGCTACAGAACAGTATCCTGACTGCAAAACTGTCTTAAATTTCCTCCAAAATTAACCTCAACTTACAGAGATGCGTTATCTGCGGTGTTGGCAGGAGACGCCCCTTGTGAATGCTAAACATACAACAATGCAACCAAACAGGGATAACCTTTCCCGATTCCCTTTCAGTTGGTTGCTGTTAAAGTGTGTGTTGATCTGGCATAGGACCCCATGACTGGATCATGCAGAGATTTGTTGCTCCAACCCCCATGTTTGTCTCCCAATGGTCAGAGCTTCTCGCCAGCATTGGAATTCCTTCTCTTCCAGGCAAAGTTCAACAAGCATACCTTGTCCATGGATCGATACTTCCCTCAAGCATTTTGAACCAGATGGGATCCACACCAGTTTGACCAAGAACCAGAAGAAACCAACTTTCTAAAACCTTATTCCTCACATGAATGTAGACAAATTTTCTCAAGTAGCAATGGCCAGTCTTCCCCAAGCTGCTGTGGGTTCAGCTCCATTGCCACTTTAAAGTCCAAGAAAGATATTGGACAACGGTTTCGATCATCTGGACTGACTTCTATAGGTACAGAGCTACTTTGAATGTGCATGTGGTTCCCCGGCCATGCCCCATTTATAATCTTACCTGGAGGCAGTTGCTTATAGACTGAGTGCTTTATTGGTTCATGACCAGATCTTGCACCCACAAGTTCAACACATGACCTGATTAAACGTTTCAAATATGCGTCCAACCCATTATTCAACAAATTTGCAGAGTCTAATGAAACCCCATCAAGGCCTTCGGCTCCTGCTATCTGTTCCATCCGTTTCCTCAATGTCTCACTATCAGACAATTCACTGCTATCAACTGAACTATAAAAACTACTGCTACTTGCCATAGGCAATGTCCTACGAGCCCCACCAGCACTTGCAGGGCAAAATGGGATTCCCAGAGGAGCTCGGAGGGGGCTTCTACTTCTAGAGAAGTTAGAGTCATAGTCCTGCTCCACCTCTTCTCCATCTTCAATAATAAGTAAGTCAGGGGGGCCAACACTATGTACATGTACCGGGTCATTTGCAATGGCTTGTTTTACTCTTGGTCTTTTTGGTGGACGTAAAAGTGCATCTCGATCTGTCTCAGGTTGTTCAGCAAGCCCTTGATGATGATGCATAGGGCGTTCCATATCACATACATTTGCTTCACCATTTTCAAAACCAACCTTTCCCACAGCTTCTTCTGTGCCAATTGATTGATGTGCAGTCAAATCAGTCTTCCCGTTGGGCCCCAAGGGACTGGGCCTATCCTTAATCCGCCGATCCCGGAACACAGTCCTGAGCTTGCGAGGTGACATAGGCAGCACATCTCCATTGGCCCATATAGGAGCTGCAGCAGATCCACTTTGAGCATACCCTTCTTCTCTCTTCCCAACAGATGGCGGGGCATCCTTCTGGGGGAGTGGTGGTGGAACCGTTCCATGACAAGCATTTTTCAAAATTGAACGTATTAACTGGTTATGGAGGTGAAGATTTTCCCGCCCAAGTGTCAAATAGCACCATTTATCAAAATCACTTTTGCCGAGCTTCTGACTAAGTAATCTATTTAAATAGGTAAAATACCGATTTGCCCTGTCCGGACCAAGCTTCTTCACTATCTGAGACTTAAGGTCCGCGAGGTTGATCCTTGAGAGTTGCTGCGACGGTGGTGGCATTCTCAGTATGAAAATAAGATTCGCATTCTCAAGTGAAACTTCACAAAATCTTCCAAGCAGTAGAACAAAACCCTAATCGGACTAGGGTTTGCAGCGCCTGTAGTTAAAAAAACTACCTTCAAAGCTCAATTTCCCAATTCTAGAATCAAACAATGCCAGGAGAACTCGGAATCTCATCTTCTCAAGCCAAAACCCTAGAATCCAATAAACCTCCGCCTTTGATCCCCCTTCGAATTAAACACTAAATTGTAGAAGAAAATTGATTTCGCAGCCAGGATTCGGATCTATCGAATCACAAACCCTAAAGGAAAAGCCCACTTCTGCGGGAGCGGCGGAAACCCATAAGGACGATGAAGGAAGTAGTAAAAGCAGCCATTTTTCCAGAATTCTCCCTTTTGAGACAGCAAAGCTAGTGGAACAGAAGGGATCGTCCGCAGGCCGGAGTTGGAGGACTTGGAGGTATTTGAGGAGATTGAGAATTTGAATAGTGAAATTATAATAAAACCTCACGTTAGAAAGTGGCAAAGTCTAACCTCTTGAGCTAGGAAGAGTTAACCAAAGAGAAAGAATGGGGGTTTTGGAGCCAATCTCTGCAACTCCAATGCTCCCTGGCTTCTTCGTATTCGAATTGCACCAAGGGTCCGGTGTATATATCACCGCTTCTCTGCTCCGTGCCGCACTCACACCCCGCTCCTCAGGTGTATACTCGCGTCGTCTCCCTCTCCCTCGCGCTCCCTTCGCTGAATTCGGATTGCGCTCTCGATCGCTGCAAATACTCTCGCTCTCTTTTCTCTCTCCTCTCTCTTCTCTCTTCTCTCCCGGTCGAAGGCCTTTTTTTCTTTTTTTTTCTTTAAAAATAAATAAATAAATAAATCACCTGTAAGAACTAAGAAGTCACTAATATAAAACATAAATTATGACTTTCAAATAAGCTTTTCATTAACACAAGTGACCCAAATTATTTGATCGTACTTCTTCTTCCCCACTTTTACTGAGATTTTAAGTAACTACTAAGTGACTCTTTTTTAGAGTGATGCATATTTCAGCATTTGGTACAAAACTTCGGGTCAATGCCACAGGCCCGTTTAATGTGTCCCACCATGCGTTATCCTCTAGAGTTTTAATTTAGAAAAAATAAGAATTTAATCATTTAAATCTATTAAAATCTAAATCCTCAAGAACTATGTCGTGGTTTTATTTAGCTTCAAAAAGAATTAAATAATCCATTGCGATTTTGTGTGAAATATGAGCACAAAATTTGGGGCTCATGTGCTTAAGTGAAGTCTTTAATGTTTGCGTTGTCAAGATTCGATTCAGTTGGCCAAAACGGATTATAGGTCCCACTAGCCTAGTGGGTCCCAACGTTAAACCCACAAGCGGCCAAGAGCGAGCGTGGAAAGCCCTCCTTGGATTGCTGTTTTAATTTAGTTCCAAGGCCTTTTCGGACATGACTAGCGGAAAAGTGGGTCTGAACATCCCCAGCGGATTATTGTCATAACCCTTGATCATACTTTAATTATTAATTAAATCCATATATCATATATTTGACCCTTCTTTTCTCAAACTAACTTGGTTTTGATACGCTTTGATTTGATACGTAAAGTTTAATGAGTTGTAGAAAAGAAAGGCTGAAAAACTCTACCAGGAGTGAAACTGAAATGGAGAAGCGGATCGAGTCACACTTTACTCTCCACCGAAGTTTCTATTTTAGTTCGTATAAATTTCAGAAGACACACGAACCAATTGTAGCGTTAACGGGAAAGGAGACACGTAACAGTTACTACTTCGTTTCTATTTCAATGGGAAAAAGTGTCGAAACCTTTCCAGAGGGGAAGTCAAAATGGTAAATTCGAGTAAAGTATATTGTACTCAAAACGAAATAAGATTTGAGAGATCGGTTAATCTGTATTATCCAAGAAATTTGTGAAACATACTCTATCGTTTTAAAATATTTAAAAAACTTTCTTGATTACAGCAATCTTCTAATGGAGGCATCGCAACTAGGAATTTTGTTTAAGTCTGGAGTGGACAATCCGCTCGCCATTTTAACAAAGAGATCAGGCAATCCCAATCACAACTTTTTAACAAAGTCTAGGGATGTGTATCGTACTACGAAGTGATCCGCGCTCCATGGATGGCCGTCATTGTTGTTCTCTGCCTCCCATGAAAATTGAAAATCATCTACTCTCCACCTCCAATGCATATCATAATTCCCCTCCAAACGAACGGAAATTCGTAAGCCACAGAACGCAGGTCAAACTAAGTATCCGTTCGTCATCAGCCTGAGTTGACGACGAACCGGAAGCCAGTTATCAGTATGATATGTTCAGGTCAGTAAGCCAACAAGTCTCGACCATTGAATCTAACGTGTTGAATCTGATCCGACCAGCCAACAGTTGGCTTATTGTTTTACTTCTATCAGTTTGTCTTTGAAAGAAATGTTTCTTTACCTTTTTAAAACAAATAAGTTATTTCCTTTTCGGGGCTTTTCTTTTTCTGGCACACAAATGGGCTAATTTAAAGAGTTAGGTCCAATGACCCAACGGGTTGTGCCGGAATGAACTGCCCAAGTCAGAATTAGGCAACACAGAGCGATTAGCGTATTTTACAATGTTAAAATTTGGTTGACTCATCTGAGGGTCTCAGATGCCACTGGATCAAAATTTTTGAAACAATTTGAAGCTTAAACTGACGTTTTCTTCCACGTTTTCTTCCTCTTCTGTAGGAACTAGGACTATAGGATTCATAAAAAGAACAAAGTAAAAAATCTAGTCTCAATAATAGGTCGAGGGGCTTGATTCTACACTGCCAAGGAATCGAGCATAATCACAAAAGCAATTCCTGGGGGGATTAGTTCTCATATAAATGCTGATCAACCGATGAACTGAAACATAAAAAGCCATTCTCGGCGACACTGTTTCTCTAGTTGTGTCGCGGTGGTTCAACAAGTTAAACGCAAATCCTCTGACAACAGACAATCAAATTAACAAGACAGTATTGCTAGGAACACGAAGTCCGCCCAAGAGGCTGAATGCTTCAGATCTAGTGGTATTAATGGTCCCAATCTGCCATAGGCAGAGGTCAGTAGGATAATAATTACCAACCATTTTTTAAAAATTTCACATATCTTTCTGCTTTAATCTGTTATGCCTCGATCGCAAATGGAAAATACTAGCTAACGTAAAAGATGGAATAACATATAACTCTACATTTTTTTAAGATTTAGAAAAAAAAAAAATCCCATAAACGATTTAACGAGAATCAAGAAACAAATGAGAAGCATAAAAGATGCAAAACATATATCTATTTCCAACTTTTCAGAACTTGAGGATTGTTTACAACAGATGCTTCAAAAGAGCACCTGACCAGGAAAGACCTAATAATCTTTCCATGTATCTCTTATCCCCTAAGTCATCTTCCCATTCAGATATACAAAACAGTAATAGGCCCCTAAGATTCGGGCTCAATTTTTGTTTCACATGTTCACATGTCACCACCAAAAATTCTTTCAACGAAAGCATCATTTTATTTGTTGATAGAAATGCAGCTTCCAAATTCACCACGAACTAGAGTAAAGACGGCCTACAATCACTGCCAAGCACCAATTTCATAATACAGCAGTGCCTGCACAAATTTCGAGTCTTTAGTTAAGGTCAGAATAATAGAAGAAACTTTACTAAAAGATAAGCTGAAAACCTAACAGAGTTCTATTTACAAACAAGCGGGTCATCATATTCAAGAGAGGGAATACCATGCAAGCTTAATGCAGAAATTTTTTAATTTAATACAAAACTTCATCAAAATATACTAAATTTTCGAGAGGCACCTGTGCAGGACACGCATCAATCAATCAGCCTCCTTGAAGAACCTTTTGAGGATCCAGTTGCCCACTACAATAACTAGAAGGAACAGCAGACAGTTCCAGCCTTCCTTTCCATTCCTCGCCAGGTCTCAGGGTAATGGACTTCTCAACGGCTGCAGCTTCTACACACAACATGTGCTTATACTCATCGTCACCAAAATCAGGTATTGCTTTTGCCTTCTTGTCCCACGGATTCCACACGACTGAAACAAAATTAACTCTGAATGTCAGAAACTCTAGGCATTGAAAGCATAAATTATCATAGGTTTTGAAAGAAAGAATTTAAAGGGGAAAATGAGAAAAAATAAACATGATTTCAACTTAAATATAACAAGAAACAGACAACTAAAACCTCACCAGCATCTGGAAGTCCATCTTTACGCATTACAAATGTTCTCTTTTTTTCATGATCAAGAACAGCAATCTTGGTGGGGGTGCTCAGATATATCTTGTCAACCTTTTCATGCAGAAAGGAAAAAGTTAAGATTCCCAAACAGAAACAACGTCCTCATGAAAATCTCCATGAAACTCAACCAAACTTACTTCAGATTCAAAAGTAATTGCATCTCCCTGCTCAGTGAACCGTTCCCTCTCTAGCATATTGTCCAGATAGTCCAAAGTTTCCAATCCTTCCACCCGCACTTCACTGTATCAGAATTAGCATGGTCATATTACCAAAACAGACTCTTACCTACTTGCATGATAGTACAATCATCTCATAAGGACATCAATTAATGGATAAAACAGGCATCATCAAAATGTGAAAAGCCAAAAATGATGCTTCAGTTATTCAACAGTTGTTTTCCTTAACTCATAGCAGACTTATAATGGACTCCAGTGAAAGTTTTACTGTGCACCAATGCCAGTGAAATTTATTCTAAACCCATAAATTGATGGCATAAAAACTACACCCTCACAAATCATAAGACTGGAACATCCTACTGTGTAATAAAGTCCCTGTTCTCATTTCAATATATCTAGCAATTGCAAAGGTAAAAGAAATGGACAAAGTTAATAATGGTCAAAACTAATGCTCTTTCAAAAGATGAATTGCTTAATCAATTGAAAGTCACACCTGATGTCAGACACAGAGAAGTAAGTGTGATAGGCAAATGTAAACGAAAATGGCTTCCCATCAGGGTTGGTGTTCCTGATACGAGAAGTCAACATCAAATCTCCAGAAGGTCCCAGAGCCACCCTTAAACGAAATTCGTAGCTGAAAATTAAACAACAAATACCAGAGTAAATTCCCCCAGGTAAAATGTAAAGAGGATTGTGTTAATATAGGTGAAACATTAACAACCATCAAGTCCAACTGATCCATATTGTACCTGTGGGGCCAGTGCTTGGCATCCTCTTCAGAAGGCCTAAGAATCAAATCAATAAAAGTCTTGTTGATGGAGGCAGTAGGAAAAGGAGGGGGATCAGTGTCAATGCTCCAGAAGCGGTTTCTTGCAAATCCATGTTGCTCAAGAGATCCATGGCTTCCAAACTGCATTGAATAAATAAGAACTTATATATGTTTAGTAGACATCAAATGGAACAGAATGCATAAAACGAAAACAGATCAGAAAAGGGTTGAGATGTTGTATGAGGGAATGGAAAAGTAATGGAAAAAAAGAACAAAATATTCACATACTTGAGGAAAGCATATGGGGATCCCACCACGTATTGGCTTTGGAGGCTTAAAAATAGCCTGCACCATAAGAGAAAAAACAGAGAGTCAAAAAGTGTCAACAAGATTAAAGACAAGAAAAAGATGAATAAAATCATGATATAACTTTTCAGTAATAACTAAACCTTTCAAACAACAAAAAACAGAATTTGATTCCCGATGTCATTAGAAGATTAAAGATCTCAATAACATACATGAATACAAACACAAACAATAGAAAAAAGTAAGTACAATGGCAAATCCTAAAAAGACTAGACTTCTATGTTTTTTATAGTGAAAATGATACAAAGTAAAAGAAATGACACCACAATTTTGTGATACATGTGTGGAATACACAAAAAGATGCACAGTTGTATACTCTCCAGGAAGTCTCTTTACAATTACTGGGGTTATATTTTCCAAAAATACCAAAAGAAAGGAACTCACTTTCCTTGAATACTAATTATTCCTAGATAGAGCTGCAGATGCATATGAGATTACAGAAAAAAGACATTCTCTTCAACTTAGGGTTCACAAAACTAAAGTTCCTTTTTAACCTGGCATGACAGCAACCACTGTAATTTCTGAAAGCCACTTTAACCTGCAATCAGTGCCACGTAAGGATAATCTAGGCTTTTAAACATATTATCTGCAATCGTCCAAAAATCCCCAGAAAACTATCAACAACATATTTTTAATGCTCTAAACATTTCTGTGACATAACTTTTACAGTTTTTCTTCCAGAACATGCTGTGCACAAAGCTTAACATTAGTTTCAAAGAAAGGCTCCCAACTAACTGAGGAATGAACAAGAATAATATATCAAAGACCCACTAGAAAGTTGATAATTTGATCTCGCAACTCTATATTCAAAAGTTTAAGCAACCAAAGTCAGACTAAGATTATGCATAGAACTTAACTTGCCTTTACCAATCAAGGTTAGCAGGAAAATCTCTTAAAGGTTGTTAGATATTAAAAGAAAATAATTATTATTATAATATAAAATATAGATGTGTACAAAATTTCAACAACTTGAATGTTAAAATCATCCTTCCACATAATTTTATGGTTCATTCAAAATCTAAGACCAGAAATGTGGCACAACAAGTAATTAGTGATAGATAAACAGTGCATGCGGCAATTCCATCACTAGCAGAAGATCTCCTTAGGTCACTGATATCTGATACAAACCTCTCGGCTACTGACTTTCAACAGCATATTTTTAATCCTATTCCCTAACGATCTGTAATTATGTGATTCTTTCAAATAAAAGAAATTGAAGCATCCAAAAAGGAGTTCAATAACCAGTAATAAAGTTGTTTGCACCCTAGCTAGATTGCACATCACAATTTCAGATAAATTCGAATCCAAGATAAATCCAATAATCTTTTCACATTTCACATCCTTGCAAAATCAAAATGAACAATAGGTTTGCACTACCAGGTACAACGTCAAACACAGTTAATATCACATGAAAATGTTAAACAATAATTGCAGCAAAAATCTTCTCATTATCACATAGAAAGTCTGAAAAGGAGACAACAAATCCTTTGCGTACACATTACTTCATATATGCAGCTTTAGGTTTCAAAAACTGAAAATCCATTATCAAGAATCTACAGTTCCTAAGAATCCAGAAACTTCTTATACAGGCAAGCTAAAGCAAAAGGCAGGCACAGGAAGTCAATGACTTGTAATCAACTGAACAACCAACGAAATCTAGATAATCTTGATCTTGATGTGGATCAAGAAGACATATAAATTTTAGTCACTTATGAATCCAGTCATCCATTGCTCATAAAAGAATCTTTAGAAAAATTAAGTACCTTGTTACTCATGAATAGCAGCTCTTCTCCGTGATCATTTTTCCAGGAAGTCACTTGGCCACCATAAAGATAGACCTGTCAACCAACAAACATGAAACTCAATTCACAGTTACCAACAGCTTGTAGCTACTGCTTCTGAAAAATTGGCAATCTCAACCAAACAAGATTTGGCAATCCAGATCATCCTAACTCCAAGGCACTGAAATTACTAGGCCAATACAGTTGGACCAATAAATATGTCTATAGAGCGGTGCACCTTTTATATCTAGTCAAAGAAAAAAAAAATGTTAGTATTAGAAGCTTTTGCATAAGAGCTGCTCTTTTCAAAGTAGCCAGAACATTTGATAAAGTAAATCATATTCCGGATGTCCTTTGAACGCCACTTGGCAAGAAATTCAATTATGAATCTAAACAGCTCTGTAGAGATTGCAATCAAACTATATATTACATGCAGTACGCGCTTCAGAACTGCTCAACTCTACGTATAGAAAGTATTTAAACCTTTGGAATTAGCTAACGTCACTGAACAACAAAATTCCTATGGACCAAGAGAGATGCGACAGTCTGCGGCGAAGTGATCACGATAATTAAATCTCGTGATCGTCTTTCAGTTATAATAAACGCGTACACTTCAAATATATCGACAAAAAATGCATGCAGCTTGAGGTTGTTAATAGCTGATATTGCATTGGTAGAGCTATGCGAACCAAACATCACATCAGCTTCCACGGAACTAACAAACAGAAATGCCGTCTACAGACCTTAGGTCTCAGATATAAAAAATCGGCAACTACATCAAAGACTGAACTGGATTTTGCATCAAATCTGTACAAAAACCACAAAGTCCACCGGAATCCATCAACACACCACAAATCACCAGATAATGTAAAAAATGTGACACTCCGAGACCTCAGATCCGAGAAAACCAGGACCACCAGGGAATATAACGCAGCGAACAGAAATTTGACCAGCTAAACGCAAAACCTTGAGCAATTTTCCAGAAAGAAGGGTGTTCCTCACAGGAATCAACATTAATTTTTCGGAGACTAAAACAAAAGATAGAAAGAGAGAGAGAAAGAAGAAGAAGAAGAAGAAAAGAAGAGGAAGAAGAAGAAGAAGAAGAAGAAGAAGAAGAGAAGGTGAGACTACCTCAGCCGAGAAAGCGCGACCTTCTCTCAGGACGACCTTGTCGAGGCCGTTAATGCCCTTACAAACCTCCACAGCAACCCTTTCCCGCGACATCGCTCAAATCCCATAACCAGTATCCCCTCACCGATGAATTTTTCTTTGTAATGCAAACTCTTAGCGAACTCCGGAGAGAGAAAATAGAATTCAGTTTTGAAAACAGAAATAAATCCCATGCGGTATTTATAGGCTGACGGAGGGAGCTCCGTGTGGAGATATAATGCGGTTTCTTTCGCGTTTATTTCACTTTACCCCAATAGTGCTATTTATTTACCGGGTCCTACCAGAAGAGGCACTTTTTGTGCCTTTTCTTCTACCGCCATCGATCACTCACCGAGTCACTCTCCCGCCAAAGGTACTGTTCACATGTATGCTGTGACTGTTCGTTACGTTGAGCTGTAAAATAACGGTTCTTGTTACGTGTTAAAAATGGATCACTGCAGGCAACTACTCCATCAATCGAGTAGTTGGATCGTGTGTGGTCCCCATGCTCACCCTTACAGAGTGAATGGACCCACCTAGAAAACTTTCACGGGAAGGAATACCCAACCCCTAACCGAAGAGCATGTAATTTGCGCGTGGGTTGGAGTGACCCTAGTCTCACAAATACCATGACCTTCAAAAGCTGTAGCCCGTAAAGGAACGAATCTCCGCTGCTGTAGTCCACGGTCCACCATCGATCAATTTGTCGCGCCACCCTTGTCCACCGTCATGGACCATGTAGATGATATATTTTTGGCATTTCTGCGTCTCTTATAATATTTTAAAAATTATATTTTATGATTCTGCAAATATTTTCTAATTACATTGCAATATTGTTGCACATGATTATATCATTGGTAAGGTTGAGACGGTACTGAAAAAGAAACGTGACACGAGTTCCATTGAAGGTCACATGGTTTTCTTATAGTTGAAATGTCCTAATAAATGCCTTTTAACTCAAATGGTTAAATTACTTGTGTTGCTTGACATAATTGAGTTTACTTTAATTGATATTCGAGACAGAATTTTTTACTACTTTCGGGTTAATACCCTCTCAAGTCGCTGATACATTCGGCATTATTTTGAATAAAACATATGAGAAGGAACAAAATGTACAACTAGATGTTTCCAGATTCTCATTTCCATGATCCATCCAATGGACTTATAGACAAACAAATATGTACGTTGCATATTCGTTGGTTATTGTATGTCCAGTGTAATGACGAGAGCACACGTGTGGAACTAACATACATATGCATTCCATCAACGAATTGATACATGAGTGAAAAGTTTGAGATGTCTCACAGGATATGCAAGATGTGACACCTAATATGCGACATGTTTGACCGGGTATGCTAGGAATGTGTAAACTGTCAAGTGTTAAGTGGCTGTATAGGTTCCGTATCAAATCTTATTAATGGCACAGGTTCATTTTTTTTTATTATTACTCAAATAATGCCTTAGGCAATTAATAATTGCCAGGTTATGATTCTTGGTTTTTCTTTTTTTTTAATAAACTATTAAACTTACAGTTATAAAGGTATTAGTTAATCTTACATGTGTATAGAACAAATCTTATTTTCAAGGCGAGAACATCTGAGGTGAAGGTTTTGGTAGGTGGTGGAGTTTTCTAACTTGCGAGATGGGAATTTGCTGGGTGGTTTCTTTCCAAGGCAAATTACAGGTTGGGCGGTAGATTTGATGTACATAAGGTTAGTGAATTTCTATGGTGGAGATATCGACACCTGGTAAGTTTGTGAGAGAGATAAGATTAAGGTAGTAGGTTAGTGAGACATGGCCGAGTGGATGGGGTTATACATCCGGTCACTCGCCGCCCGCCCTTTCTAACTCACTCGCCGCTCTCTCCAACTCACTCGCCGCTCTCTCCAACTCACTCGCCGCTCTCTCCAACTCACTCGCCGCTCTCTCCAACTCACTCGCCGCCCTCTTCAACTCACTTCGCTGCTCTCTCAAACAGTCAAACTCACTCGCTGCTCTCTTAAACAGTCAAACTCACTCGCTGCTCTCTTAAACAGTCAAACTCACTCGCTGCTCTCTTAAACAGTCAAACTCACACGCTGCTCTCTCAAACTCACTCGCTGCTCTCTCAAACTCACTCGCTGCTCTCTCAAACAGTCAAACTCACTCGCTGCTCTCTCAAACAGTCAAACTCACTCGCTGCTCTCTTAAGCAGTCAAACTCACTTCTTTGCTCTCTTAAGCAGTCAAACTCCTTTTGCTCTCTCAAACTCACTTTTCTTTTGCTCTCTCAAACTCACTTGCTGCTCTCTCAAACTCACTTTCGCTGCTCTCTTAAGCAGTCAAACTCACTTTCGCTGCTCTCTTAAGCAGTCAAACTCACTTCATTTTGCTCTCTTAAGCAGTCAAACTCTGCATTTTGCTCTCTCTCAAACTCACTCATTTGCTCTCTTAAGCAGTCAAACTCACTTCATTTGCTGCTCTCTCAAAACTCACTTTTGCTCTCTCAAACTCACTTGCTGCTCTCTCAAACTCACTTTCGCTGCTCTCTTAAGCAGTCAAACTCACTTTGCTGCTCTCTTAAGCAGTCAAACTCACTCATTTGCTCTCTTAAACAATCAAACTCACCTTGCTGCTCTCTCAAACTCACTCGTTGCTCTCTCAAACTCACTCTTTTGCTCTCTCAAACTCACTCATTTGCTCTCTCAAGCGGTCAAACTCACTTGCTACTATCTCAAGCAGTCAAACTTACTTCATTTGCTCTCTCAAATAGTCAAACTCACTCATTTTGCTCTCTCAAGCAGTCAAACTCACTCATTTGCTCTCTCAAGCAGTCAAACTCACTTTCATTTGCTCTCTCAAGCAGTCAAACTCACTTTCATTTGCTCTCTCAAGCAGTCAAACTCACTCATTTTGCTCTCTCAAGCAGTCAAACTCACTCCTGCTCTCTCAAGCGACCAAACTCACTTTCATTTGCTCTCTCAAGCAGTCAAACTCTTTCATTTTGCTCTCTCAAGCAGTCAAACTCACTTTGCTCTCTCAAGCGGTCAAACTCACTCATTTGCTCTCTCAAGCAGTCAAACTCACTCCTGCTCTCTCAAACAGCCAAACTCACTCGCTGCTCTCTCAAACAGTCAAACTCACTCATTTGCTCTCTCAAGCAGTCAAACTCACTCATTTGCTCTCTCAAGCAGTCAAACTCACTCCTGCTCTCTCAAGCAGTCAAACTCACTCATTTGCTCTCTCAAGCAGTCAAACTCACTCGTCGCTCTCTCAAGCAGTCAAACTCACTCGCCCGCTCTCTCAAGCAGTCAAACTCACTCGCCCGCTCTCTCAAGCAGTCAAACTCACTCGCCCGCTCTCTCAAGCGGTCAAACTCACTCGCCCGCTCTCTCAAGCAGTCAAACTCACTCGCCGCTCTATCAAGCAGTCAAACTCACTCGCCCGCTCTCTCAAGCAGTCAAACTAACTTCGCCACTCTCTCAAACTCACCGCCCGCTCTCTCAAAGCTGTCAAACTCACTTTCATTTGCTCTCTCAAGCAGTCAAACTCACTTTCGCTCTCTCAAACAGTCAAACTCACTCGCCGCTCTCTCAAACAGTCAAACTCACTCGCCGCTCTCTCAAACAGTCAAACTCACTCGCCGCTCTCTCAAACAGTCAAACTCACTCGCCGCTCTCTCAAACTCACTCGCCCGCTCTCTCAAACTCACTCGCCGCTCTCTCAAACTCACTCGCCGCTCTCTCAAACTCACTCGCCGCTCTCTCAAACTCACTCGCCGCTCTCTCAAACTCACTCGCCGCTCTCTCAAACTCACTCGCCGCTCTCTCAAACTCACTCGCCGCTCTCTCAAACTCTCGCTGCTACTTATTCAAGCTCTTTCCGAGAGGCTACTCTGTCGAGCTCTTGGCTCTACTGTGTCGAGCTCTTGGCGCTACTCTTTGGAGCTCTTGGCGCTACTCTTTCGAGCACTTGGCGCTACTCTTTGGAGCTCTTGGCGCTACTCTTTCGAGCTCTTGGCGCCACTCTTTCGATCTCTTTTCGCCACTCTTTCAAGTTCTTCCTAAGGCGTTACTCTCACAAGCTCTTTCTAAGGCGCTACCTCAAACTCGTTCATAATTTCATTACTCTCACAGGGCTTTCTCCTCTTTTCAACCTTTCGCACTACGCAGTCTCCGATTTACGAGTTGTTCTCAAGCATTCTCTTACGCGCTATTCACCTCTCGCTCAACGTTCTCTACTTTGTTCAAGCTTCTCCCCGCACTCAATCTGCTCAAGGTATACAATCGATGAATCTATTTATTAATATTTATCTATTTATTTATTTATATCTATAGGCCCTAATTCATTGTCGATTTCTTTCTATTCTATTCATATATTTCCTTCCTGTTTCAGTAGTTTTAATTTCTTTTGATCGCTGTTCCCAAAAGTTCAAGGTCCGCGGAAGTTCAAGGTTCCTTAAGCTTCTATTTCTGAAATTAAAACATTCGTCAGCGGTGGAGGCCCTCTTTCTATTTACCGTTTATCTTTCTGGCTGCTGTCCATGTTTAGTGAGTTTGTATTTTTTTTTTTTAGAGCAGCGATACTTTGTATTCGTTATTTGTTTGAGGTGGAGCCCCCATTTTTTTGAGAACATAGATTTTTCGTCAATTGAGTTGAATGTGTTTAAACTAATCATTAGCATCGTCCAATTGGTCCGTTCCTAATTATTTCATTTGGAGGTTCTCCCTCTCTTACCATTGTGGAGACCCTCTTTCTGTTTTTTGTTTCTCTTGGTGGCTGCTCTCTGAAGCTGTCCTCTTTTTAGTTGGTTTTAAGAGTGGGGTCGCTGTTCTGTCGAGGGATCCCTTTTGTTCTTCTCTCGAGCGGTCTCTTATGTTTTTCTCTCAAGCCCCCATTTTAGTTTCTTTGCATTTGTTAATTGTCTGGGGTAGAGTGTTGTGCTGAAATTATAGTTGGTTCTATAAAAATAATATTTACTGTTATATATTCGATGGTTGGTTTTGGCTGTTTAATTCTCCATTTAGTAGTAGAAAGTTTTCTTGCATCAGTGTTTACTCCTTCACATAAATAATGAAAATTACCCAATTTGATTCTCATTTCATTTACCTGTTGAGGAATTTCCTTTCTTATCAAGTGAGGGGTTCAGTTTGTTCAAGTTATAGCCGTTGTAGTCATTTGCTGAAGTTAGTCAAGGGGTTTAACTTAGATGTGCTGTTGTAGACTCTCTTCTACTAGTTTTGCCAAACTTCTGTTCTTGTTGTTCTATGCTATTTTATTGGTTCGATATGTTATCATGAGTGTCTGTAACTAACATTTGGGAGTCTTTAAATGTTGCTCAATTGGGATTTTCCTCTTTAAAATGTGATTCTGTTTTGAACTGTCGAGGTCTTTTTCTAAAAATCTTTCTTGGGATCTATCTGGGAGCCATGAATTTTGTTTAATATATTGCTGATTATTTTCTTTTACTCTATTTGATTTGTCTCTCTCCTGTTCTAATTTCAGTAACCTTGAAAGAACCCTCAAGAAGTAAAGCGAATGAATCTGGAGAGCTAGTGATCCATTCACCTAATCGAAGATGACCAGAGTTTACGGCACTGGAACCTATGATTTCAAGAGGCACAGAGTTGCCGAGTACCCTGTTGGATTAGGGCAGGAAGTTCTTGAAAAACCTTTGGAGCAGAGGCCGGGAGCTAATCTATCTAACTCAATCACGCTAGTGGAAATCCAGCGAGATCGCTTGACCAAGATCGCTGCTGCGAACTGGACCAACACAGCTGAGTCACTTACCTCATCCAGACCTGCTTTCAATCCCACCTTGGTGAAAGAGATTTACGAGACGGAGCTTCTCGTTACGGATGGGAGGAAGACTGTTCCATTGCAGAGAGTGATGATTCTGGAGGTTAGTCAGTACTTGGAGAATTATCTATGGCCTAATTTTGATCCGGCCACAGCGACATTTGAACACGTGATGTCCATGATTCTAATGGTGAACGAGAAGGTATATTATATTTTCTATTTGCTTCCAATTTATAGTTTCTTTCAGTAAAATAGTGTGTGGCAGCTGCTAATTTGGTTTTGAATGTCGAAGTTCCGGGAAAATGTAGCCGCCTGGATTTGTTTTTATGATAGGAAGGATGCTTTTAAAGGTTTTCTGGGAAGGGTTATTCGTCTCAAGGATGAGGTATGTGATTTCACTCATTGTATTATATTTGTAATGTGCATTTTGTTATCTTCTTCTTTGTATTTATTTTTAACTTTGTTCTCGATAATGCATTTTACTTTCTTTTCAATTTATGAGTTGAATGTCTTGCTTTTTACGTTATCTTGCCACTGGTTCCTATTGTTTTGGTTATGGACCAATGAATGTACACTGAAAAAGTCTCAACTACTCCTAGGCATTGCCTATTTTTATTCCTGGTTGGGATGGTGCCTGAAAGTTCATGTTTTACATCGATTCCTATTTTAAACACCACTATCATGTAATGGAACTTCTATTCATTGCGATGTTTCCAGTTGGTTGGTGTCTTGCTTCTGTGAGATGTGTTACCCATGTCAAAATATGGGACGTCTCAGTCTACTGCTGAGATGCGTCGGGCTTGATAAACATTATTTTTATAGATACATGGGTGAGAAATCTTGTTCCTTTTCAGTTCGAGATGTCTCCCTTGATATCCAAGATGCTTTGAGGCTCCAAGGAGCTTCATTGTTGGTGTGTTTTCTCAGATGAGTCTTACCAGTATTTTTTTGGGTAATGATTTCATACTTCTGGAATTCTATGATCATTCATAGTTATCTTGCTAGAGTATGTAGTTCCTTGTCCCAAGTCAGGTCTTTCAATTACTCCTTTATTCACTACATTCAGAAGGTTGTCAACAGACCTTTGTGAGGTAGATTTAAAGTTCACCGACTTGGCCAAGTCTTTTCCATCTCGCCCTGAGGTGGCCTCCAACTCAGTCTAGTTGCACAACCATGGATG
The DNA here is from genome assembly GCA_019845555.1 of Aristolochia fimbriata. Classification (NCBI taxonomy): domain Eukaryota; kingdom Viridiplantae; phylum Streptophyta; class Magnoliopsida; order Piperales; family Aristolochiaceae; genus Aristolochia; species Aristolochia fimbriata. Next base: position 5,009,395 of record CM034078.1, read on the forward strand.
GAAGTATAGGGAGTTCCGCTTACGGGCATAATTCAAAAACCAAGATAAAGAAAATAGATGAAGAATGAGAGCAAGACACGAGGACAAGGTATTGTTCGTTGAATCCCATTTTAGTAAGCAGCTTATAAGGGTATGACCGAGGCAATTGAAAATGTGAGGAGATATTCTCAATCACATTATACGAGTGACATTTTTGCATCTTCAACCTCTAACGGCCTAGAGCATGAATCACAGGTCATGCTCTCAGTGGTTCAATACCTTGAAAGGAGCAGACATCTAGGTCTGCCAGGTCATCTATTCCTGCAGTAAATTTCGTTTCTGAATCTTCTACTAATCTCTTTAACAAATTCTTGAATTTAAATATTTTTCCTTAAATAAATTTTTTCGCTGTAATTGACAATCTCTTGATTCTTCTCGTTTAATATTGATGGGAGCACTCACTGTTTCTTCATTGTGGTTGCAGGGGAGACCATTATCAATAGCAGAGAAGACAAACTACTTGCTTTTCATGATTAATGCCTTTCAGGTATGTGTTTCTTTCATCTGCATTGCTGAAATTTTTATTTTTATTTTTATTTTTATTTTTATTTTTATTTTATTTTTATTTTTTTTTTTTTTTTTTTTTTTGAAAATGAAGGACGTTACATTTACCAGGCCAATTACTGGAACAAAAGAGGTCATGTAAATGGCTCTCGGTTATATCTTTTAATTTTGAAATCTTTTCCTTGGAGGAAGTTCTTTCAATTGGTATTGCGCTGGTTTTAGCAGATTTGTCTTCAATTATTATTTTTATTTAAAAATTTTAAATTTTATAATTGATAGCACCTGTCCTTACATAAACAAAAATGTTATGGTTTGATATAATTTCCATGTGGGAGTGCCTTTCTCAAAAATGGTTGTTTAGGTCCTAGGTTCTTGTCATTGTGCAGATCATGCCACCAATGACTTTCATCATGGTACTTATCAATATATCTTGACATGTTTATGCTTGCTTTTGTTGTGGATATCTCGAAAATGAATCTGGTTTTTACTTTTTGTTGCAGAGTTTGGAAGATGACATTGTCAGTGAAACTGTTTTGGAGTTGGTTAGCCTGAAACTTTGGCACAATCTATCATTTGGCCGCTTTCAGGTCTTCATAGTCTGTCTGAACTTTTTTTTTGTAAAATGTGATGAATGCTATGAAATTTTCTTTTACTGAAATTTATCATTTATTTGTAAAGTAATTGTTCCATCATTTTGTAGATGGAGCTTTGCCAAAATCCAAAGCTATTAGTTGCAAAATGGAGAAAGCTAATGAAGAAAGGGAAGAAAGGTAACAAAGGTGGAGAATCTATTGATCCACCCAAGATGCTTGAAGTCGTTTTCTTGAGAAGTCTAATTGAAGAATTTTTGGAGGTATGTCATATTTTTCTGAAGATGAGTAACAACTATATTTCTGTAGAGTTAAATGTTGACTAATGTGAACTTACTATTGAACATGTTCACCAGATTCTTGACAACAAGGTTATCATACACAAGAATGAGAATTATGGGCTTGTAGAAGTTGATGATGCGTGTGTTTTGTACTGTGAGAGGTTTATGGAGTTTTTGATTGACCTTTTAAGTCAACTTCCCACCAGAAGGTACCTCTATCAAATATCTTTGTTTTTGAATTTCTGTCTGTTTTCAAATCTTCTTTTAGTTTATTTCTTTGTAACTATTTCTTTGCAAATAATAAATTTCTGTGAGGTTTTCTACTTCAATTTAAGCTGATGTTAGCTGATTTTTATTATATGGAGGAAGATCTAGGAACTGACCGCATTGTCCAAATGGTGAAACCAGTAAATTTCCTTTTTCTTCTTTCTCTACATATTGGTGATTTCTTTAAGCCAGAAGGCAATCATGAAGGGGGTGGGTGGGGTTCTAGCTCCCTTGTAAAGCTAAAGCATCAATAACATGATTCTTAAATCAGTTGACATGAGATCAACTTAAACAACATTACATGAAAGATCTTAAACTTTGTGGTAAATATGCTCCAAGGATGGTTCAAACCATCCGACCATTGCTTGAAAATCCCACCTTAGTTTTTTTTTTTTTTTTTTTTTGAATAATAAAATCTCTCACAACAATTAGTTGTTCTTGAAACCATGATGAAGTCTCAGCTCCTGAAGAAGAACATGTAGCTCTACACAAGATAATTGTGTATTATGGTGATGAAGAAATTCTCTGTAACCTGCTTTGCCAAGATTCGTGAAAGAACAACCATCTACCTGGGACTGGGGGGAGGCCATTTACCAGAGTAGGCTGCATGGCGATGGAAATCAGCTGCAAACTTCAATTTATGACCCACCTCCCTTTGGCGCTACTTGTGTTCCCCTTAAGGAGCTTTTGATGTCTTTATTTTTATTTTTATAATATAAGTAGCTTTTGGGAACTTGGGCAGTAGCTCAGTGGTCCATGGGAGTTATTGTTGCGGGAGGTCTTGAGTTCGGGTATCCACAACAGATTTGGGAGTAAAATTTGTAACTGAGACTAAAATGTATTCGCCGTTTGAAAAAAAAAAAGTAGCTTTTGTAATCAACAGTTCCTATGGTGTTGAAGTATGACATATAAAAGAGGCGTTGTGTTTATTTTTGTCATAGATTGACCCAGTTCTCTTCCAAATGTGATCAATCACTCCGTCACTGAACCTTAACCTGTCATTTCTTCTTAGCATTTTTTAATATGAGACCTTTCCCACTCAACACTTCTTGCATGTCCAGACGTACACTTAACAAGCTGGAAACATGGGCACAAACTCCCAACAGAGCGCACAAATTGGGTTTCACCTCATGGAAATGACTAAGAAACCAGGTCTTCCCTCATGGAACCCAGAAACAAACTAGGTAGCAGAACTTGACTTTGGCCTACAAAACCCAAACCCGACCCGACATATAGTACCCAAACCCGTTTAAAACCCAAATGGGTTTTCAGAATCCGAATCTGACCCGGTCCCTAATTTTGTAAACCCGAACCCGACCCGACCAGATTAAAACCCGATGGGGTTTTCATTAAATCCAAAAAAAAGAAAAAACTAACAGAATTAAAAGAAAAAAATTAATAAAAATATTTAAATATAAAATTTTAAACCCTCCGGTCTTGTTTTGGGTTTTTTGGGTAAACCTTGAACCTGACCCAACCCAGGGTTGGGTTTGTATTCCCAAACCCAAACCTGACCCGTGGGATGGATTTAAGAATCCAAACCCGATACTCTCGGGTCGGGTTGGGTTCCCCAATAAACCCGACCTAATGCCCACCCCTAATCCTATTATGGCTAACCATTTAATTGGCCTGATATCCAACATTTTAACCCATTAGTTTTTGTCAATATTTTTCTATGTAGGATTCTTCCTACTCAACTTGTATTTGCATGGTAATATACTTGTATTTGCATTGGTAGTTCAGTGTTCTTAATTTTTTATGTTATGTAATGCTTATGTATTTTAAGCTTGTTATATATTGAAAGAGTGTCATGCATGACCCTTAACTTCCTAAGTCTATTTTGATATCAACTTTGGAAACACCTTCACTCTCTATTTATCTTCATCTTCCCATATTCATGCAGTCTTACAATGTCTAGCACAGGGGACCACTCATGCTGTTGGAGATCTCTCCAATTTTCTTCTTCTTAATCTGTGCATTCTTGGTCTGGGGTAAAGTTTGATCCATTAGGGTTTGGCTCAAGTTTCCTCCTTTAATTCTTTTATGCCTCAGTTTTTGTTATACAGTTGACTCCTAGCTACTATACTCCAACAACTCGTGTCTCGGCTCCAACTTATGTGTGATATCTAGCACTTTTCCTTGGCTGCTGCCAAATGGAACATTTGAATTGTGTATTAGTTGTATATTTTGAAGGGAATTGTATTGTGTATTAGTTGTATATTTTGAAGGGAATTGTTATAGAAGAAAAATGTAAGGGGAGCAGAAACAATACCAGTAAGCAACAACTTTTTTTTTTGAAAATGCTGTAAGCAAGAATACAGAGCTTAGAGCTTCTACAGCCATGGCTGCTCTATACTAACAATATTCTTCCATACCATTTTGACATCCTACCTTCTATCATATACATGTCATCATACTATAGACCAGAATGTGGCCTTTCCCCATTGGGCTCTCACCCTTTTTAGTTAAAGCAGGTGTCACCTTTCTGATTTAGAGTGGCTATACTCATTATTTATGGGAGCTCAAAGGGGAATCTTGGTCCTGCAGAAGTAAGAGTTAGTTCAGCACTAGCAGGATCATTCAGTCTTGCTCTCTTTGTTACAAATATTTTGGTGGAGGTATTGAGATTGGCTATTTATGGTGGACAACTTTTTTTTAAATTTCTTCTCGAGCTAATTAATGGTGGCCGTCCATGGCACCTTCTTGGCTAGGGCAAATTTTCTTAAAATTTCTTCTGGAGCTAATTAATGGTAGTCGTTCATGCCACCCTCTTAGCTTTCTCAATGGGATTGAGGATATAGGTGCTCCCTTAGACTTGAGTTGAGAACACATCTAAAGGTCAATCAACTAAATTGTCGATCCCTTGCTCATGACATGTTCATCAACATCACTTGTTGTGAAAACTCCTTTCCTTTCTTTTGGCTCTTATTTCTCCATTAATCTTGTGCTATCTCTAGGGATCACTCTTATAATCTTTTCTTAGTTGTTCTTTCTCTTTCAAGTTCCAAAAACAGGTGTAGTTCAACTTCTTTAAGCACATTAGGGTGTGCTGTATTGGCTGTGTGCTGGGCCTTTGGCTCAATGGTCAATGAAGGACTATGGTGTGAAATTTTCTGTAGTTCTTACCAGGCTTGGGTATATTGCGTTTGTAATAAAATACACAGAACCTAATTAGACCATTTTTTTTTTTTTGAAATGAAAAAACATCTCTGAGTGAGTGTGTGAATCTAATTAGACTTTTTGAACAGATATCTGAAGGCTGTAGTGGGTGATATTGCTGTTGTGGCAAAGTGTCATTTGAGTGCTCTATACAACCATGAAAAGGGCCGACTTTTTGGACAGTTGGTGGATCTGCTTCAGTTCTATGAGGGCTTTGAGATTAATGATCATGATGGGAGCCAACTTAGTGATGATGATGTGCTTCATGCACATTACTACCGGTTACAAGCTTTCCAGTTATTGGCATTCAAAAAAGTTCCAAAGGTTCGTTATAGTAACTTTGGTGATTTTCATTTTCATTCTTCAGAAATTGTTTAGATTTATTTCTAGGATTTTTTTTTACCATGTGATTTTTCTTTTGTCATCACTTGTTTGTTACCTGTCATGTTTTAATTTTTTATAATAATCAATTTTAATTGTTTATATTTTTTTGTTAGCACTGTAATTTATGTTTTTGGCCACTCTAATTATTTTTCTGAGTAAACTTTATGATGCTTTTAGCTGCGTGACCTTGCTTTGGCAAATATTGGGTCCATTCATAAACGAGCTGATCTCTTGAAGAAGTTGTCTGTATTATCTACTGAGGAACTGCAAGACTTGATCTGCAATAAGGTTTGTGTTTTAATAGTGTTCTCTTGCTCCTATTCATTGCTTGCGCTTTCTGAATCAAATATTATTAAATTTTATCTATATTGTCCTGTTTACTCTTGCAGCTCAAATTGCTATCGAAGGATGATCCGTGGGCTCACAGGGTTGACTTTCTCATGGAAGTAATGGTATCTTTCTTTGAGAAACGCCAATCCCAGAAGGAAGCTATAAATGCTTTACCTCTCTATCCGAATGAGCAGATAATGTGGGATGAGAGCCTTGTTCCAAGTATTAACTACTCGGGTGAAGGGTGCTTAGCCCTCCCCAAACTCAATTTACAATTCCTGACCCTACATGATTATCTTTTACGGAACTTTAACCTTTTCCGCCTTGAATCTACTTATGAGATTCGTGAGGATATTCAAGAAGCCATCCCACACCTTCTTGCTTACATCAATAATGAAGGAGAAACAGCTTTTCGGGGTTGGTCAAGGATGGCGGTGCCTATAAAAATATTTAAGATCACTGAAGTAAAGCAGCCAAATATTGGAGAAGAAAAACCAGCTTCTGTAACAGCAGATATAACCTTTAGCACTGCCAGCTACAGACAAAAGATAAGGTCTGAATGGGATTCTATAAAGGAACATGACGTTTTGTTTTTACTCTCCATTCGTCCCTTATTTGAGCCCCTTAGTCCAGAAGAAGCTACAAAGGCAACCATACCTGAAAAGCTTGGGCTTCAATATGTTCGTGGATGTGAGATAATTGAGATTCGGGATGAAGAAGGTGCTCTTATGAATGATTTCACTGGACGTATAAAACCAGATGATTGGAAACCTCCTAAAGGAGACCTTCGTACAATAACTGTTGCCCTGGATACGGCACAGTACCACATGGATGTCACTGACATTGCAGAAAAGAGGGCAGAAGATGTTTATGGTACATTCAACATTTTATTGCGCCGAAAACCTAAGGAAAATAATTTCAAAGCAATTTTGGAATCGATTAGGGACCTGATGAATGAATATTGTATTGTTCCTGCTTGGTTGCATGATATATTTTTGGGATATGGCAATCCTTCTGCTGCTCAGTGGGCCAATATGCCAGACCTTCTCGAAGTTGTAGATTTCAAAGACACATTTCTTGATGTGAATCACTTGAATGACAGCTTTCCAGATTATAAGGTATAGTCCTCTTTCCTCAAAAAAAGGTATAGTCCTCTTTATTATGCTAAAAAATTTCAGGTTTTTACAGGAAGAGTCGGTGTTCATTTTTTGTTTTTCAGGTTGTTTTTAAGAACCCCAACGGTACAGAGTGCACAAATCCTGCCCCTCCCTTCCGGATAAGGCTCCCTAAGACTTTGAAAGGTAATACTCATGCTCTTCCAGGGAATACAAAATCAGAAAGCTCACGCTCTGGACAGGATGACCATATGGATTATGACAGAGAAGAGCTTTTAGTAGAAGCTTATATTCCTCCAGATCCAGGGCCATATCCCCAAGATCAACCAAAGCAGAATTCAGTTAGGTTCACTTCCACTCAGGTATGTACCTAGCTTTGTGTGTTCTTCCAAGTAAATTAAGATACAATATTGCTTTTTATTTGTGCACACTTTTCTCTTAAATAAAATCTTTTCTCAATTTCAAAAGAATAAATGCTTATGCATACCTTCCTGTGTCTTGGCTGTGGCATACAGATTGGGGCAATCATATCTGGGATTCAGCCTGGGTTGACCATGGTTGTTGGTCCACCTGGTACAGGAAAGACTGACACAGCTGTGCAGATTTTGAATGTTTTGTATCACAACTGTCCTTCTCAAAGAACATTAATTATTACACATTCCAACCAGGCTTTGAATGACCTTTTTGAGAAGATAATGGAGGTATATACTCTTATCATTATAAAATTTAATGTGTTTCGACTTTTTGTATCTGCTGTCATTCTTCATAAAATTTTTTGTTTTCTACTAAGAAAATCTTAATTATGTTCCTTGCCCTCATTTGTAAAGAGGGATGTTCCAGCTCGTTACCTTCTTCGATTGGGTCAGGGTGAGCAAGAGCTGGACACTGATATGAGTTTCAGCCGCCAAGGGCGAGTAAATGCGATGCTTATCCGAAGAATGGAGCTACTTTCCGAAGTAGAAAGACTTGCAAGATCTCTCCAATTGCCAGAAGATGTTGGTTACACTTGCGAAACTGCTGGATATTTTTGGTTGCTTCATGTTTACTCCCGGTGGGAGCTGTTTCTTGCTGCTTGTGCTCAAAACCAGGATAAACCAACATTTGTAAAGGACAGGTTTCCTTTCCTTGATTTCTTTTCCAACGCTCCAAAGCCAGTTTTCACTGGTGAATCTTTTGAAAAAGACATGCGTGCTGCTAAAGGGTGTTTTCGCCATCTTAAAACAATGTTCCAAGAGCTAGAAGAGTGTAGAGCATTTGAACTCTTGAAGTCACAAGCTGATCGTGCAAATTATCTTATGACCAAACAAGCCAAAATAGTAGCCATGACATGCACTCATGCAGCTCTGAAAAGGAAAGATTTTCTGCAATTGGGATTCAAGTATGATAACTTGCTCATGGAAGAAAGTGCGCAAATTCTCGAGATAGAGACATTTATACCCATGTTGCTACAAAGGCAAGAGGATGGTTATGCACGGCTTAAACGCTGCATTCTAATTGGTGATCATCATCAGCTGCCCCCAGTTGTTAAGAACATGGCTTTCCAAAAATACAGTCACATGGATCAAAGTTTGTTCACCAGGTTTGTTCGTCTGGGTATCCCTTATATTGAGCTGAATGCCCAGGGTCGAGCAAGACCAAGTATTGCTAAACTCTACAATTGGAGGTACAGAGATTTGGGTGACCTTCCATATGTATGTGAGCAGCCTCTTTTCCACAGAGCTAATGCTGGATTTTCATTTGATTATCAGCTAGTGGATGTTCCAGATTACCATGGAAGAGGTGAAACTGCTCCTTCTCCTTGGTTTTATCAGAATGAAGGAGAAGCAGAATACATAGTTAGTGTCTACATATACATGAAGTTACTTGGATACAGTGGGAGTAAGATTTCCATTTTGACTACTTATAATGGCCAGAAGCTTCTGATACGTGATGTTGTCAATAGGCGCTGTACGACCTGTGGCATCGAACCACCTCATAAGGTTTCCCTCCCTCTCTCTCTCTCACACTCAAACCCCCCTCCTCCCCCACACACATACTGTGTTTGGGTCTTTGAGACTTTGTGCGCTTCCAGTATTCTTACTCAACAAATTTTAATTTTGTGTTGTTATGCTGCAGATCACAACTGTGGACAAATATCAAGGTCAGCAAAACGATTTCATTTTATTATCTTTGGTGCGTACCCGTTTTGTTGGTCACCTTCGTGATGTTAGAAGATTGGTGGTGGCAATGTCTCGAGCACGGCTTGGGTTGTATATTTTCTGTCGTCGTTCACTCTTTGAGCAATGCTATGAGCTACAGCCCACTTTTCAGCTACTCCTTCAAAGACCTGATCGCCTTGCTCTAAATCTTGATGAAATGATTTCATCCACAGAACGTTTAGTTGGAGATCCTGGGAAAATTTACTTGATAGGTGGAATTCAAGAGATGGAGAACCTTATTAACAGTAGAATCTATCATCAACTATACCAGGTGTGCAACTCCTTTAGTCGTTGAACTTATATGTGCAAGGATTGCTAGGAAAATAATTGATATTATGTATTTCTTTCATCTTTTTTTTTTGTCAATGTTACAAAACCTGGCCATGACGCTGACCTTAAAATGTTTAGGACAGGGTCAACCTGGTCCGGCTGGTTTAGCCCTGCTAGATGAACTGATATGATGTCATATTTCCTAGGGACCCTTTCCCTCTTGCTCTGTTTCCCACCCTCCCTGCCTTTATCCAATGGCTTTGTGGAACCATCTGCCGTCTCATCCTTTTCCTTCCCTTTTTTTTCTTCCTCTCCCCTCCCCCTCCCCCCTTCCAACCTCCACCTGCAGCATGTCCCTGAGCCCGCTGGGCTGAGTCGGGTCACTGGATACTTGAAATGGTTAATGGGTTTTGGCCAACGCCGCAGACCCAGAAAGGGCTCATTTTTGGAGCCAAAAGCAGTCCACTGGTTGGGCTGGGCCGGGTTTTGTAGTAGGCTTTTGTAGATCACTTCATTATCATCTATTTCTTTCCAACAGTTAGAGAAGTGTCTCTAGTGGACCAACAGTTTTTTAGCTTCTCTGCAAGAACCATTTTAGTTGGTGATGCTTTTGCGTGGAGGCAAAACTATTCATTAATATAAATAATCTCTTTTGCCTTTTCTTTTTTCTTGTATACTAGGCACAATTCTATCATTACAGTCAGCATATGCCCAATGAGGCAGTATCAAATGCTGAGGATGCACAAGAGCAGAATGGTCATGAACAAATGCCGACTAAGCCTCCCCAGAATGATGTGGATATGCCACTGCTCAATGATGAGAATGAGCAATTGCCTGCTAAATCTCCCCCGAATGATGTTGATATACCACTGCTCAATGGTGAGAATGAGCAATTGCCTGCTATATCTCCCCAGAATGATGTTGATATGCCAACGATCACCGGCGAGAATGAGCAATCGCCTGCTAAGCCTGCAAAGGATAATGTTGATGATGGCCCAGCTGTCAGTGGTGAAGATGCACTATTGCTTTCTGAGGAAAAGTCAGAAGAAAATACACAAAAGACTGTGGAATGAGTTTGACAAAATTTAGCGGTTGACACTATTATGAGATTGAGAAAGTTGCTGAATCTCCCTGTTGCTTATTTACAGTTGACTAACTTGTATATGAAAATTTAAATCTCTCCGAAGCCTACCTGTGACGTTGGACAAGTCTTTTGTACAATATACTAAAGCTGCTAGGTGAACTGCAGTTGCACTTCACATCCCTACATGAGAGAATGCAGGTAAGGATTCAGTTTTGCTTCTTCGCAATTTAGTTTGGATTCAGTTTGGCTTATTTGAAATTCTCTTTTGCTGATTTTCTTGAGGTTTTGCAGCCTGTTTTATTGCACAGGAAGCAGCTTCTGTTTAGCTAGATGCATAGTAAACATATGTAAGGAGGTGTTTTAACATTTTTTGTGACGAGAGGTGTACAACCATGTAAAGCGGGCAAACGTGCCATCATGTGGCCTCTATCTAGGATGCCTCCTTTCTGTATCTGTTGAAGCTGATGTCATTGTTTCGTGCCTGTTCTAGCAGCTTTTAGTTTCACATTCTACTCCAGAAATTTGTTTTCAGTAGGTCATGATTATTGCTGTCGTCTTTTATATTCTCGTAGCTACAGACGGCTTTTTGGAGTGCGGGTTGTTACTTAATATAATCACTTCCATGATAAAATGTGTAGTTACTATGACTGCTGTCTACCACTTGTTAATCTTTAAAGTAAAATAGATAATATTATTAAAACATTATGTTGTACAGAATTCCATTAAAGGATGCGCGGGTGGTGATACCAACATCTTATATAGCGTTGGGCAAGTATCGCATAAGTCGGTGATTAGACGCAAAGATTCGAAATATTGTATTATCTACAAATTCTACGTATAGTACATCTCTGACGTTATAATTCAACATTTTAGGAACTTCCACGGGGATAAAATCAACCGTGCTTAAAGAGTAACTACCACTTGTTAATTTTCTGAACACTTACGATGTACAAAATTTGAACTCAGGTGTGACTTTGGCTATGTAGGTAATCTTAGACCCAGTAACCACTTCTTGCTCATACAAAACGGTGACACTGGAAAATTGAGCGTCTTCCTTAAATCAAGAACTCTTATGGTACTATGAACCTTTGCACCCATGTTATGGAGAGTAGGAGACCCAATTTGGGGGGGCAACCAAGGGAGCTAGAATACCAGAGCTGCCACAAGCTTATAAAACTCTACAAGTTCTCCTCACTTAATAAATGGCAAACCCGAGGGAACCTTTCTTGCATACTCTATATACTGAACTCCAAAAAACTGCTTCAAGAAGAATTCTTCATACCTGTTTCCTTAGGTCAGGGAATAACAGAAACAGAAGTTGACACAGATATCGTGAGGTTAAACCCCTATGACATATTTTAGCAGAGAAGCTAAGCAAAAAATCCAAAACCAAAAGAGATTTTGCTAGCAATTATGGTGGATACGGTATTCGCCTTGAGAAGAACTTCCAGGTAACCACTGCAAATGCAATGGTGCACAAAGGGTTGCAGAGCATAACCTGAGTACCTGTTGCAAATATGAAAAAACCACTATATCCTGGATGACGCATATACCTGTTGAAGCAAAAGGATCGCAAAGCTGTAAATCATGTTTTATGAGGAACTAAATACAAATAACAAAAACTATCAAAGAGTGAAATCAACCGCTCGATGTCAATATAAAAATTGCTTGAACCTTTTGAACAGGGGAATTCATGGTCAGTTTAAAGTGTAAAAATGGTTTTATTCTCAGATACTGACCTATAGATTCCTTCTGTCACCAACTCATGACCATCTTCATAATAGATCTTAATCAAATGAGTGAATGCCTGACGAGCAGTACCAATAGCAGCCTTCCGTATAATCTCTCCAATCAAGATCATTGCAAGGCCAGTATTACTTATCCACCAATGTTCTTTTAGTTCAGGAAATAGGACAATCTCTACTAAATACTCGAGAAAAGAACAAGCCATCGCCAAAATATAATGCTTGCTGATTAGAAGTGCTGTACGTTAGATCATAGAGACTCAATTAGAGAATTAACTTGCAAAGTATTATTCACTCTGTTCAGAAGGCTATCATCAAAACAGAGGATACACCGTAGATGAAAAAAGGACAGCAGCAAACAACCTCATGTAGATGGAGTGTAAAAAAAGTGCATAAAAAAGCACCAGAACAGAATTATAAGCACAAGATGATATTCAATGCAATTTTTAAGACTCTGGACATAGATAGATCTGTCTAAAACGCAATAAACCTAAGATCAGGTTCACTACATAAAAAAGAATATCATAATTTTATTAATGAACTTATGTTGACCTGCAAGATTATCCAACCTGGTTGAACCAGTTAGAATCCACCAATGGACAAGATCCCTGTGGGGGTCTGAAAATATCCAGTATATGCTAAACAGTTCATGCTGTTCTCAATAAACAAGTTTGTGACAGGTCTCTCATTAAGAGATTACTTTTCTAAAAGCGATGACCATCGTGGATTAGGCTTACCCAATCCACATACAAGTAGTTTGGGGAACCTCAGGTGCCTAACTAGGGTGTTACGGATTTAGACGTAGAGCTTAAAGCTACTTAAATGAGTAATTTACTTCTTACAAATTGAGTGTGCAAGAGGTTTCTGTAAAATCAGAAGGGAATGTAACCTGGTCTAAAATACCTAGATCAGCAAACTCCTAGGCAGATAATTTAGCTAAGGAAGATGTATAATTCACAATTACATTCTTTAAAACAGCAAGAGAATCCTTTATCTTTCTTGTATCATTCGCTCTTATTATAAAATATGCCTTTTAAACAAAAGTTGCATACTGATGCAACAAAAATAGAAGAACAGAGATGATGAGGAGACGTACAGCTGAGGGAGACATTGTTTCGTCCATGTATAATAATTGCCAGCACATATTCAGAAAAGTGAAAAAATATAAGTGCTGCCAACATCTGCAATAGTTGCCTCCATGCAGTATAGCCGAAAATTTCTCCCATTGTTTCCAAAAGATAAAAATGCATTCCTTCACTCAGAAAGAACGTAAAAATAGGGCTGTAGGAAATTCGTAGTCCCTGGAACAGAATCTGTTATTTCTAACACGAATTTATGCATAAAGAAAGGAAAAAACAACCATATGTCGCATTCAAAACATTCACATAGACTAGTTGGTTATGGAAATAATTTGCATCTCCAGCTTTATATACTAGAAAGGAACAGCAGAAATTTCATATGTAGCAGGCATTCTCCAAAAGTACAGTCCTTACTAAACTCACATTAACTCACATGCACCAACAGAAATTTCATATCTACGAGGCAGTTTCTCTTTGGAACCAAACATAAGTCCATTCTACAATCATTTCTAATTAAATGTTGATCAAATAGTAGCTACATGATTTTAATCCACATAGTTTCTATAAGAGTGATGCTAGGGTAGTAATGGAGAGGACAGGGGGTGACAGGGATGGAAAGCGTTATGGGTCCTTCTATGTCGTCTAGCTCCTCTATGTTGGTTGACCTCACATTCATGATTTATACTTTGAAAAAAACAATGTTTCTCTAATTACAACACGGTCCACCATGATTTCAGCTGATCTCAACAATTTATTTGACATTGTTTTTTCCAGTCTAAGGGTATTGTCTCAAAAGGTACTTCATTTTCCATTACTTAGTAATAGGGAATATTGAGAAAGTAGGGAGCAATAGAAAATCTCTCTTTCTTCTCTACTAGTTTCCGGGTTCCCGCTCCTCTGTCATCCCAGTCTCTCCATATAACGTATTCTCGCCATTTTTGCTCCTTTTCCTCCCCGTTTTCTGTTCAAATCCCAATATTCAGGGCCATGTATTCCTCGCCCCCCCACCAAGTCTAAGTTCTACACGAAAAAAATGTAACAAAAAGAAGAAAACCACTCTAATAGCGTACGGCCGTTTACACTTTAAAGCTCTAAATCAACCGTAAACAACAATAATTTGTCTATTCCATCCTTATTTTCTGAAAAAAAGCGACAAGAGAACATTTTCTCCATTTCAGTCAACAAATTCAAACAAATTAAATTACAGATATTCAATAGAAGCAAGTGAAAAAAAAAAAGGAATAAAAAATCGAGAAACAAGCAAAATTAAAAAATAAAAACCGACTAGAGCAAATATTAGTATGTCAGAAAGAAAAAATTAGGAAAACGATGTACGGAATTCTTACGCTCATAGGCCAGGAGGTGGAGGTTGAGGTCTTGATGGATTACAGTGATGGAGATGCATGGAGAAGAGAGAACAAAGGACCATAGAACTCGTCCTGGAAGACCTAAGCCGAAGAGAAGACGATCACGCAAGGGAAGAGGAGATCGACGCACCGAAAGATTCCTGCGGTCGGAAAGATACTGATCGTGGCCGGGAAGGAACAACTAGAATAGAAGAGAAGCCGAAATGGAGGCAGAACAAATACAAAAAAACATAAAAATAAAAATAGGGGTTTTATTCTGATGACGTGGCACAATGAAATGGCATGCCGCATAGGATTCCATGTGGATAAAAAAATTTACGTCCCCGAGGAAGTGCTAGTAACAAAATTCCCAGGAAGGCTGTTACGTAAATGATAATTTAATAATTTTTTTTAATTAATATCACTTTTTTTTTTTTTTTTCTTAATAAAATTTTAAGTAATTTTATTATTTATTATAATTATAAATTTAGAGTTATTCTTTAAAATTTCATTTGTATTTTTTTGTTTTATATAAATTATATTTTTTTTTATAATTTTTTAAATATTTATTAAGGTTTATATGATAAAATTAATACCAATTACCGTTTATAAAAAATTTAGATTCGAAATAACAATTCTTAATTTGGAAAAAACGGATAACGGGTAATAACCAGGGTAATCGAAATGGGTAACGGGAATACCCATTAACCATTTCGATTCTTACCCGATCACAGCCCTAGATATGAATTGATGTAAGCTTAAATGGACAACAGACAGCGGGCCTCAATCTGACCCACACAAGATACCTTAAAATTGAACCCAATTAAAACCGGGAAGTTTGGGAACCAATGAAGTAAAGACCAGAGAACCATACCGAGCCCATGGGCCAAGTTTCCTTTAAGCCCTGTACCCAAGTAACAAATTCCAAGTTTCCAACTCCGCTATGAAGATGAGAGATTGGTGCCTTAGATAGTTAGAGATTATTTATTTAAGTGAGATTAGTTTGAACAAATGGAAACCATGCGGTGTTGGGTGTCTTCCACTTCTCAGTTCTCATACAGACGTGCACGCTTAATCTGTTAATCAAGGCGCATGGAAATCTTACAAAAATAACAAAAGAAAAATCAAGCACATTGGAAACAAATGATTATATCTCAGAAATACGAATAAAAGTTAGGAAAGTACAAATGAATGAAGCCGATAGAATAGACCCAAAAAAGAAAAGAAAATTTTAAAACTTAAAAAACAGAGTAATAAGAAAAGAAAAAAAAAAGAAAAGAAAAAAGAAAGAAACAAAGAGAAAGAAAAGTTTGGAAGAAGCCTAGAACTCGTTCTGTGGACTCTTTTATAGAAAGAAACTGAAAGATACTCCCCAGTACTCTGCACACGTAAAGGACCCACCGAAACAACTCTTCTATAAATAATGGCATCAGACTCTGATTCCTCTGCCACAAGCACTGTAGGAGGACATATCTATAAAAATTTTGCCAATGTCACGAGGTTAACTTTAGAAGAATCTTGGTTGATTCAACAAATCAGGGATTGCCCATGGCAGATTGCCACCTTTATGTTAGACAAAAGTTTTGGCGTTGGCTTCTCGTCCCTGAATCAGAGATGGGATAGCAGCTGCCAGATAGGCTTTAGTGGAGACTGAAAAGGAAGAAGATGGGGATGAGATAAACATCCCCTTCCTCCCCCAAGGGGAGAGATTTTCTTATTTTCTACTAGTGTGCAATGGAACAGAAAGATGTGGGAGTACGATCCAAGCTGGACCACTTGTCCAAATTAAAGTAAGAAAAAGTTCCCCCACAAAGGTCACATTCCATTGCAAAACGACACATTTTGAATCATTGTACTTGGCCAGACACCATCCCAGTCCCCTCACCCAACCAGACATTCTACAATCTACAATTCTGTCCATGTAACGCAAAGTGCTCTAGCAAACATGCAAGGATCCATAGAAACAGAAACTCTGGACAGCTAGAGTGTTTCATAAACTGGGGTTGAGTTAAAAGTGGGTAAAAGAGTTTGTAGCCTGTGGTTTGTACCTATCTTTAAACAAGCAATGAGCATTAGTTGGATCTGTTTCTGGACCACAGAGTCTTCAATCACCTCTGCTGCCAGGACTGAAACTGTAGATGCAATGAAGCACTTGAGATTTCTGGGTAGGGCCTCCTCCCTTGGCTTGACCTGCGGAGTTACTTTTCAGCTTTCCAACACATAACGTTTTCCTCTCAGGTTTTTCTGGCCTTTTGCCTTTTTCACTCTTCTAGTATTGACAGAAACCAAGTACGCAAGTAAAAGCCTTTTGCTCTTAAGAGATGAGATCAATAATTAGTTTTAAGAAGGATGAGCTAGTACCCTTCCAAAAGTCAATCTAAACAGACCCTTAATAATTGAAGCTTCAGTTCACTCTGATAACAACAACGTCCATGGTGGCATCTTCCATGAAAGGGGGCAGGTGATCAGATCCAGCAGAGTACAAACAGTACAAGGAAACGAGAAAGAATCTAGTTTTATGTTTCGATATAAAAGTAGGTATCCATCACAAATGCCTCACAAACTCCCCACCACGAATAAAGCACACTAATCCTCTCCCCCAAAGTCACTTATTTTACCTCTATTGCATTCAATAATGGCAGACTAAACAATCAAGACAAAGAAATGTAAATCAGTGAAAGTGACTCTTGATCCTCTCTTCCCATTATAGAAATATGTCCTTCAAAAGCTTTTACCTTTCCCGTCCAGAGTAGCGAGCAGCAAACGTAAATAAAAAAGAGAGGATAGCTACGACTCCATTACTGAGAATTAATGGGGAGTGGAAGATGAGAGACCCACATATAATGCTTACCTGTTTCTGAGGCTAACAGACCATCCTTGTTTAAAAGATATGAATCATTGAGACAACATGGGACGCAGATATTATTGTCTATTAGAATAGGATAGCCATGGAAGATAAGGGCAGTAGAAAATGGGACCCTTTACCTCCCCTCCTCCAGAGATTCCCTCATCTACATCATCCCTCCTTTTCTTTATTAGTTTCAAACTCCATCAAATCCGATTCATTGAATGTGGGAAACTGATGTGGTGGTGAGCTTACAGCGACCCCATCTCAAAAGAATCTCCAGCTTACGTCCCCTCTCCTCTCAGACATTTAAACAAACACCTCCCAGACAAAGAATTCTTCTTCACCTCTCTCTCTCTCTCTTTCTCTCTCTCTCATTAAAACTCTTCAATCTCTAACCACCCCCATCTCCGCTCCCTTATAAATTAATCAATAGTGACGGCTCATCTAATCCCAACCAGTCTCTTCTTCTGATCTTCTCCTTCCTCCATATCTCTCTCTCTCTCTCTCTCCCCCTCTTTTACAGTCAATTACTTGTTTACGAACCACTTCGTCCCCTCTCTCTCCTTCTTCATCGTCACTCGCCAGGTCAAATAGATACATAAAACCAACACGAAACTACCGCCGCAACACGTGTCGACAACTAGTTCGACGGTTCCTCGGAGAAGCCATCGGTCGTATCTTGTCGGTCCTTGTCCTGGGGTCCATCGAGGTGGGGCCCCACGACCCACGTATCCGACGGAGTAACACTCCGAAACTTTCGTTATCGCTAGGGGTTGGATAACGTCGGTAGCGATTTTATCTTTTCAGTTTTATAACTCCGCTCGCGAGATCCAAGACCATTCATTGCTTCCACACGGCAGTGGTCCCCACGCGCGAAACGTGTTATAAGCCGTTGATATCGTTCCGGACTCGTATACCTCACGCAGGAAGGTAAATTGGTCGGATCCACGTGGGCCCACGGGGGAGAAAAATGCGGGAAGGCGGCGGGGACCAGCACCACTGTAAGTGATGAGATGACGTGGGGACATGTTGTCCACTGGGCCCTGGGTAATATTTCGTCTCAAGCCACCGATCTTCACGTGAAATTCACGTGACAGTACGTGACACCTACTTCTCGTCTATCCTTGCGAATTATGTATGGAGGGAATAATTCTAAGAAAACGAAAATCGAGGACTAAAGGCCAAAGGAGGACACGTACTAACTACTAATGCAAAGCGCGAATTAAGGAATAGTAAAATAAAATTTAATAATTAAAGAAGACGTCCTTAGTAGTATAATATTAGTACATGATTTTAGCAAAAAATAAATAAAAATAAAAAATAAAAAAGGTTAAATCTGCTAGGTTTACATGGAAGGGTTCCACATTAAGGCTCACCAACAAAGAGGGCCCATCAAGGTTCCACAGTTGTAGGGCCCACCGGTAGATTCGTGAATCGGACGTAGTTCTAAATTTAGTACTTGATCTTTCTCTTAAGAAGAATTTCTTCCAAGTCCCTGAGAAATATTATTATAAGAAAAAGGTGAAACACGCGGCGGGTATTTACAGTTTAATACACGGACGCGGGTCGAGGGGGCGGCTCGCGCCTTGATTCCGATGTCGCAACCCAGCGGGCAAAAACGCCATTCGCCGAGTGGTGCAGACCTGTCATAAGGATTAGATTAATCGCCCCATTATGATTAAATTAGGCCGCCCAATTATACAATAATGCGCGTATGTGACCACGAGGTTTCCCTGTCTGGCTGGACCACCCGAATTGCTGATCCTGTCACATGGCTCACGTGGATTACGGGTAGATCGCGGAATAAGAACTCTGGGAAGCGAGACAGGGGTGGGCCCCGTGAATCAAATGATTGGATTGGTCAGTTTCCATTTTATGGTCACCAATCATTGATCTTTCCAAGGTAGCGTTCGTTCACTCGTGTGGGGTCGGACACTTGGATTTGGGGGAGTTTAAGCTCCTTAATGAGGGGGGATTAATCGTTAATGATTTTTTAAGCTGCAATTTTCTTGTCATTTGCTTGTTTTAGGCTGGATTTGACGTAATGATAACTGCATCAGCCATGTCCACGATTTGGTTTCAGATGTGTTACATCTTACGTGGAAGGAATCACCGATATGACTTGGGTGCTCCACCAATTAATTCTTGTTTCCAACCTCTGTTCAGAGTTAAGACATCCGAGTTGAGTTAACGAACCTTCCTGATTGAGAATCTCTTTAATGGTATTGACTAATAATTAAGCCTCTTAAAGTTAGTCACCATCACATAAACCAATCCTAATTACCTTGCACGGAAGATTAACCTCACAATTATCGAAAATAGAAAGCTAAGTTCGATCTCCGAAACCCCACCTATGTCGCTCTTAAAATAAATAAATAAGCAAGTAAAATTTTTGGACAGCTTTCAATGGGGTACAAATGTGTAAACAAAAGAGACAAAAATTTATTGCGGTTACATAAAAGGGCGGGCGAGTGTGACCTATGAACCACATTGTAAAAATGGACATGAATGCCTGGTCTCAAGGCACCGAAAGATGTCAAAGTGCTCACATTTTAGTGGCAATCCCATCCCACTTGTTGCGTTCAATGAAGAAATTGACCAAAGGCATGGGAGATTTGCTATATGGAGCGATTCCTGGACCATGATCCGAGGTGTGGCATGGAAATGTTTATAGAAAGGCTAATTAAATGGTTTTGTGTAATCTATTTGAACTAGATTGATGTAAGTCAATCGCAGACCCTTAATAACCCACATAAATACCAAATATAAAGTAAAACAAACCTTCCATGCCTTGTTTTCCCATATGCAACATTTTGATATAAGAATGTGACATAATTAGGGTTAGGGACATCCGATTTGAATCTGTATAAGAAGATGTTATTAGAGATTATGGTTTTATATAATAAGGTTTTTATGAAAGGGGCGGGTGGTTGTGGATGATGATGATGATGATGATGATGATGAAGATAGAAGGAAGAGGGGAACAAGGGGGGGGTCCCAGTGATTACGGCTGCGCCTTGGCGGGGCTGCAACGCGTGCGACCTGCAATCCAGTCTATGCCCCCACCCTTTACTGAAAGATGCCGTCAGTCTTTTGTCTTCTCTGTCCGTATCAACTCTCTGAAGGTCTGAATTCTGAAAGCTCTCTCTCCGCCTTTTCATTCCCCACCGCAGCTTCCTCTGCCGAGACTCTCAGACAGAGAGAGAGAGCAGGCTCCGCTACGCGCCCCCTTCGAGAAAAACAAAAAAGCAAAAACGCCGAGACAAAACTCGATAATTGTACTGTACTGCTTACTATTTCTTCTCATCCGTCTTTCTCTCTCTCTCTCTCTCTCTGAACTCTGATGGACTGAATTCTTTGATTCTTTCTTCTTCCCGCATGCAATTCAGCGTAAACCCAGTAATCCACCACCTCCATCATTTTACTTCCCCTATTATATCCCTGTCGTTTCTTTTCTTCTTCTCCGAGGCTGGGGCTCTTTTCAATGGCGTCATCGATTCGAGACAAGTAAGGGAAGTCGTTATTCTAACCAGAACGGGGGAGCTAGGGATGCTGAGATCCTTCCCGCGCGAAGTGGGACCCTGGCGGAGGTGGACTACACCTTCCCATGTATTGTAATATCGCCCGACTGGGCTTACCCTTTTCTTTTTCCTCATTTTTTCCCCAATTTCAAGCAGCATGGATTCAGGCGGCAATGGGAAACCCCGTTTTATTATCTTTTCTTGTTCGACGGGTTTCTCGAGATACTGATCGTCGACTGCCTACCTAAGCTTAGCTCGGACCTCACTGGTAATGTAATATCAGGAGGCAGACCTGATGGGGAACTCTGGACGGAGTATTTTATTTTACACGCTGACGCTGAGTTAAAGATAAACTATTGGGTGGGATCATAGGGTTACGGAAAGGGAACTCGAGCCGAGTCCGACTCAGAACCCACTATCGGTAATTATCCTCCAGGGGATTATTGTCCTACTGGGACGGCCAAACTCGGAAGCTTCTGCATCTGGGTCATGCTACGAGGTGAGAGCTTTCGCATCAGTCATCGAGCACTAGGGCAACTTGGAACAGATAGGGTAAATTATTCGCTTACAGAGGAATCCATCACATGCCTATGGCGGGCGGCATAACGGTGAGATGAGTACAATATTGAAAACGAACTAAGACAATGAAAAGGACTATGTGTAGATTCTATTCCCCCCTTCCCTCTCCTGGTGTGTCGAGAGAGAGAGAGAGAGAAAAAAAGGGGTAATGACAATGGAGGTGGCAGTGGCACAAACGCAACCACCCTGTACTATTAGATCACATAGGAAATGACAGACCTAAGCAGCTCCAAGAGAAAAGGAAAGGATCTGAATTCTGAATCCGAGAAAATACTCTTCTCCTCCTCCTTCTTCTTCTTCTTCTTTTTCTTCTTCTTCTTCTTCTTCTCTCTCTCCTGTTTCTGTGTGCACTATGCAAAGAATGGATCGCTGGTTTATATAAAATAATGACAAGAGGGAAAACAGAGTTGGATCTATTCCTGACATTAAGCAGAAGGGCCATGTTACTCCCGAAAGCCAGTATGATGAGATTTGGAGCACGCAGAAACAAGAATAAGACAAAACAAGGCATGCCCAGATCAAAAACCCAATAAAAAAAAAAAAAGAGGCATTGGTGCATGTGAGTGCAGTCTGGATTTCACCGGATGGGAACTGAAAAAGTTTAAGCTCTTCCCAAATAAAATTTTCAGGGACAGGTATGTTTTGGTCTGGTAGCTTTTGGAAGAAAGCGATATGCGGGAAGTTTCCACCTCTTTTTCTGCTTTGGTATTTAATTTGGAGCAGAATCCATGCGATTTGGAGAGGGCACGCAGAGGGCGGCCATAAATCTTCATTGGCATCCCAGAAACGAATCTGGAGCTTATTCAAAGGCCACCGAATCTTGATTGATTTCAGAAAACCCACCCCATTTTTCATCTTCCAACGAGGAACCCCCCCAAAAAATGGGATTCTATTTTAA
Organism: Aristolochia fimbriata; assembly: GCA_019845555.1. NCBI lineage: Eukaryota > Viridiplantae > Streptophyta > Magnoliopsida > Piperales > Aristolochiaceae > Aristolochia > Aristolochia fimbriata. Next base: position 5,031,632 of record CM034078.1, read on the forward strand.
TCAGACAGATCGGAAGATCGATCTTCCGTCGACATTGATCGGAAGCGCTCTGGCCTCCGATCATGTTTTTCTCTGTTTTTTACGACGGTAAGTTCAAGAGTCTTGAGACTCTCGACTGACAATGTGCTGCTGGCTGCCCCTGCCGGTGGGTTTCAATTCAAGTTTTAACCCTGAAAAGGATGCGAGTAGAAAAAAAATCTGCAGGTCGCAGGTATCTGTAAAAACACAAAACAAGAAAAGTACCCTTGACGCGAAAACTGCACAGCTGAATAAACAATCAGTAGCTTCGGTTGCATCAGGACGTGGGTTCTTAAATAGCCCAATAAATGGGTCCTTGTAGGAAATGGAAAAGATATAATTTTTTAGGAGAAAGAAGCAGCAGTAAGAGAGTATAGTTTTTAAGGAAATTCAGTGGAATCTTGTAGTGGGTGTTGAAGACTTGAAGATTGAAGAACTCTGGGAATAATGAGATGGGTGTTTGGCGGGGGTACCCCTTAAAATAGCCATATTATACCTGCGCCTCTTCCGCGCATTTTCGCCGAAATCCAGAGGCCCCCTCTCCCCCCGTTTGTTGGTTTTTGAAGACGTCCTTCTCTCTCTGGTTCTTAACAACAGGTAACACGGGAGGGGGAAGCCAGGGGAAAACCGAGGAGGAAGTCGAGGATGATTTCCTTCTAAATTCTAATGCCTTTCTACCGACTTACTTAAATGGGGCCGTAAAAGGACAGCTAGACTAATCTCCTTTCGTGGGGTATCTCCGAATTTTTCAATTGAAGCGAAGACAGAGAAAGATTGAAGTGATCTGTCCCAAGTCTCTCAAGAGTTGTAGCCCACCTTTCGCATCTTCGTATCTCCAAGTCCTTGAAGCCTTGTCTGGAATATCTTGTTCACAGGCTTACACAGGCTTACGTAGAGCAGTGAGATTTGTTTTTATTTTTGTTTTGTTTCGTCTTGCTCCCTCTTTCATCCTCCTCTCCTCCTCTCTCTCCGTAGCACCAATATACAATACCATACACAACTGGTTTCACCATAGGCTTCTCCACCTTTTCTTTGCCTCTCTCTCCCCACACAGCCTGTCAAGCTTGCATTATTTTTGGTGCGCTTGGTTGTTTTGGGGAGAAGAAGAAGAGGAAGAAGAGTAGGAGGAGGCAAAAAAGGAGAAAGACAAGAGAAAAGTGCGGGACTCTTTCTTGTTAGGAAATTGCTCTTATCATATGATAGCCTCCGAATCTATCACCTCTGACTTGGGTTAATCCGTCCTTTGTTCCTCTGCCATGAGACTTCACTCTGCGAATGAGTCATGGCAACTGATTCGGGTGTAGCGTCTGGGCCATTTTTATTCCTCCGGCAATGGCAGATGGATGAGAGTGGTCATGTATGTACTGAAGGATGATGCTCCATGAACACGGGAAAACAAGTGCCTTTCGCCTTCATACTTCACAGGTGAATTCCTTTCCATTTTTCTCTGTTTTTGTTCTTTCTTCTTTGGTGGATCGAATTAATTGCGTTATCCTCTGTTTTCTCTGTAATTTCTCATGTCACTCTTATGTAGGATAACGGGATCACATTTTATGTAGGATAACGGGTCTACGCTTTCATCTTTCTACTGGTATTTTTGAAGGATTTTCGTGGAGATCCCGCATCTTATTTTTACTTATATTTTAAGTAGTGCCGGAAGATGGGTTCTTCAGATACTGGACTCTGTTTACCCGGATCAATCTAGTGCCAATTCCGGAGCAACTAATTCTCTCTCGGTACTGAAACTCTCTTCGGAAGTCTTTCCTGTTCCTTCGGGTCTCTGTGTCTTGAGCGCATTATTTGATTACTCCAAGAAAACTAGAGATTAAACAGGATTGTTGATGAGAACTCAGGGTCGCGTTCCTCTCCTTCAGTAGAGAGAATGAAAGCAGATTTACTTGACCATGGAAATTTTGTCTGTGTTTTCCTGACCCATCACTCACTTCGAAGCTCACCGAGGAACTAGAAACGATCAGCCTTTGAACCTGTAAGGAGGTCATATTCGCTGTTCCACTAAAGACATGTCAAAGAAGCTTGCAGTGTACAACGTCTGAGTTGTCCTTTCATTTAGTCTTGCCTTCTCAGCCTTTCTTTCAATACTCCAGAATGCCACACTTGAATTGCTAGGTCTTCGGTTTCTGTGACTTGTCAAATCCCCTTTAGGACAAGTCGGTGAAACCAGCTTGTAGCGTTTACCTTTATTTCCTGGTAAGAATCCACCAATTCTGCTTCTGGTGTCAGTAGCATTAAGAGTGAGTGACCTAAATGATGTTTTCTGGTATATTTTACACAAGTATAGGTTTCTTGGGCATGATATTAAAATCTTAGATTTCTCTGCATAAGGCCCTACTCTTCTCATCACACAATACTATTCATTTGTATCCTGTGGCTTTATCTACTGCATTAGTCCTATAAAAGCTGCCAGAGTTCTGGAATGTAACTTGGAATGGAACCGGGCAGGTTTTGAAAATTAGAAAACTGTTAAATTACTCAAATCTCTAAAGCATACGGCCTTTTCTCAGTCTAGTTAGGTTATGGGAAAAAGTGTCATTTTGAATTACTATACCTCCTATTGCTTTTGACTGAATTCGCAATTTGATGTGGTGTGTTACAGAATGCCTTCAGTTGCTTCATTTTGTCTTTCCTTGGATCATCTATTAGTTCTCATCTGTTTATTAACTGTATCATATTGACAAAATAAAGTATACCTTCTAGCTCATGGAAGTCATCTTTGCATTCTGCTTCCTGTTCATAATAATGGGTGTTTGCTGCACATGATACTGAGGTGATTGATTACCCTAGTACTTACAGAGGTCTATCACTTAGCAGCTGAATAGATACCAGTTGATTGGCTGCCTTGAGTTTAACAGAAAATGGCCAATTTCAGCTGTCTGCTTTCAGCTATACTAAAATTTTTCTCAATTTAGTGGGTTGATCAGGTTGAATTTCTTATATGTAAACACAAATTGAGCAAATTCTTTCATCTTTGTTGAAACTCGTCGAAAGTCATATCAGTGTTCATTCACTACTGTGTTTTGGATGTTTGGATATGCATACCTGTGGTGCTGTAAAAATTTGATTTACTGTCATTTGTTTCTAGTTTCTCATCTCTGACTTGACTTGCTAGTTCTGATGTTTGTGTTCTCTTGTCATTACAGGAATGGGAACAAAATTGCATCATGCTGTAAATCTGCTTCCCACACCACCAAATAAAAAAGTCGAAGCAGTAGACATAAGCAGGGACCGTAAACATTCTTGGGCTTGTTCCAGAGAGGAATATCTCAACGAGAATATAGGAACTGGATTTCCACAGCTTGAAGGATCTATGGATAGATTGCTTGAACAGTACAACAGGGAATCCATAAGAAAGACAATGCTAAAGCAAGAAGAGGCTTTCAGAGAACAGGTGCAATATAAACAACCTCAGTGAAAATTGTTTGGTATAATGTAGATAGAAAATTTGTTGAATCCTAGCTAACTGTTCACACTTCAATGATGCAGGTACAGGAACTCCACCGATTATACAGAGTTCAAAAACGAGTAATGTCAGAATTAAGAAGTAAAGAGCTAAAACTTTCGGAACTTTCCAGTCCCAGACCTGGAGCATTTCATGGAGGGTCTGATTACAGGGACCTTGACATGAGAAGTGGTTTTTGGAGCGCATCAACAAGCCCCCAGGCTAGCTCATCTCCTTTTAGTAGTACTCATCATAGTTACAACTTTCATCAGAGATATAATATAAGCGCCACCGACCAGAGCTCACAAGAACCCAGTAGCTCTTCTCAAGAAACTAGCAGGGCTCGCAGGGGTTTTGATCTCGAACGCCCAGCAGAACAGTATAATTCAGCTTGTCCTAGTGCTGCAGAGGATCAGAGGATAGTCTTTGGCAGAAATTTAAGAGACACAAAGAGCTGTGAGGGACTGCAAGGTCTTCCCTTTTGCCCCGAGGAGGAGAGTGAAGTAGAATTGACATTAAGCATCGGATGTGGAACAAATAAGAAGAAATCTGATGAGAAAAAGAAGCAAAGGTCATCACCTACAGCGGTAAGGTCTGATCGAGTGGAGGAGGATCAAGAGAGCTTAAAGAGGCCCCATTGGCTTTTCCGAGCGTTGAGCTTAAATAGGACTTGAAAATTCAATTGCAAGTTCTTCTCTTCCCTTCCCTTGTTAATGAGATATTGTTCATGGCTGTCCCAGTGTGGCAAGTCATGAAGTTAGTTAATTTGGGTTCTCAAGTTTTCTCTGTTAATGTATGAATGAAGCCAAGGGACCCAATTTGAAGTAGTTGAGTAACATAGGCCGCTGACATGCAGGAAAAGTCCTTGTAATACAATGTTGAAATTTCATTCATGAATTTATGTTTGCCACGAGCAATACTACCATGTTCGTTTTTTTACAACAAATCCGGCCCCCAACTGAGCTATGATCGATCTGCTGAAGTTGGTCTGCCTATTGATTATGCAATAAATTCCTTCAATCAAGAATTTACTTCCACGAGAGATCGTAGTACTAATTAATTAAGAGAGCTTCAGGTCTCTCTGCAAATCCAAACCGACCGACTCAACTTGTAACTGGCCCCGTCTCATTGAATCAGAAAAAAAGGGAGAATAATTTTATCACAGTCGAGAAAATGTAACAGACCTTGTTTAAACATTGTAAGAATTTTCACTACTGATTTACTTCGGTTTGCCAAGTGACATATATCTGTGCTCGGAATTAAACCACCGTCTTCCAGAGGTACAAATTTCCTCTTCAGATAAAAACAATCACCAAGGTACAGATTTCCATTACTCCGGCCGTCAGAACCCACCTTCTAACTCTAGGGTTTTCGCATTCTTCCCCCCTCCCGGATTCCTGCAGTTTAGCGTTCAGAACTAGCTACCAGTTGTTGAGGATGGCAGGTCTTTGCTGATTGCTACTACTGTGGCTCACAAGTAGGTGTTATTATAACTTATATATGATGGATTCAGGGGGATCAGAGCAGCAGTATATATGAACAAAACTTAAAAAACAGATGCTGTTATTATTCCATTGGATTTACATATGAAGAAGACGAACCCGAAGCCTGATCCAGTAAATTTAATAAATCGAACAACAGTACTCTACTTAATTAGAATTGAAGAGCAAAATTAAGCCATGCATTGAGTACTAGTGGTACTAAATTCTCTTTCGCGTTAATTAATTCACAGCAGTGCAGTCCCGCCTGATCTCGCCCATCCTCCCACCAGTCTTGACACCCACCCTCCCAAGCTTGGTCATGGCCGCCACAAATGCCTGTCGAAAAGCCGTGTGGTTGGACGCGAAGAAGTTCACTGTCCCCCTCGACCTCGGGTCCGCGAACAAGGTCTGGTCGGAAGCGAACAGCCCCTTCCCTTGCTGCAGGTTCTTGAAGTAGGCGTTGTCGAAGGTGTTCGGCGTCGTGGGGTCCATGTTGATGGCGATCCTGGGGTCCACGTTCCTGGGACACATCTGCTGGAGCTGCGCCGCGTACGTCGGGTTCAGGGTCGGGTCCACCGGCCGTCCCCGCTGGAAGCTGTAGATACGCTTCGAGAACTGGCCGCAGTGCGCGAAGCCGATCGTATGTGCCCCTGCAACAACAGATCAATATATGAGGACACTCACGATCGTACAATTGATAATCTGGGGTCGATGTAGTGAATGTACACTACTGAAGAAAAAGGAAGTACCGGAGAGAGCGATCATGTCGGTTTGGGTGAGGCCATTGGAAGCGAACATGGCGTTGAGTTGGTTGAGGTTGAAGGTGGAGTGAGGAAGACGGCCGCGGACACTGGGCTTGGATGAGACTCGTCCGTCTAATCTTCCCAACTCCACGAGGAAAAAGGGTCCCCCAGTCTGAAATCGATCAAAATATTTGGAGAGAGAGAGAGAGAGAGAGAGAGAGATCAGATAATTTCATGCAGCAGATATTAATGTTAACACGGGAAGCAAATTAAAAAAACTTTTTTTTTTTTTTTTATAAATAATTTTATACCAGTGCGACGACGTCTCTGGCGGCCATGGCCAAGATATCAGCGCAGGAGACCCTGTTTCGGCACCTGGGGTCTCTATCCACCGCAGCCTTGGCTTTGATGACCGTATCGAAACCATCTCCGGCTAAAGAGATATCGTCGGGGTGGTCTTTTTCGGCCCTGTTGATCGACGAAGCCAGCATTACAGAAGCGTCACAGCCCTGCACAGACGAGACGGGTCATGGATAATTAATAATTATATTGTATAAAAAACGAAATGGGGTACTTTTAAGTACAATTCGTGAAATTAATGGATGATTTGAACGAACCCGAACAAAACAGTCATGGAAGAAGAGTCGGAGAGTCGCCGGGGCGGTGACAAATGTTTGACGGAATTTGGCGGTGACGGCGGAACGGACGATGGACTCGACATTGGGGCAGATGTTTCTGTAGTAGTTCTGCCTCAGCTGAGCAGAGGCGGAGTTGGGGAGGAGGAGGAGGAGGGAGAGAAGAAATGACAAGATCATAATGATGGAACTAGTACTACTGTAACGCCGCCCCATTATATTTAAGCTTCAGTTCATCCCCCGCCGCTGCGCCCTTTTCTGCTTCTGGAGGCTGTCGATCGAGTGTCGCATGTATAGATACATATATATATGGGCGCATGTATGAGCAACAGAGGAAGGAATGTGCGACCAGTTGTTCTTGCCTGTCAAGAATCTTCCCTGAAATGGGCGACGACGTTGACAAAAACTTTAGAGATGATCAGAGATGGTCAGAGAGAGAGAGAGAGAGAGAGAGAGAGAGAGAGAGAGTAGAGAAGAGACCCAAAATTACAAAGAAGAAAGACTCAACACCGTTGCAGAGCGCGATTTAAAAAGAAAGGAGAAAACTTCATCAAATGGGTGTTAATTAATTTCCAGCTCAAGAATTGGTTGTTTCATGTCAAGAAAATGGGATTTTCTATTACGAGGAGAAAAAGTATGATGAGTTTAGAAAGGTTTTCGATCAACAAATGTTTATAACGTCCTTAAGAACCCACTTTCGCAGCTCCTTTTTTCCTTTATAAATGGGAGTTAGAACTGAGGAATCGGGAAACAGAAAAGTTGCAAGCTACCGGAGGAAGGAAAGATACATATATAAAATGAAATTCCCCACGAAACAAAACGAACCAGAGAAAAAAAAAAAAAAAAAAAAAAAAAAGGTCATGTTACCTCTCCGGATTTAATATTCTAGTTTAGAGAGTCTGGACGGACCTGTTAATGCTTCCTGCATTTTTAAGCAGAGGTAGCAAGCTCTGACCCATATTTAATTAATCCTCCGTCGATTATTCTTCCATGGCTTCTCTGATCAGACTCTCTCTCTCTCTCTCTCTCAGAAACGTTCCCTGAGAAAATCTCAGTCGGATTACTACCGTTCAAAGTCATTTTAAAATGGGCGTGGAAGAACGAATGGAGTTTAATTCATTATTTCATTCTGGTGAGCTTGGACACTGTCTGAGCTCTCTGGACTGGAGGAGGAGCGCAGCGGCGCCGCACATGCACGTGAAGAAGAAAGGAAGGGGCTTTATTTTATTCTTTTTGACGTACGCGATGTCGTGGTGGTCGATGATTGGGCATCGATTGCACTCCTGTGTTTATCCCCCTTTTTCAGTTTTGTAAATCTTTATTTTTGTCCGGACCGTTTTTGTTTTGTTTTCTTCTGGTCGCCACTTCCTCCACTTGCCACGTCAAGCACGCGTCCCGAGCTACGAGATTCGAGTTTGGAATCGGTCCGGCTCGACTCGGAACTCGGAAGCCGGTTTAATTTTGTCCGCTCATTCATTGCGATGTACATTTAGACTTCCTACTTAAAAAACAGCTTCTAGTGCAGTTCATTCCTGTGTGGCTCGACTCGGAACTCGGAATGGAGAATAATACTATTCTTTTTTCGCTTCTCTTTTGTGAAAAGCCAGCAATCCAACATACCCCGAAGCACTACTGGGTGTGTCTGCTGGAATAAAAGAAAGAAAGCTCTGGCACTAGGATGATTAGAAATGCGCTACTTTCAAACCAAACATGGCGTTTCCGTAGGCGAGGGCCATGGCCCGGCCTGGCTGCAAACCACTTCCCTCCCAACGAGCATATCAGAGAGAAATTCTGAAGCAGTCGCCGCTCCAATAATGCCATGTGCTCTGTAGATAAGGCCCGTGTGGAACGCTCAACATTCAACATTCCAATTCCTTTATTTAACTGGTACTTAAACTCTTAAAGTCTCAACCCCAGTTCGAGAAATTTCGGCCAATTACTGACAGAAGGTGGGAATCCAGCTTCCACGAACGGCTGTTAAACTGGGCTCTATCTGGAGAGCAATAGGGCAATTTTTTTTTGTCCCCAAATTCCGGAAGGTTTACCTAGATCCTTTGAATTGAGTCTAATACCGCGTGGCGTGTTGATGAGATGAACGAAGGAAGGCCAGTGATAATATTCTCAGGTACAGGTTGGGCTCATTTTCTGACATTCACATTCAGCGCGGATTACCGTAGGGCAGTCATGCTTGCAGACGTCCCATATGTTCAGGGGTTTAAGATCAAGGAACAAGGATCACGACCTATCGGGGTCGAAGTATACAGGGGAAGGGAGAGGAGGAACAGGGCTTCAATGCCAGTCAGAAACCTTTTAGGGAAGGTACGCAGACAAAAGAACAGTCTTAAAGGGAAGGGGACCCGGATCCGCTGGCCACAGCCATTGGTGGCCAGCGTACGCACGGCCAATGGCGGAGCGCCCAGGCACGAGGTGCTCGTGCGGCGCTCCCCCATGCGCGGATCCGGGTCTCAACCGGGTCGTTCAACAGACAAAAAAAAAAAAAAATTTAAACCTGCCAAAAATCCGGTTCGCGCACGTCCTGACACTAATCATCCTCTAACCCTATACTTCGTATAATTACAACTCTGTACCATCTTTTGTACAACTCTATACCATTGGAGCATTTTTTTTGTGTGGTCTAACAACCATTTACTACGATTAGTAACAACTCTGTACCAGCCTTTAGATAACTATATACCATTACAGTATTTTTTTTTTTTTATTGTCTAATTTTTTGGTGGTCTAACAACTATATACTACGTATAGTTACAACTCTGTACCATCCTTTGCACAACTCTATACCATTGGAGCATTTTTTTTGTGTGGTCAAACGACCCTTTACTACGATATAGTTAACACTCTGTACCATCCTTTGCACAACTCTATACCATTGGAGCATTTTTTGTGTGGTCTAACAACCCTTTACTACTACGTTTAGTTACAACTCTATACCATCCTTTGCACAACTCTATACCATTGGAGCATTTTTTTTTGTGGTCTACCAACTATATACTACGTTTAGGACCAACTCTATACCAGCCTTTTGGACAACTATATACTACGTTGGTACACAACTCTGTACTAACATTCGTAATAACTATATACCATTCTAAGACAACACTGCAGCGCGCATGCACCTAAGGTAGCGCCATCCTTTGGCGCGGTCATGCGCCGAACCGGACATGCGCCGAACCGGACGTGCGCCGAACCGGACGTGCGCTGAACCGGATTTTTGACCGGTTTAATTTTGTTTTTTTTTTTTGTCTCTTGAACGACCCGGTTGAGACCCGGATCCGCGCATGGTGGAGCGCCGCACGGGCACCTCGTGCCTGGGCGCTCCGCCATTGGCCGTGCGTACGCTGGCCACAAATGGTTGTGGCCAGCGGATCCGGGTCCCTATTCTTTAGACTTGGAAGGTGTCAGCATATTGTTGATTTTGGACATTTTAGGGTGGTCCAGGATATCTAACTCCCTGCAGGACCACACGTGCCCTCTTTTGCTTTGGTTTAGATATTCTTCTCTCCTGCTCACGCCAGTTCTGTAGTAGGCATCCCGAAAGAGAGTCTTCACTGGAAAAAATTTAAAGAGGAACAAAAAGAGATGAAGAGGAACAGGCAGATTCTTCGAAAAAAGTCTAGGTAGAGATATTGGAAGGCGAACACTTGATTCACTTCCACGCCAGAATGCCAAACTCTGCCAAACTCTGCCAACCCCCCCCTCCCCCCCAGAAAGCTTTACTCTTCCCACTAAATGTAGCCTCTCACAAGAACTGTTTCATTACTTCCCTGAAGAAGAAATACATCACTATAATTGTTTTAGCGAGATCAAAAGGCATGGGATTAACGTACACGAGCAGTTTCGATTCCCAGTCAGAAGTTCAAATTCAATTTGGCTCCGTGTGTGGCTCGCCATTCGCAGCAACAAATAGCACCCACGCGTATACAAAATCAGAAGACGATTCTCCAAGGAAGCTTTCTACTAATGGGAAATTCTGACAACAGGATTGCCAGTGATTTACAGCTCTAGTCTGACTGAGATACGCACTAAAACTCTTTCCGCTCCAACCGCTCCCAGTTAGCCTTCTTTCACATTCCCAGGACAACACATCATAAATACAGAGCAACCCAAGTCTCCTGGAGTAAAAGAGGATGAAACTTTGGGTGCTACATCAATAACACCTGGTCTTAGCAACACCTTCTATGTTGCACCTACTCCACTCTTTTCACTTGAATTCATTTCACTTGGCTTCGCTTGGATTCTTTTCACTAGAACTCTTTTCACTTGAACTCTTTTCACTTGGATCCTTTTCACTTGGATTTCTTTCATTTGGATCCTTTTCACTTGGATTCCTTTCATTTGGATCCTTTTCACTTGGATTCCTTTCATTTAGATCCTTTTCACTTGGATTCCTTTCACTTGGGTTCGTCTCAATTGGATTCTTTTCACTTGGATTCTTTTCACTAGGATTCTTGTCGCTCGGATTCTTTTCGCTCGCATTCTTTTCACTCGCATTCTTTTCAATGGGATTCTTTTCGCTCGGATTCTTTTCACTGGGATTCTTTTCACTGGGATTCTTTTCACTGGGATTCTTTTCACTGGGACTCTTTTCACTGGGACTCTTTTCACTGGGACTCTTTTCGCTCGGACTCTTTTTCGCTCGGACTCTTTTCGCTCGGACTCTTTTCGCTCGGATTCTTTTCACTCGGATTCCTTTCACTCGGATTCTTTTCACTGGGACTCTTTTCGCTCGGAATCTTTTCACTCGGATTCCTTTCGCCCAGATTCTTTTCACTCGGATTCTTTTCTACATGCGGAAATATCTGTTGAAGAGCCTTAGGCAGATTCAGTACAATTTCAGCATACGCTGCAAAAAAGAAAAACAGACATAAAAATGGTAAGAATACGAACTGATTATATTTGAAAGAAAGTGGGTACGAGGTTCATTGGAGTCAGCACCTTCCGGTAAGCTCATAGTCCTCAGAGCATCCTCAGCATACACAAGAGGGGCTGGAATAGCTTGTGCTACGGCAACACCATTTCCTTTTCGATTCAGTGTTGCAGTTGTAATCACTTTCTTGGAGCAATGCAAGGGCCAAGCCAAGACTCTAACCCGAGTTGGTAATACAGAAATAAGGTCAATGTATCTGAGACTTACAGTTAGTTTACTGCATAAGAAAATAAATAACGTTAGAAATGTTAAACCTATCATTTTCTCAAAAAAAAAAAAAAAAAAAAAGGTTAAACCTATCATTTCTCAGAAAAAAAAAGAACATATCTTTTTCTCCGAAAAAAAGACAAGAATTGTTGAACCTTTCATTGCCAAAACTATAGAAATATATCCAAAAGTACCCTGATAAAACAATAAGAAATTGTGATGTGATATACACTCCATATCACATCAACCAAATATGGATAGTTAAGTTGGACAAAGAAAACTGAGTTCCATTCATCCCCAAACATGACTGCAATGAATGATGAGATGAACATACCAATCAGACTCATTGAGTACAAATTCAACCCGATCATAACAAAGGCTATGATAAAGTTCTCCAATCTGATTGCCATACAATTCCTTAATAAGACGGATCTGTGCCAGGAGCAGAAATGGAAAAACATGCTTAAGTGAAACATTCAGCTCATAAAAATTGAACATATATCTCATATATAATGTCATATTTGTATTGTAAAACAATAAATGGTACATTTGCAAAATAACATAGCAAACAGAACGAGTTTAGACCCACAAGTTAGCATGGGACTATTTATTTTACCATAAAATGCCAATAAAATACAAACCTGAAACTAATTGCTATCCGAAATTACTTCTACTCCAAAAGATCAACTTTAAGTTAGCAAAGCAAAATAAGAGAGAAGATCAGATTTCAGGAGCAAAAGTGAAAGAAGGGATGGAAGAGATGCTCAGTAATCAGCTGCATCTAGAGATTTAGTAAAAAGGGAGGTAGAATACTATTCTCAAATTCTAGAGTTGAGGGATACTAAGAACCCAAAAACTCAAATAACAAAGAAGTTTCCTTGGAAAGGAAAAATTCTGGTAGTCGTTAAGATGTTTAGTCAATTACTGATGTTCATAGAAGTGTTGATGTCACAAACATATGAATATAACTGCAAGCTGAAACCAGCCTTAACTTCCACTTGAATAAATCTAATGCGTAAGCAAATGAAGATGAAAAGGGAGATGAGAAGAGAGGCATGAAACAATAGTTTTCCATCTGAAGAGAAACATGCTGTAAAAACTGAAAAGAACCTGTAGAGTGCTCCATGTCAAGAATACATTGAGGTTTGGAATAGAGAACACATGGAGAGGATAGAATGAAAGAACAAAAGAACGAATCAAAAGGAAAAGGAGCCAAAAGAAAGTAGAAATTGTCTAACCAGGTCAACCTTTCCGTCAATAGATTAGCTGAAATAAATCTAGGAGAAGATTGTAATGCTGTATGAAAAATCAATGAAACAATACAGCAAAAAATGTCAAATAATGAAATTGGTTTTGGCAACAACGGGTTACATGCACAATCCCCTTCTAATACTGATTAATCAGAAGCATCTCTGACACTCATTTCTCAAAGATATACGAGAAATTTATTTAATTCCAAAAAGATGCTAAAGTTCCAGTCTCCATTTTATTGGTCTAGTACAAAAGGCCTAAAGCATGGATCCCTATGCAACTCTTAGCTAAAATTTTTCAGAGATGATTTTCATAGTAATTAAGTATAACGAAAGGGCAAAACTAAGCAAGTACAGTAGAAAAACAGCAAAAAGCTATTAACTGATGATACAAGGCCAGGACTGCCAACAGTCTGCTCCTAATTAGGCATCAAACAACATACCTGTTCTCGCCGATCAACGTAAGCTTGCAAAATTTCTCCGACATAATCAATGAATTTCTGGTGAAAGAAGTAGCAGGAAATGAGCAGGATGAAATTTCAAAATAAAGTAAACAGTATGAAACTTGCAAGCTACTAGCAAGGATACACTGAAGTGGAAAAAGGCATTGACCTGATAAAGGCCCATGCGTAACACAACAGGCAATCTGAAGTGACCCCACAACAAGCACTGATCCCACTAATCTTACATTCAAGCCACTATTACTAGTCCAAAAAGGACAAAATGGATCCAACAACCAAGATGTTGAAGCCCGTCCAAACCACAGTTCTCAGACAAGAAAAAATACAATATCACAAGAAAGAACCAAATTAAATGCAAAGAGCTGACGAACCATAGCATTTGAAGATAAAAGATCATTTTCTGCCTCCCGAATGGGAAGGAAAAAGGGAACTGTATGTTCTATGACAGTCATCTTCTCAAGGAATGACTTGCTCTCAAGTACGCAATGGTAAATCTCACAAGGTTCTCCTGACAAAAGAAAGGTCAGAGAATGATAAAATCACACGTTCAACTGGACATCAGATAGCACATATTCAGAGAAAAAGTCATGCTTCAGTGCTTCAGACAGAAAAAAGAAAAAGAGCAACCCCGAACAAAAGAATCTTTTTGCACCAGGAGGGATAGTGAAAGAACAAAAAAGGATTACTCCATCAAGATCTTATATTCTTGGTAATAACTAACAAACACCAATATGTACAAAATCAACTTCTTAAGCTTGGTGAAAACAACAGCACTTTTTGGTTTTTCTTCGGTCATAAATTTGGATAGTACCAGAGAAATGACCACTGCAAAGATCGATATCAATACACCAAAATAATTCCATGGAATTCTCAAAACAATGCCTATATTTGTTCTTCTATTCGTAAATGAACAAACAAATGTACAGTGAGGAAAACAGAGTCAAAACAACAGAAAAAAAAAGGAATTTATTCTAAGATCTTGCAAAGAAACTCTCCATTTCAGTAAGCTAACAGACACGTGCATGTTGATTGCCTTAGATCTCAGCATTAGAAAGAAAGGTGAACGATATAAAATTAGAGGCAGAAACAGTGAGAAGGTACCAGCATATGATGTTTCATACTGAATCCCAATTCTTGCACCTTCTAAACAACAAATTACCTGCACAAAAGAATAAGAAGCTGTGGATTCCATCAGTGAAGCTTCAATTAAGTAAACCCTGATATCGAGAATGTCATATTTCTGTATTCAAACTGAGTAGGATACTCAGATTAGATTGCCATAAGATTCACAACTTTCTTCTGTTGCCTTCACGTTTGCAAAGAAATTCGAATTTACTATTACAAACATGTACATGAAGAAAGAGAACAATTGCATCCTGTGAAGTCCAAAACTGCTCAAGCTCAGAACTAAATATGCAGGCTCCACACACGCTGGAGCTACAGAACCTACTTTAGTACTTGCTATGTTTACATCTAAATTATTTCACAAGATGCTGGCAACCTTCAGCTGCACAGCAGGTATTTACCTTCTTTCTGATTCATGTAGACTAGGCTGGTGTCAAAAAATACAAGGATTTAGGTTAGCAACTCAACCCAAAGGATTACTCATACTAGATAAGTCAAAGCAAGTACTGAACCAGGACCATGTGATTGTGCTTAGTTGACTCAATTCAACATACTCAGCCAAGCTGACTCATTTCAGCATAGTCAGCCATAGGTTTACTTCTGTAACAGGCGTTTACTACAAGACTCATGTTAGATGCTCTGAAATTAGTTTTTTTTTTTTTTCATTTTAAGTAATATATCTTACTGACTAAAATCTGATTATCTCACCATGCTTTGTTCCTAAGCATGCTTAAAAATCCATTAGGGTTTATCACAAAACTACAAGATTGGTATTAATACCATTAGAATTGTTCACTCAAGTTACCACACCACTAACACCCTTCAGTTTTTCTCCACTAGAGGATTAAGGTTCAGAAAAGAAAAACTAGTAAATTCTATTGTCTAAAGAGCTCACAGGTTACACAATACAATCCATATTGATATACAAAACCTAAGTAATCATAATCATTACTTGATCTAAGATCATTTAAAAGGGATGGCAATGTATTTGGAATGAAGAAATTTTGTTTGATCAAGGCATAGAATGCTTTTGAACTTGAAATATTCATGTTTTTACTTCTCGTCAATTTATAAATAACATTGACAAAGTACTACACATATTAATATCCTTAACTGAGGAAAAAGAGGATAGTAAAACTATTGCCAAAGAGAAAAACATAGATAAGGCAGAAAAAGAGAATGAATATTCAGTTACAAAAGCATCGTTGATTGGGCTCAAGAGGTTTGAGGAACTTTAAGGAAGAATAGATATCCTTGGTTATTTGACTTCAAAAAAAGCCCAAGAGGTAATTGGCCGCACTATGATTTGCATTATCTCATGTGACATAGCTCTCATTCCATAATGAAATCTCTAACTTCTTTATGACATAGCTCACATTCCATAATGAAATCTCTAACTTCTTTATGACATAGCTCTCATTCCATAATGAAATCTCTAACTTCTTTACACATTTGAACACATACACATTCAATAAGGAAAACAATGAGATCCTAAAGCAGTCCAAATAACAAACTTAAACAACATTAAGTTAAAACAGAAGAATAATCAAAATGTCCGCCAGATCACTAGCCAACGTAGTAAAGTACTCTTGTTTTGATCACAACACAGTTCCATTTTCATGAAACAGACCACCAGAGGTAAAAATCAACAAACCGAGAATACTCTATTTTAAATTAATACCTTAGTTCCAATTTTGTAAGTTGTTTTCCCAAGAAAGTGAGCATCTGGTATGCTACTCTTCTGATCTGGCATTGCCTTCCTATCTGCTTCCATGTGGACCTGATATGCAGAATTAAAGACTGATTACATATAAAAAAATTATAACAACATAAAGAAAAATTTTATGCCATTATTAACAAAAAAGATTCTACACAACCCCCACCCCAAAAAAAACACGTTTACAAAAATCTATACAAGTCTGAAGTTCTTTAGTTTACTTTTATTTGAATGATACAAAATCCAAAAACTAGATGTAAGTTAACCAATGAATTTCAATTAAACCAATAAAGTCGTCACAGCTTTACTTGGATGCAACACGGAGGTGACAATAACAACTTGAGAAATAAGAAACACAAATGGCAAGGGAAACACAAGTGAACAAATTAAAAAATGAAAAAGCTTACTCTCTCCCTGATTGTAGCTAATAAGCCATCATTCCATTGTTCACCATCCAAAGATATTTCTGCAAAACATACTTCTATTAGAGTCACAGTGAAAGACACATGAAAGGCATATTTTAGATGTTCAGAACAAGAAAATGTGAGGCATAGATCTTCACTTTCCTCAAAAAAAAAAAAGTGAGGCATAGAATAGTTTGAGGAAAAAGGGTCACTGAAAGTCTGAAGAGGTTCTATGGACAAATCCAAACAATGTAACTGTAACACCTATGTCAGCGAAATCCATTCCCATAAAGTTGATTAGAGCAAGCAGATGCATCGTAAATTTGAACAAAGTGACTACAATAAATAACCTAATTTGTACACAGAACCACATAAATGCTACCTTCGGTCTGAGCAGCTCGTGCAGCTTCAAACTCCTTTTGTAGACGCTCAAAGACAAGCTTGTCTGAGTCCCTATGGCAAGCGCAGAACCTTCCAGTCAAAAAAAAATCAGGTGGGACATAAAGAACCTTCGCTACTTTGTCTGCTTTAATTTTCTGGCATTTAATTCTTTCATTCATTCTTTGTCCTAAGACTTCTTAATTTAAAAGCAATTCATCAAATGGAAAGAATTTGAAATCAAAACATGCACAGAGAAATTCAAGATAAGGTAATAACTATCCTTCAGTACATACTGTATACGTGATGTCACATAAATGAAAAATGCAAATTCAATTTATAGTAGATTTGTGCTTCTAAATTATATGTATCTGTGCATGCAATTAACTTCCTTTTTTTGTTTTTTACAAATAGACATAATGATTTTACGACTTAGCTAAGTAAGAGATTCATCATACTCACACTCGAAACCATGTAGAATAACATTTTGAAAGCATGCAAATAAATGGTTTTAATAGAACAGAACTACAATCCCTATGTACAAACCAAACAACATCACAGCTAACATATTCGATAATTATTAACCAAAAAGTAAAACCAACTTCCTGGAAATATTCCGAACACAAACATCTTGGCAAATACAACTAAAATTTTATATAAAACAAAAATAAACCTACACTAAATTTTGATAAATTTAAAAGAGAAAAAAAAACATGATAGTGTTTATTTGTTCATTTGTCAACTATATAACTGATTACAATAGGCTGGATTTATCTACAAACAAAGCTTCAAGGAAAGAGCATGTCAACATTATTTTCTTGAGCACTTCAAGGAAAAAAGCATGCCAATGATTGTCTTGAGCAGGTAAAGCTTCATAATTTGATGGACAGAGGTAAACTCCATGCATATGTGATTTCTACATCATACACCACTCATGCAAAATGATTTCATATCCAACTATACATGAAACACACTCAGATAGAATTCTGACTTCATAAGCTAAAATAGATATTTAATACATCTGGATAAACATCAATATTTATTATGCTTGTATCCATTAAAAAATTGCAAGAACTCAAGTATGAACCTTACGCATGCTCAACAATACCTTGATAAACGTTCTGTCAACTCTTCATGCCTTTTGACAAGGTTTGACACTAAAAGAGAGATACGCTAAGTTTAGTAATCCATGTAGAAACATTAAAACTGTGAACTTAAAATTAGCAAGAGAAAAAAAAAATAGGGTAAGATGGTTACATCTTGCTCGGGTAGTCTCCAGCTGCGAATCTTCCTCTTGCACAAAATTCTGGAGAAAACCAAGATCATTGAACCAGAAAAGGAAGATAAGGACCTGAATACTGCAGGGTAGTAAAATACTACAAATCTGTTTCATCCAATGGGAAATTTCAACATGCACACCATCATTTCTTCTTTTAGTTTTTTTCTTCTTATTATTTTTTTCATTAAAATTTTGTTTCCACTAGTTCTGAGTTTTTAAGAGACATTGTTAGGTTGCATATTGACAACAGTATGGGAACACATGCATGGAGTGGTGGGAAAATAGCAATACTATTGCAAAACTTACCCAATAAGGACTGGTGTTCTTAGCATTTTTTTCTTAATAAAATCTCTTGAAATAAAAAAAATAAGCAGGATGTGGAACCACATAATTTCATAGATAAATGATATTTATAAATCTCTGACAACTTAAAAGAGAAATCAAGAAAGTTACAAAAATCTATAAGAAACATTAAAACAGAGGAGCAGTTGCTTTCCACTTCTCCTGTTACGGCACATACGCATTACAGAAGAATAAAACTTACAATACAAAATCAAAAACAAATTGTACAGATTGTAACAAGATTTCCACCAAGTTCACTTGGAGATTTCATGAGAAATTTATGTATGTTGTCTTAAAAGAATTTTGAAGTGAGGTAAAGGTTCCTTTTTTTTTTTTTTTTTTTTTTTTTGCCTCTATGGCATTCCATACCGTTCAGCGAGGTGTCCTGAGGGCTACTAATTCACCTTTCCCATTGAAATTAATGTTAATCTTAGAACTAGCATAGCATCCAGGCGCCGGCCGAATGAATAATCAACCCGGATAAAAGGCGAACCCAAAAAAAAAAGCAAGCTTTATACTCAATTTCAAAAGAAAACAGGTAATATTCCCACCACATAACGAGGAAAAGATATTTAATAGCTAACCCAAAAAAAATGGAACGAATTAGCCCACGTTCCAAATTGATTAAGCACGGGATAATCAACAGTACAAACCTTGAAGGCAGGGTCATTTGTAATAGGCTTCCTCCGCGGAGTTTTCCTCCTTGCATACTCATCCAAGTCGCTCTCCATGATCCGCGTAGTCGCGTTATCCGACTCCTATTTTTCTTGTCGAAAGTGCGAAATAAAATTGCTGAGAAAGTACCCTAAATGAATTCAGGGAGACAAGGAAGCTGGGTGTATCGAGAGCAAGAAACAAAAAGAAGGTCGACTGAAGAAGAATAGAAGATGATGAGCCGCCGGTGAATAAGAGACGAGGTGCCCCCACGCCGCTGAGACAGAGAGAAGAACAACTGGGTTCCGAAGGAGGGGATTTGGCGCGTGTTTCAGAATTCGGAGTCTCCAGAGAGCAGACACACACAAATTACGGTTCCGCCCATGCGGGACTTTTTTAACTATTTCATATAATATTTTAATTATGAACTGTATTTAAAAAAATACATAATTTAAATAAATTCCAGTTTGTTTTAGTGATATGATTTATGAGTATGTATTCATGAGTAATTTATATGTAAATTAATTATCCCAAACTTAAGCTGAAAATATCCGAAATAATTCAATATACTTAAATAAATTTCTCATATTATTTCGTTGAGGAGAGCCTGGAGAGAAGGATATTTAAACATTTAATTATGATCTCACTAGTAACTCGAATTAGCGGTTAACTCTTTTAGTGGGGTCTATTATTTGTTATCTCAAATATAAAACCATATGTTATACGTTAATTAGGTATGTTTTATTTAATTTTTGAAACGAGGATTATTGAAAATTACCTTCCAATTAACAAGTCCTATATTATTTTTGTAGCCTATTCCTGCTCACGTGGCTTCATCTCTTTCTCTGGATTTTCTATCCACAAGCGTCTCGCAGCTGCGTTTCTCCATCGGTGAATCAAAAGCTCCTCTGTTCGTCCCTTCTCTGCCGCCACTTCTGCAAACAAATCTGCTGCTTGTTCAGGGAAACTCATGGAATTATTTCAGTGAATTGAACGATGACTTCTCTCTCGCTCCAGTTCCGGAGCCTAACAGCAAGACAGAGAACGAGTACTCAAATTTCTCAGATTTCACCGTCGCCGGAAGTGGTTTCAAGCATCCATTCTGTCGTTCCCAAGGTACCCCATTTTCCCATCTTCGCTTCTATCGCAACATGTACGAATTTTCGGGTACGATCCCACTGATGCCTTATTCCGCTTCTTTTCTAGAACAAATTTTCAGCGTGGGGCGTCATTGCGTCGAAGCAGAGCGGTTTTAGCAGAGGGCAGTTTGATATCAGACACTTCAGAGGCCCTAGTTGCGGTACTCGAGTGAGGAGATCTCAAGGAGGTAAAGTGGGTCTTGTGATGTTCATGGGTTTCATTCTATGGCCTCGTCGTGTTTGTTTACTCTAATTGAACTACAGTGACGAGTTGAAAATAAGACACAACTGGATTTCTAGATGCCCATTTCATCAAACAGTTTATGTGCTGAAAGCCTGAAACGAGTACCAGTATTGGGTAATGGCGCTTAAAGGAATTGAAGTACTCGACTGAAAACGTATTCAAAAGGGGACAGACCATGTGACAAATTTTTCTTTTTCTTGTTATCTCTGGAGTTAGGAATTGGTTGATTGAGCTGTTTACTTACCTCTGTTCTGGAACTGAAAACAGGATTGGCCGCCACAAGATGTGTTCTGCCGCTTACAGAAGAGAATGTTGAACTGGTTTTGGACGACGTTCGTCCCAGTCTAATGGCCGATGGAGGAAATGTAGCTCTGCATGAAATAGACGGACTTGTTGTAGTGTTGAAGCTGCAAGGCGCATGCGGGTCATGTCCCAGCTCTACAATGACTCTCAAAATGGGCATAGAGACTCGCCTAAGGGACAAGATCCCTGAAATTCAAGCCGTCGAGCAGATTCTGGACACCGAGACTGGTCTTGAGCTCAACGAGGAAAATATTGAGAAGGTACTTGAGTTTGATTTCTTAGTTTCTGCAGCTTTTTAGACGCAGAAGGGGACTGTAATATCACTTACTAAGAGGCAATGCATGTGGTGGGCATGCTGCAGGTCCTGGCGGAAATTAGACCATATCTTTCTGGTACAGGAGGGGGAATCCTGGAGTTCGTTGAGATTAATGGCTATGTTGTGAAGGTCCGCCTGAGTGGACCAGCAGCTGGAGTGATGACAGTCCGCGTTGCATTGACACAGAAACTGAGAGAAAAAATACCTGCCATTGCAGCTGTGCAGCTTATAGATTAGAAAACACGACAAGTTATTTTCTTTGTGTAACATATGAGAACTTCCGGTTCAACATTTTTGGAGATGCCTGACCAGAAGAGCACATGCTTGAGAAATATAATTCCTGTTGAGAATCCAGTTGAGAATTACATTTTGTTCCTATGAAGTTGTATCCATCCTGATGCGTCTCTCCCTTTTGGTCAATCTCAAACAAGCCTTTGTATAATTTATAGAAAACAGAATAATATATACAAGACAAATTATACACATGGCATGTTACAAGACTGTATTCTATGCCATCTCAAGGTGCCAAAACTTTCTACTCTTGCTTAGCATTTCCATAAATTCTTTAAAAGAAATGGTCCAGGTAGAAAAATCATCATCGCAGAGTATCATCAGTGGCAAGAGCAGGAGCGTCCCCCCTAGAAAGAGGCATGACAGTTTGTAATCTCCTCATTGTCCCGTTGAGATCCTCCAGCTTCTTCATTTCCCCCATTTTCACTAAGAACTCCTCCAAAACTCGAAATGCTATTTCACTTGGGTGCCTCCCTCTGTCTACCACTTGTTTAACACATTCATAAGCCTCCCCAACTCTCCCTCTGCAACACAGGGCGGTGACCAATAAATCCAGGGCGTGTCCATGGGGACAGCAACCATTCTCCACCAAGTACACCCACAAACCCAAACCCAAGTCGCAGAGGCCATTTTCACAAAATAACTTCATCAGCATAACAACAGTTCTCATTTTGGGCACTAGTTTTTTCCTGACCATCTTGTTGTACACCTTACAAACACCTTCAATGTCACCGAACTTCTTCATTCCCCAGAACATTGTGTGGTAAGTCACATCATCACAACCGACACCCAGCTCTTCCATTTTATTCATCAATTCAACTCCACTTTTCAGGTCTCCAACTCGAACATAAGAGCCCAGCAAAGCGTTGTAAGAACCGATATCAGGCTTCAGGTTTCTATGAGATATTTCCTCAAACAGACGCCGGGCGCGAATTGGGTTCCGAGCAATGCCTGCTCCATACACCAGTGTCGTCAAAGTTTCTAATGTTGGTGGAATTTTTGCCTTCTCCATCTCTTCCATTGCGCTTAAAGCATCCGAGAGACGTCCCTTCTTGCAATACGCATCAATTCTAATGCTGTAAGTGACAGAATTTGGTTTAAACCCTCGTCTAAGCATATCATGATAAAACAACTCCACCGCCGTTATATGTCCCGATTCCTTGAAACCCAGAAGCAAGATATTGAACGTTTTCGCATTCGGTTCAAACCTGGAATGATATTTACGGAACACTGCTCGGGCCTGCTTCATTTGCCTCTGGGTACAAAAAGCTCGGAGAAGGATATTATACTCATTGGTCCCGAATTTGCCTTTGCCAAACAGCCTCTCCATTTTATCAAACATATCAAGGGCGTCATCAAAAGACTTGCATTTCGCAAATCTGAGCAAAACAATGCTTAGCGACTTGTGGGTAATCAGAGACGGTTGTTTCTGGTGCACTTCCTGCATTAATTCCCATGCTTTGTCGAAATGGCGGATCCGGATGAGGAACAGGAGGGTCTTTTCAAAGGCGACAGGCGAAAGTGGGGGCTCGGGAGACTGAAGGGAAAACCGGAACAGCTCAAATGCTTTAAGGGCATTGGCGTGGCCGGAAAAGAGGCGACCCAGGACAGAATCGACCTTGCAAGGGGAGACGAGCAGGGGTAGGATACGTTTCCGGAGGAAGGAGTGGAAAGACTCGGAGGGGAAAGGGTGGTCATTGATGAGTTTGGCCAGGCCATCTACTGATGAGGATTCATCAGACTCGGGAATTTGGGTGGCCGCCGAAGAGAAGGAAGAGTGAAATACGAGGGATTTTGGGGTTCTGGAGGAGAAATGGGCCGCGAGCATTTGAAGTTTTCTGGGCAAGTTCATCGTCCGGCGTTCTCTTGCTATGTGGCCTCGGTTTTTCAGTATACGAAGATATGCTAGAAAGATTGCGATTTGGGAATTTAGGCACCTCTAGGAATCAGTTGCAAAAGATCGCGTCGGAACTCAGAACTGACAAATCAAAAAATAAAAAACTACCATTATTGGGGATGCCCTGGTTCATTTTTTTTAAGTTAGAAGAAGGGGAGAGGGCTCCCCGAGGCCCTTTCCTCTCTCGCAGAAGCTTCCTAAGTAGGGGATGGGTGTGGTACCTTTTGGGAATGAGAGGAATGAGACCAATATCTCGGGCTCAGATGGCCTCCTGAAAGATCAGATCAAATAATTGGAATTTTGGGAGGGAGAGTCCTCGATCATCTTGGTACCAAAGGAGAAGAGAAAACTGAGGAGAAGAATTACAGAGGGATATAATTTACTTGTAGAGATAGAACTGAAGAGAGGAGTAGAAACCTAGACCTTAGTTAAATAAGCCTTTAACGATTCATATAAAATGGGATTCAAATAATCTCAAAACGATGATCATGACATTGTTACTCTTTAACATCAATAACCACTGGAGTCTCTACAGTAACCGGACTCATTTTTCTGTCACCAGATTGATATATTAATGAAATTCTATGTTCATGATGTACAGGCTGCTTCAGATCATCTTAAAAATCTCAAAAGTATACAACCATTGTTGCAGGTATTTCACTGATTGTACCGTGTTACTCAATATACAAGTTATAATGACGAAAGTAATGCAGTTTTGGGTAATGGCACCCTCTCCTTCCCCAATTCAAAATTTGGTTTTTGCACATCAAAATTGTGCACTCAGAAGTCGTCCTCGTCGTAGTCTCTGGGGCCTCTGAGGCGCCTGATCACGGTCGCAACCACCCCGAGAAGCAGAAACAGCGCAAAGAAATCGAACCCTCCGCCGACTCCGATGGCCACGCTGGGTCCGGGCGCGAAGAACGAGAAGGGAGACCACCCCCATCCGCCGTAGAATGGCGAACCGAACCCGTAGCCTCCGACAAGGGGCGGCGCCACCGGTGGGTTTACATAAATGTTCGTCCTGTTCGTTTTGGCATATACCATCCCAATGTTAGAGAATACTACGAGTACTGGGTTTTTGGTTTCTTGCTTTAACAGATGCAAACAAAGCAATAATTTTCTGGGAAGACGAGGAAGAAGAATCATCTTTTCTCATTTCATTTGGGAATGCTTCAGTACTACTGCTTATTCGTGTACGGAATCCTTTCAAATTTCCTCTTTTTAATTGAGCACAAAATGTCTTGGTTGATCAGTTCTCACCTTGAATTATTGATTCGCGGAGACGACGACCTAGGCGCGGAGGATCGGAAGGCCTGGCCACCCACCCGACCACCAGTCTTGGCCGCCATAGCGTCGTGAACAGACCCCATCGTTAGAACCCCAGCTGCGAGTGCGACGACTGCTATTTTCGCGAAATCCACATCCTTCCCTCTACAAATTGAAACCCATTACAACTTCAATTGCAGCTCTCAGAAAGAACAAACGTCACAGAAATACTTCAAAACCCATACCTTGGAGGGTCCGGCTCTTTGTTGTCGAGGGAGGTCGAGCAAGATACAGAAAGCTGCGGCTTGAGCTTCTTCTTCTGCCTGTACGTCGGGCAGAGAGTTCTGGGGAGAAAACCCTGGTGAGAAGAGGCCATTGCCATGGCTGAGTACAGCAAAACCAGTGCAGTTGAATTCAGAGAAGGGAGAAGGTAAATGGTCGAGTCCTGCTTCTGAATCGAAGTCCGGGAACAAAGAAGATCTTTCTACGTGAGCCGTAGAAGAGCGGCTTATCCTTCATGTGCTCGCGAGATTGCCACGTGGCTCGAAGTAACTGGGCAACCCGAAATTTCAAGAAGCTAGATGTTAGAAAGACTAGTGGGCTTGGCTTTTCTTGGGCCTTGGACTATATACAAAAGAAAACAGTCTTGGACAAGACTAGAAATTCTTACATCACAACTCTAAACCTTTAGTTATTCATTGTAGTTATGGCATTAAGAGTGACGTCCTTTTAATTTTAGGTAACAAATTTATGCCTTAAATTTTTCAATATTTAAGAGAGGAGCAAAAGGAAGGGGCAATTGCTCCCTCTTTCCACCCTACCTCAGCTCTAGGGTGCATACATGTCTTGTACTTCTCAGTGCCACAGTTATACATCCATTCCAGGAAGTGTATGCTTCATTTAACAAGAATCACATGTATCTTTTGTGAGACCTACCAAACATTACTCATTTTTCTGCAATGGACATCCAACTATGACTGACTATTTTATAGGCATGCTTGTAACAACTAAGTTGCAAGTCTTCTGTAATAGTAACGAAAGACATGAATGCATGTTGTGTTACATAAAGCAAGTTTTTCCATAATAGTTGTGGCCTAACAACATTCCAATGAATGTTTCCTCGAGACAACATCTATAAAAGAAATGTGTCACGCGGCAAATGCA
Source organism: Aristolochia fimbriata (assembly GCA_019845555.1). NCBI lineage: Eukaryota > Viridiplantae > Streptophyta > Magnoliopsida > Piperales > Aristolochiaceae > Aristolochia > Aristolochia fimbriata. The sequence continues at coordinate 5,057,348 of CM034078.1, forward strand.
ACCTTAGTTGCTATTTATTCTCAATTGTTGTCTCTGAAAATAAATTTGACTTTAACAAAAAAATCTAGCTCTTTGCTCTAGTATCATCAATCTTGTTTGATGACTATTCCTTGATGGCAGGTTCTTCTAGAAGAAATGGCTAGAAGAAATGGCTAGAAGAAATGGCTAGAAGAAATGGCTAGAAGAAATGGCTAGAAGAAATGGCTAGAAGAAATGGCTAGAAGAAATGGCTAGAAGAAATGGCTAGAAGAAATGGCTAGAAGAAATGGCTAGAAGAAATGGCTAGAAGAAATGGCTAGAAGAAATGGCTAGAAGAAATGGCTAGAAGAAATGGCTAGAAGAAATGGAAGCCTGTTATAGGATTAGTGTGACCACAAACCTGTGATATGTTAGATGCATCCAACATGGCTATAATTCCTAATTAGGACACTCCAAATGAACTCAAATCAGAAGGAGCCCGACCCTAGAAGTGGTCTTTGGCTCGTGGCTCGTCGATATCTCTCTGCTTCATAACTACGTAGACCCACGAAACAGTAAACTCCTCAGCCAGCAAAACAAGGTTCTATCTCCTTCCTCAGTCAAGCAATCTGAAGACCCTCTCAACAGCCCCACCCCCTTCTATCATATCCATCACCTCAACGCCGAAACTAAATTATCAGCAAGAGTACCACAAGATCCAATCACATCTTCTACAAGTTTATCACCGACACAGGTCATGAAAAGACCAGACGGGGTTTCCGGTAAACCTCCATTGGCCATTTCCCATTTCAAATACAGCTCATACCACCCTACCATACCTAACTAATTACCTCGCAAACAAAAGAAGACCCTTGTTCCTCTCTGTTTTTTTCTTTAAACCCGAAGAGATAAACTTCAACTTTCAATGTTAAAAATCCATTTTCCAGTGTCAAATTAAGCATCAGATACAGCCAATCAACCATCTTTTTTCTCTAAAGAGAGTTGAGTTACCTTAATGAAAGAGAAGAAGAGTGTGGGCCTTTTGTATTTAAACGCTCGAGTTGCCTTATTGCATCAATTAAATCAGTGTGGAGGTCCTGTCTAACAGAGACATTGCACCAAATATGAATCTAATGAGGGACTTTGACAACTGACTAGTACAGTTTTATTATTACAAGAAGGTACATTTCATTAACTTAACATTCGCATGCCCTGTCAAGTTTTACTCTAAATCGAATACATGGCTTCAAAGTCTTCAATCAAGAAAGCACAGACCTGAAGCCTTATGGAATAGAACAAAAGCACAAAATTTTTTGTTCAAATTAGCTGCACCGACTCGCCATGTTAGCTATCATATCCAAACCCAACAGAATATATTTCATTATTCTTTACTAGACTTTTATTTTATTCTTCTCCACGTTAATGCTTGAGGATGTTTTGTTTCTTTTTGTACTTTTCAGCTCGTTAGGGTACTAGAAATTTTATAACTGATGGAATTCCAACATTACATACGGCATTTTCCAATTAATCTCAAACTGTGTTTGATTGCTCTTTTGAGAAGGAGACTTCTCTTGGCAAGGGTTTGCAAGCTCCTTTGCTATAACAAATTTAAATTCAACCTCATTGTTAGAAGCAAACTTCATCTATCAGTATTTTCTTACTGGGTCTCAATACAGAAAAGTACCTCTGATCCTTATTAGATAAGGCTTGGTATATTAATCTAAAACATCTGATATGCTTCGCCTAATAGGTGCTATATGTTAGAGAGCTTTATATCCTTGAAAAGATACTTACAGGCTAAGACGGGGACATGACCCACAATTCACTTTCTTGGGTGCTCTCACCATCCACGATACACAATATACATCCCCTGGAAACAGAACAAAACAAGTTGTCATACTAGAGTTCGTATTACAATTAGAGAATAAGTTTTATAAATTTTATAAAAAAGAAGTAGAAGTAGAGTGACTGATAAGACCTAATTTAATGTTTTTAGTTTATTTTTGCAGTTTCTAATTTGGTTAAAATAATAATAAAAAATAAAAATAAAAAAAAAATTGTCGTCTTCTTTACCTAATTATAATGATATAATAAAGTCAAATTAATCATTTTATCCATAAATAGGGCATGCACGTCTCTATCGATTAAATATCCAATAAACTGCCAACCTAGCCCTGCAGGCCGTGTATCCCTGTTGCAGAGAAAACAATGTGTAGAGGTCGAGACGAAATTGGGTACACATACGAGCAATGGTCGACTCCACCGCTTACACCTGCTAACAACGCTGGTGGTGCTGCCTTATCTAATCTTTTGGTGATAAATTTCTGCGCAGAGATTAGCAAATAGTAAGTTGTTGAAACTTGGAACAAGAAAGTAGCTCCATGAAAATGAAAGTTCAAAGGCCATTAAGGTTAGGTGTGTCGCCGGAGGGATGACATACGTGCTTCCTTTCAGCCAGCTAGAGTCTTTTGACCCCTAGCAAGGACACGGCCACAGCCTTCCCAGCGTCCTTCTGGGTACAATAATGCAGATGATAAATGAGAAGACCGGTGATGTGATGGTTGAAGATACTGTACAAAAACCAGTTTTTGATCTGCTCTCCTACGTTGTAACCCGGTAATTTCGCTTGCAGGAAATTCCTCAAACACCTGGCAGGCCGCACGCGACGAACTCCGTATGTAACTATGTTTCCCAGTGCCCGCCGCGCCGGAATCAGGACTCCGGAGTCCGGCCGTGGATTTGTCCATGGATGATGGAACCACTAGTGGATAAGTTGAACTCTAAAAAAGTAAAGGGGACGAAAGGGAGAACGGGGACCCTCGGCTTTCTGTGGAAAGAACAAGGGAAAAAAAGAAAAAAATACTGTCGGAATTCAGAAGGATCAAATCCTTCCTCTTCGCGGCGTCCACTGCAAATTAGCAATCAATTTCAAATCTACGAGATATCGAACTCGAAAGGATCGCTTCCCCAACATTCAAATGTCTTCCCAAGTTCCGATTTGCCCCGGTGGAGTGATGGGAAGTTTCTGGACCGTGAGAGGAATAAAACACAAATTTAGCGTTAGTGGATGACACGGAACCACGTACCAGTTTTCTCTTTCTTCTCTCTCACTCTCTCTCTCTCTCACTCTCTCTCTCTCTCTCTCCCCTTTCCTGTAAGTAAAAAGTTTACAGAGCCAGGAGTCTTTTAAAAAACAAATTGGCCTGAGGCTCCTCTTTTTGGGTCTGAATCCACTCTTCTGGATAAATCTCTCTTTTTTAAACAATAGATTTTAGCATTCAAAGGCTTATCTCAAAGAGTCCTCTTCTTGAATTGCACCCATGAGTAGGGATGGCAACGGGTACGGGTTAGCCGGGAACCCGCTCCGACCCGACCCGCTTAAAACAGGTTTGGGTTTATATTTTTACCCTGCGGGTCACGGGTTCGGGGCGGGGACGGGTTTCGCCCCAAAAACCCGACCCAACCCGCTTAATTCTTATATAAAAAAAAATATTTTATAGGGTATTTAAATAATATAAAGTAAAATCCTACTTTATTACGTTATCCCCTTATGTTTGACAATATGTTTAAGTATTTATATATTTATATTATTTATTTTATAATTTTTTATATTTTTAAAATTTTTAATATTAAACATAGCGGGTCGGGTCGGGTACCGCGGGGCGGGGCGGGTTTTCGCGGGTTTGGGGCGAATTTTTTGCCCTGCGGGGCGGGGACGGGTTTAAAAATCAAACCAGCGGGGCGGGTTTTCGCGGGGACGGGTTTCCCCGGTTTTTTGCGGAAACCCGCCCCGCGCCGCCCCGTTGCCATCCCTACCTATGAGAGGTGACATTTTTCTTCTTTTATCCATTTATTACATGATTTAGATTAGTCAGGAAGACAAAAGAATCATAGAAGAGCTTATTTGGGTTTGTAATATTTCATCACATCTTTGACATTAGATACCCAATTCAATTTACGTTTTTAATTAAATTTGAACACGAAAAATCAAGGAAAAAAAAAAAAGCAGTGGAGAACAGAAGTTCCTCCAATCATTTTCGTGGCCTTTTATTGGGAGAGGTTGTTTTATCGCCAGAAATGGAGGAGCATTGGCCTTCTTAAGTCCCTGTTGAAAGCAAAGTATGAAGAAGAGGAGACGTCACCCTCTCGTCGTCCCTCAATCTATCTAGTTCTACGTACTAGAAGCAAATCCAACTGCCCCCATTTGCATGGTCGAAGAGGAGGGAGTTCTGGAGTTTGCAGTGATGAGATTTTGACAAAATTATTGCCATAATAATTAAGATTGAATTTAGCTGTTAAAATTAACAGAGACTAGCTCCTAATGCAGTCAATTAATTGAACCTATATATACTGAAGATGGTTCACTGAAATCAAAAGTACCTGAATGGTATTATGAAGTGATACATGGGACAACACAAGGGGAATTTCCATATTCTTCGGCAAACCATATATGTACTTAATAATTGTTGCTAGAATAAATCTAAATGTAATTAACAAATATTAATGTGGGTTTGATTAATGAAACCCAGGTCATATGCATTGAATTCTAGCTTTTTACAAGCCTGCATCAGCAAATATATATATATATATAGATCAATTCTGAGTTCTGCTAATACTTTTGGGCATTTTTGGAAGTATCTAAGCTTAATTAGCATGTTATGAGATTACAGTCACGTAATGCTTTTCTTTATCATGTCAAATAATGTTACGGGTTGGGCTTGACAAGAAGTTCAAACTCCCTGATCATGTGATAGAAGAGGTTAAGGAAAACAAGTTCTCTCTCTCTCTCTCTCTCTCTCTCTCTCTCTCTCTCTCTCTCTCTATATATATATATATATATATATATATATATATATATATATATATATATTCCCTTTGAAAAGTAGAAGATAATGTTCCAATTCAATCTTTTTCTCCGAATCTGGGTGTGGCTATTCTATCTTAATCTCAGAAAGTGAAGATGAGAATGTAGGGAAAAACTAACATGGTCCAGTAAATCAAACGTTAAGGTCCAGCAAGTACACCCAATTGAGCATTCAGAAGATCATTCTGACATGTTATTCCAACAGATAGATAGATGAGAGAATATCAGAATATGACCATTTAAATCAAAAGAGCAGCAACAATCTGTGACCTCTAGTGAAACATCTGCTTCCACTTACTGGCTAATCTCTCTACCTCTCAAAGTACAGCAAAAGAAAAAGAAACTGACTTTAAAGGGAGGGGAGAAAAGCAAAGCAGTGATCAGGATTCAGAGACATGCAGATAAGGTAGATCAGGATTAATGGTTCATACTTGGAACTGATGCTGTAAGCTCGAGAGATGGATGATATACACGGAAGGTGGGTGTATGGTAATAGCTCTGTGTCTGGTCAGCTAGGGTTTGGAAAGGTTGCTTGTTATTATCCATCCCTGACATGGTAATGGGACGCCAGTGAGCTGCACCAACGGAATTGGCCGGGCCATGGTTGAAACTAGAAATGTGAAATGTGACTTTCCAGTTTTTACTTCCGCCTTCTGCGTCTCTGTTTCTTTCCTACATAAATCTTGCAGGGACAGGGAGACTCTCTCTCTTCATTGCATCTAGTCCCTCCTGACTCCATCGTACAACAGTCTCCATCAAAGGTCTGACAGAATTATAAGGCCAGTGAGGCCCAGAAAGTTGAAAAAGAAAACCCCACGAGATTAAAGAAATTTTTTTCAGGGAGGGGGAAAAAGGGGCTGTAAGAGTTACTTCAGAGTCCAGAGACGAGCCACAGATGCCAAGCTTTAAAGCAGCCTTCATGCTGTTAGCCGCAGAGCTACTCTAGTTCGAGTCCCTCACTCTCTTTCTCTTTCAATTTTCTCTCAGTGCAGAGTATCAGACCTCCAGCAATGGAAAAAGAAAATATGGGGGCTTCCTCATTGCGTTCGCCATCCGCCATTTAGAGTAGATTCGTCTTTATGAAGAGTAAGAAAGCTGCAACTTCCTTTATAGCTCGTTTCTGTTTTCTTCTCAGATCACTGAGCAGTACTATACTTTAGAATTAGCTTCGATCTCTTTCAAATTTTCATCATCGATCATTCATCGAAGGGTACTGCTGTGTTCTAGAAGAAGGATATAGACGACCCAAGGACGAGGATATAGCTCGTTTTTTTTTTTTTCTCTCCACGATTTCCCTTCTCTCCCGAGTTTTTTCACACACTGGTTTATTGTACTTAAATGGGGAGAAGATGAACAGCTGTAACACCACTGCAACTCCGGCTCAAGAGTCTCCCTTCTGTCTCAACTGGGCAGCTGCCTCCTCTTCCATCAATATGTCCTACGCAGCCTTGGGTCCAAATACCCAGAAACAGGCTTGGGACTTGGAGACCCACAACAACAGTCACAGCTTCATCCATCCTTCGGGAAACGCTTTTCTAGATTTCCCCACCTCTCTTCCCGCCCCTTTCGCCCACAACAACGGCTTCTCCCAAATCCCCACAGAGTTCCAAAACGGGTTCTTGAAGAGAGAAGATCAGGAGGGTGGTTACGGGTTTGATCCGGGGAGCTACAGCAGTGCCCGAATTGGGCTCAACCTGGGCCACCGGACTTACTTCTCGTCGCGGGACACGGCGGTAATCGACCGGTTGTTCAAGCGGTCCCGCGGGTTCTACCAGGCGACCCAAATCCCCCGGTGCCAGGCGGAAGGGTGCAAGGCCGACCTCACGAACGCGAAGCATTATCACAGGCGCCACAAGGTCTGCGAATTCCACTCCAAGGCGACCAAGGTTATCGCGGGAGGTATGGAGCAGCGATTCTGCCAGCAATGCAGTAGGTAAGACTCAGAGAAGCCGGAACACTGAAACGACAAAGAAAAAAAAATATAAAAAAATGACATTTTATTACGTTTGAAGTTCGATGATCCCCTAGGGTCAAGGAGAGGGAGTTTTTTTTTTCCTCCTGTGCTATCTAGGTCTGCAATCTGCCAATTGTACATGTTTGCGAAACCCAAAACCCACTTTAATTCAGAGCTCCACTTTTCGTTTCCATGGAAAGGAATCATTAAAGAAAGGCCCTACTCTCCAAAATTATTTCTTCCTTCTAGTTTGTCTTTTCTTCTTCTTTCTGTGTTCCAAATTTTTCCATATGATGAGTTCAGCGACGACTCTTCTTGTGTCCAAGTTTTGCTGCAATCTGCAAATCAAGTGACTGCCTTTTTTTTTCTCATCTCTCTCTCTTTGGGGACATAATTAATTCTTGTGTCGCGTTGATCAGGTTTCATGTGTTGGCGGAGTTCGACGAAGTGAAGCGAAGCTGCCGAAAGAGACTGGCGGACCACAATCGTCGACGAAGAAAGCCTCAACATCCAGCAAAGTCGCCGGCGGATCAAAAAGACGCGAAAGGTATATTTTATATCTCTCCCTGATTTCATTTCATCCGACTCTCTCCGTGTCTAATAATTTTTTACGATCCCGTGAGCGCAGGCGGTAGTACCGATGACAAGTCCCCGTCGTCGACGCTTCCGTTGCTGAGGACGGCGAAAGGGAGAGGAGAAGCGGAAGAAGAGTCGGGGCGGAAGAGAGGGGCGGCTGCTGCTCCAGAGGTGTTGTCCCTGGGCGGGTTCGTTGTTCAGAACGGGAGGGGCTCGTTTGGTTCGGCCTGTTCGAGCTTTTCGGGGAGAGAAACGAATGTCTCCCTTTCCCCCGCAGCGGGATGTACGCTCCTGACCAGCTGCTTTCATGATCAGACTCAACCGCAAGCCGAGGACTTGCAGAATCTGTTCCATTTGGGGAAGACCATGTTTGAGGTCGAGATGCTCTGATCATTAACCACGCACAACTAATAACCAGGGAGGAGAAAAAAAAAAAAAAAAAAAAACAAACAGTAGTTCGAGCTGAGAGGTTTAATTTCCTTGTTTTTCCTTAATAAACTGCTGCGGGCTCTTGGATCTCGAATCCTCGATCGTGTTTTTGCTTGTTCTGTAAGCCTAACGTGAGAAGCTCCTGAATATGCTTCGCACTTGCTGCTTCTAAGTAACTTTAAACTCGTTTAGAATGAGATGATGTAGGCTAATTTTTCAGCCAAGGGTCCCACCCACCTGTTTATTTTTCTTTCTTTCTTTTATTTTTCTCTTTTTCTCTTTTCGGAAGTCATAAGATAAGGGAGCATTAGGGTAGTTTCTTGGGTGGTCTTTTTTTTATAAAGAATAATAAATTTTCAAATAATTAAAAATCAGACGATCATCAAACCCCAAGTATGTCCGATTATGCTCCAAAAGCACAAACCATATATGTAAAAAAGAGGTAAAAAGAGATTATTTGGATAAAAGACATGTTTTTTAAAACTTACTTTAAGGGTTCCAAACAAACATTTTATAATAAATCAATAAAAATAAAGAAAAAAATATTATAGATTTATAATTTATTTTTAAATAATAACTTTGGGAAGAAGTGATGTCATGTGTGAAACTTCGTGTGGAACTCTCACTCGTCATGGACCCCTCCCACACCTATTTTTTTGGATGGATAATCAGATAATTGGGCACGGACTGAGTCCGGTAGCAATCGTAGTTGGACACGTATACGTGGCTGACAAGGGCCTTTAGAAAAGGTAGTGGGACTGGGACTCGGCAGTGCCCGAGTGAGGGAGGGAACGAGACCGGTCACTTGTCCTTTAAACTTAGTCTTGGAATCATTCAGATTGTCATGATCAAACAAATGTGACGCACCCCACCACACTGATCCGGATGTGACTACAGCCTCTTTTTATTTAAATATATATATATATATATATATATATATATATATTTTTTTTTCAATTACTAAGCTTCTTAGATAATGCGATTATTTTACCATAAGCTTACTTTCTGAGTATAGTTCTGCATTTTTAAGGGAATATTATTGCCTTTAAATTATGTTTATGTATTATTCCAATGTGGTCATAAACATGTCAAAGTCAGACTAAATATGATAGAAATCTGAGTTTTATTTTGTCATTGTATTTTTATAGTCGTTAATCTCAACCTATAAATCTGCTTGAATTGGAGAAGAATTAGAACGTGATTCTGGTTTAATCAGGTCAAATCAGTCGGTTAGATTAATTTGAGTTTTTTTTTTTTTTTTTTTTTTTAATCAATTTTAATGATAAAATTGGGATAGTCATGATATTAATAGAAATGATATAAGTACAACGGACAATGATATTTTTATAAACTTATTAAGGAAAGAAGATTCGCTAATGAGACAGATTAGACTACTAAGTCCGACGTGGTGCAGAAGGAAATTTAGATAACCAAGTTCGAGCGCTTGAAAGTAGAACCTTGAAACTTCGGCCTCGTCCACGCAGAAGAGGTGCGGCAGATGAAGCCCGCGGAACATAAGAGCTGCTAATGCTGGCTGGTCGCTGCTATCGCGGGACGAGAATCAGCTTAGAAGTCGCACCTTTGCTGCAGGAACCTCACCCCTCTTCGCTCTTACGCATTTCATCGAACAATTCCTCACAGATCACTTGTCAACGCCTCCTCGAGTCCCGTTTAATTTCTGCCCTCGATGGCTGCGACTGCCTACCACGTCTTAAGCACGTCCATGGCCACCTCATCCGCGCCGGCCTCGACCAGAGCAGCTTCCTTCTCGCCAAGCTCCTCCGAACGCTCACCAATCTCGACCTACCCATGGACGGTTACGCCCGACAGGTGTTCGATCAAGTTCGCCAACCGAATTCATTCCTTTACACGGCTCTCATTCGAGGGTACGCCCTTCAGGGCCCCACCCAGCTCGCCTTCGGTTTGTACACACGAATGAGATTAAACGAGACCCCGCCCTTGACTTTCACATTCTCTGCGCTCTTCAAAGCTTCTGCTGGGTCTCTTGATGCCCGTGTAGGCGCTCAAGTTCATGCCCAGATTGTTCGTTTAGGCGGGTTCGATCTCGATCTTTATGTGAACAACACACTTATAGATATGTACATCAAATGCGAGCGTTTTCAGGACGCCAGAAAGGCGTTTGATGCAATGCCTCACAGAGATGTCCTTTCTTGGACGTCCCTGATAGTTGGCTATGTTAGAAGGGGAAAAATGGAAGAAGCAACCGAATTATTCGACCAGATGGATGAGAAGGATATGGTGGCATGGACCACAATGATCACGGGTAACGCCCAAAACCGCAGGCCTGGGGACGCACTGCAGGTTTTTCAGCAAATGTGGTCTATGGGGATTGAGACGGATGATGTCACTCTAGTTGGAGCAATTTCAGCCTGCGCACAGCTGGGTTCACTAAGATATGGTCGGTGGCTCCGCTATATTGCTAGGCAACGTGGGTTTGATCAAAATGTTGTTGTGGGTTCCGCCCTGGTAGACATGTTTGCAAAGTGTGGCTCCTTGGATGAAGCTCGGGAAGCATTTGATATGGTTAAAGAGAAAAATGTCTTCACATATAGTGCAATGGTAGTAGGGTTGGCAATGCATGGTTGTGCTCTCCCTGCAATGCAGTTGTTTGAAGAAATGGTAAACTCAGGAACAGTGCCTAATGGGGTCACATTTATAGGGGTTCTTACTGCTTGCAGTCATGCAGGATATGTTGATCGAGGGCGGCAATACTTTTCCACAATGCGTGAGAAATATGAAATAGCTCCCACTGCAGACCACTACGCTTGCATGGTCGATCTATTGGGCAGAGCTGGGCACGTTGAGGAAGCTTTCGATCTCATCCAACATATGCCTGCTGATATTAGTCTCCATGGGGGTGTATGGGGTGCATTGCTCGGTGCGTGCCGGCTCCATGGTAGGCCCCATATTGCTGAGGTTGCTGCCAAGCATTTGTTTGCACTTGAGCCTGATGGTATTGGCAATTATGTGTTGCTTGCAAACATATACGCATCTGCAGGCATGTGGGGGGAAGTTGTGAGGGTAAGAAAAATGATGAGGGAGAAAGGTTTAAAGAAGAACCCTGGCTGCAGCTGGGTGGAAGCGAAGGACGGCCGCCTGCATGAGTTCTATGCTAGCGGCAAGACCCACCCAAGGGACAGTGAGATTATGACAGTTCTGGAAGGGTTATTAGAGAGACTGAAGCAGTCTGGATATGTTCCAATTCTAAGATGCGTACTGTATGATATTGGTGATAGAGAGAAGCAACAATTGCTAAAGATGCACAGTGAGAAGCTGGCACTGGCATTTAGCCTCATCGACACAACCCATGGAAGTGTTATTAGAATTGCAAAGAACTTAAGAACATGTGAAGATTGTCATCTCTTCTTCAGTCTTGCCTCGAAAGTTAGTGGCAGAGAGATAGTGTTAAGAGATAACATGAGATTTCACCATTTTGAAGATGGACTCTGTTCTTGTGGCAACTTCTGGTAATAGTGTAACAAGCTCTAAAAGCGCATCTCATTCTGCCTGTAACCAAAGTTTTGAATTTATAATTTTTTTTTCTTTTATGTTCAATTCATCACCATTGTTCAGCTTAGTGCAATTGAAAACATGGTCAGCAAAACCAGATTGATCTGAACGGATCTCTCATTTTACATTGTGAGTAATCAGAGCGTGCCGTTTCAGAGCACACACTAATCCTGTTTCAGCAGATCTGATTTTCTGGCTCGGTGCTCTGTTCAATAAATCATGTGTGGAACAAACATTAGGAGGATTGATCGGCAATGGCAGCTAATTATGTAGAAGCCATGTACATGCAGGGAAACATGATAAAAGAAGAGCAGTAACGAACTTTGAGAGAAACCAGTGTGGCTCTTAATGGCTTGTTTTTCTGGTTGCATGCACGGAAGTAAAAAGTGCAATATATACTGTTTACTACCGATTTCAATGGACAATAAAGTCTCTTAATATCTGTTCTGTCTTCGTCCTCTTAGCAGGAAACATTAAATGACAGTGTTTCCGATGTAACTTGTAGGCAAGGAGTACTCAGTGACTTCAATGTATTGCCTGGAGTGCAAAGTTGTGGCTTCGGATCTCACTTAGGTTGGTGTCTTCTTCTGCGCAAGATATTGGATGCATTCCATCTAAAACGACTACCCACTTGGCTGACCCATAACTTTTTTGAACTAAACAGATGCCAAAGGAGTCTTCTGATGTGAGCCTAGTACATAATCTACCAAAAGTAACTTAATTAATTACCAGTTACCTTGTCTTGATCATACAGTACCAGATCAATAACAGCAGTGACTTGATATGTATTTAATGAGTTTCTGAAAGCATATGCAGCAGGCACTAAGTGCATTGGTGTTTACTGTTTATCCTTTGATTAGCACAAGATGGTATAGTGTTTACTGTGCTTCTTGCATGCATTTAAACAAGTATATATGAGCCAACCTGGACGGTATTTATTTCATCTATAACTAATAATAATTAATGAACACTAAACCTAATGTAAGCTAGAGAGCAAATGCTATATTCAACAAACAGTAAGGACGAAGACAGTGGCCATGTAAGTCATATGAGGAGAATGTTAGGGAGTATTACTCAAGGAAAGAATTCTACTCAATTAATTACTGGTTTCTCCATATAAACATTAATTATAAACTTTTAGATATTATAAATATTGATTGATCTTCCAAGTAGTAGATGTACCCAAAATTGAAAAAAAAAAAAAAAAAAAAAAAAAAAATACTGGAGGCAATGTTTTAAAAATCGGACTGGCCATAAAACCGGTAGCATGTCCGGTTTGAACGGGTTCGACCAATGGTCAATATTATTTCCTACAATTTATATATATATATTTAATATTTTAAAAAATAATAAGACAAATTAAAGAAATGATTGTTTGTGACAATTATAGTGAACTAGGCCGAGTCAATAAGAACCGGACTAGCCTCTGGTTCTGGTTCAACCACTGGCCAGTTGGGTCTGGCCTGGTTTTTAAAACACTGATTGGAGTACTTGCCCCACTTATTAATCCTCCAGCAGTTCCAACATTTCTCACCACATATATTCATTAGTAGTAGCTTTAAAACAGTACCCAATGTGAGCCAAATCGAGAAGCTGCAGAAAGCATCAGCTGAAACTGCAAAAAATCAAGTCGACCATGGTTGTGCTGGTGGGGAAATAGCTACCCCAATAATGTTGCAGCATTATGGTGTCAGTTACCTGGTACTAGAGAACGAGTCTTTAAGTGTTTCAGAGAGTGAGAGAAGGTAAATCCATATATATATATAATGCTGCATGCCTACGACAAGTAGACGATGAACTTATTGTTGTGTCAGACACAAGAAAACAAGAAGATGGCTCTAAAATTCCTGACTCAGTTAGAAGCGAGCATATGATCTAAATGCATCCACAGGCTCCCAAACTGGAAAGATATAGGTACAAATAAAGTTACAAAAATTATACTATGGGAATGTCATTCATTTCCAATAATTCATCATCCTTCAGTAACCATGGCGGCTTAATTTCTTCTTAAATATTTGAGTTGGTCTAAACAGTTCAGTACTGTTTTCTCCATTCTTTCCAGTAGCAAGGTTACATTCAGGATTGTTTCAGTCAGTCAGTTTTAAGTACTCTTTCACTTTCAGATCCGATTCTATCATCTTGATAAGTAATTCTACACCATCGTATGATAAACTGAACATATATATATATATATATATATATATATATATATATATAACAAGTTTAGAATCTGAGAGCGGTTTACTTTCCCTCAGAAGATTAATTAAAGACGTACTAAAAAAAAAAGAGCAATTGAACCGATACAAACGGCCTCTACCAGCTTCCTTCCTCTTCCCATCTCTCTCTTCTTCTCTTTCTCCTATTTACAGCATCACCATATAACATAAGATGAACTGCAATGTGCTTACCTATATCGAAGTCTTCTCTGCAGTCTCATCGTGTACCGACCAGGCTTCGAAGGAGATTGACCTGGAGCTGGAGACAGACCACGTAGCTCTCCACCTCGTAGAACAATTTGCTCGCTGATGATGAACCCATGTCGTTCCCTCCTGGAAGAATCTTTCGTAGAGTCGCCAAGCGTCGATCCACTTCCTCATCATCTTCCTCCTCTCTTTCCCTCGCTCTCTTCCTCTTTTTTTCTCGAGAAGATCCAGTACTGCTCTTTGAGATCATTCCGGAATTTTGAGACGACCCAGAAAGAAGAAGGGGTCGGGGAATGTTAATGGGGGGTTGTAATTGTGGCGCCATTGACAATAATATTGGAGAAGAGAGAAGACGGAGCTTCTTGTCTAGTCCTGATGAGACGCCGAAGCTGCAGTTCGTGTTGTGGAGAGAGAACTTTACGTTCATGTGGTCTGTCTCGAGCTTCTGCTTGAGGGCGTGGCTCCAGTTGAATCCGGAGGCGGATAAAGCTAGAGCCATGTCGACTTGGTGTTTCACCAACTTGTACTTGTCTCGGACGCCTTCTGATCTTTCTTCTTCTTCTTCTTCTTCTTCTTCTTCTTCTTCTTCTTCTTCTTCTTCTTCTTCTTCTTGTATAGCAGCATTGGAGGATTGGAAGGAGTGACCGAGTTTGAGCATGGCCGGGAGCAAGTAATTCAAGTAGTTGTGGGAGAAGGTGGCGCGTAATGTGGCATGTGGGTCTAGAGAATAGACCCGCTTTCGCTTACCCAACTGGGTTTCCTCCGCCATTGATGTATGTATATGTGTGTGTGTGTTTGTGTGTGTTTATCTATAAGAGAGGATGAGACTAGTGCACAACTCGTCAATTTTGATGAGTTTTCGCGAGGAGGAGATGGTGAGGCATGGCTTTGATGATTCTGAATCCCACAAAAGATACAACAATGTGTAGCTATTTGGACATTGTGGATGAATTCGGTAGAGGTGGTGATGGTACTAGTAGTGCTGGAAATTTGGAGTCGACAAAGAGGAAGAAGTAAACTACCTAGATGAGTGAGATCAGTAATGGGTGATGCATGCAACTAGAGTCGAAGGCGACGAGGAGAGGCGAGGAGAGTTGAGGAGGTGGAGAAGAAGAAAGAAGAGGGAAGAAGGTGGCAGGAATATTGAAAGAGGTAGCGGGGGAAGAAGACGACGAGTAGAGATGAGCATTATTAAAGCCGAAAAGAGCGCTTGCTTCCTTTCTCCACTACCTCCACACATGGAGGACAGCAGCCATGGTAAAATGCTATGAATAATTGATGAAAGAGGAAGAAGAGAAAGAAGTGGGAGTTTATATTAGAAAGAGAGGGGGAGGGAAGCAGCAGCTTCTGCTCAAAGCGGCCAAAAACCTTAAAACCCTAGAGCCCCAGTTTTAATTTGTTAGTTTTTTTTTTTTTTTTTTTTTTTTTTTTTTTTTCCCCCTACTCCCTCCCAAAAGGATTTTAGAGTGCAGAGAGAGGAGAGAAGAGGAGAGAGGAGAGAAAAGAGAAGCACATGGCTGCACATGCTTCCCCTTCCTCCCCTGCTTTCTACACCTACCAAAAGTCTCCTCTTTCCCCATGTGCACTACCCAACAAAACACAAAACCCCACCATGAATGCCCTCACATGACTCCAACCAAAGCACCCTTTTCAGCTCTCTCGCTGCTCCTTCCTCCCTGGCTCCCTTCTCTTTCTCTGTTCCACAGATAACCCTAATTCCCATTTCTTACTACACCCACCTACCATAAACTTCCCCTATTAATGAAGAATCTCAGATAACAAGCATTTTGAGCGGCCCTACGATTCAACCCAGAAAGGAGGTACCCACCCTACCTCGAGGCGATTCCTCTTCAAATTGGAGGATTGGAATTCAAAACTTAACAGCTACCTCTTTTGAAATGAACCCTCCGTTCCTTTTTTTTTCTTCTACACTCTGCAAACTTCACAATCAATCCAATTCATTCGATGGGGGGCAACGAGATTTTTCGGCGACCTTCTTCGTCTCCAGGGTGAAGTCCCTCATTTGTCGACATACGACCTTGCGGGACCCTGAAGAACAGTCTGTGCGGGCGGGATAATCCCGCGGAGAAAAAGAGAGAGAATTCTGGGTTGTGCATTTCTGTGGCCATTGACTAATCGAGTGTGGTCATTGTCCATTTGTTTTCCTCAGGAAGGAAGATCAGGTCGCGGAAGGCTTACAGGGTGCGAATAAGGGATCGAGGCGGACGACGTGGAAGCACGGTGACGGGAAAGAGCGAGAAGTGGCCATCATCGAACCCTGGGAGGGAGAGCCACGATCTTGTCCTCTGGTTGGAACGATTAAGCCACGTAGAGTAGGGAAGGAGCTGCCATTACATTGAAAGCCCCACATGGGGGAAGGAGGAGGAAGAAGGACTGAAGACGAAGGGGAAAAAAGAGGGGCTATCATTCCATAACGTGACGCCAAGTTTTGTGGGGCTCCCTCTTCACTTCCCTTCCTTAATTTCCTGTTCAGTTTTTCTTTTTTCGAACTTTTCCACACCAATTGCAGTCGCTTCTGAAAGAAAGAGACAGTGCTACTCTGTTTTACCTCCTCTGTTTAAAAAGACCATTGCTAAGTTGGTCCACTAACACATTTAATTATAAAATGGTAGGATTTGTTCCATACTTAATCCTACAATTCAATACCATCAACAACAAAAATGTTTGAAAAATTACGCCAAATGCTGGACAATTAAGCCGAAGATTGCGGCGAAAACGAGAAGATTACAACATGAGAGAGTAAACAATCCCTAGATTCAATGCTTGATGGTTTAATTATAATGGCCAGTTGAGGAAGGGAGAGTGATGTTGTTTTCTTGATTGTAGTGAAATGTTTGAAGGGCCATTTCTTTCTTTTTTTTGCTAACAAAGGCTGAGATTTGGGGCATTGATGGAGTTTGGAATTTAGTAAGGGAGGAGCACATGGGGATGATTCATGAGGGACCTACTGGCTGAGCTTGTTTTGGACACATAATGTGGTCACATGCAAGAATGCTACATGTTGACACTTGACAGGCTTCAAATAGTAGATTGAAACCAAAAGGATCCTCTCCCCCTGTAACCCCCAAAAGGGAAAACCAAGGACAAAATCTGCCCAAGAGTCATTCCAATGAGAACAATAAAGGGTAGTGTAATTCATCACAACAATCAAATTAGAGGAAGGGGAAAATTTTGATTTGTTGCCTCAATCTTCCCCCCAATTGGTTGGAGTGTTTTGATTATTGAGCGTTTTAGTTTTTGCAAAACCAACCCCATAATGCTGGAGAGACTTTTGGGGATTTTGGGCAATCATGGCTCCTTCTATCTGTATATGCTGATAGTCAGATATGGTCTTTCTGTCCTTCTCCCAAGTTTGTTTTTCTCTTTTTGTTTTTTTCTTAATTGTTTTAAGGAAAAAGATTAATGTGTACTGTGGTGGATTGGGTGACAAAAAACCTTATCCTAAATCTTATCCTAAA
Organism: Aristolochia fimbriata; assembly: GCA_019845555.1. Lineage (NCBI taxonomy): Eukaryota > Viridiplantae > Streptophyta > Magnoliopsida > Piperales > Aristolochiaceae > Aristolochia > Aristolochia fimbriata. The sequence goes on from CM034078.1 coordinate 5,074,562, forward strand.
TAAACAAAGGGTCGTTAAAGGGTGCAATTATATGTTTATCATTATTCCATTGTCCTATTATATGAATTTTAAGGCAGGAAAATATTCCCGTGTAAGAGAAGGGTGTCGTGGATAGTACTTGCGGTACACTAGCACCCTGTGATGTGGCCGAGTGTTAAGGACTCGGTAGTCGGTAAGCGAGTGCACTCGGTACGCGAGTGATTTTTTTTTTTTTTTTTTTATATATTATTTATGCCAAGTACTAAGACTACTGTGGTACGATATAACAGATCCCTATTTGTATTTTGTAGCGGTGAATATGAGAACGTGAGTGAAATGGGCCCGTCATTACTCATTACTAGTATTTAGTAGTACGAAAATGTACGGTACGGTAATATTTTATAAAGGAAAAAGTCAATTAAAATATGACCGTGGTCAGAGCTGATTTGATTTGAAGTGTAAGAATCTGATTCGGAGGGAGATGTTGTTGGGCCATTGATCCCAATTAAGCCCAATATATACTTCTCCTGGATTGAAGGAATGTTTACCAGATGGGCCTTGAAGTTTAGATAAAGAAAATGAAGGTGAAAATACATAGATATAAACACGGTTCTTCAGTTTGAACATGGACTCGGGACTCATTTAATGATCATAGAAACCAAACCGGGTTGCGCAAGTAAGATCGAGTTTCTTAAGGATTTGAAAATCAGACTCGATGCCGTTTTCATTCAAGGAGTCACTCTACGTGAAGCAAGCGAACTCAAGGCCCGTTGTAGGTCTCAAAGACGACGTTACATTTACGGCATCCTGATTCTTGTGGCTGATTCAAGGGCAAAAAGAGACAAAGTCCCTACAAGGGTACCGAGTCGAGGGAGAAGTTTGGTCAGATAACGAAATAAAGAATGCTGCCGGCAATTGTTCGAAGGGAAAAATAATATCAGCTGCCAAACACTAAGTTCAATCCAATTACACAAGCATGTACCCTTGACAATTGACTTGCTTCTGAAAGCGCACCAGAACCCCAATTTTATAAATGATGAAGAAAAGGGTAAAGGGGTATAGAAACTGTAGTTTAATGTTATTTCTTTCGACTACATTTCACAGGGGGAAAAAGTAGAGAAGCATAAAAAGGATTAAAAAAGAAGAAAAAAACACACAGAAAGAAGAAACAGAAGAAACCAGATAGCTTTTAGCCAACCCCCTCCACCCTCTAGATATCGAAAACCAAAAAGATAGAGATAGAAATTACAGTATGGGCACAGTTACAACACGTCTGAAAATTATCTTTGCAACTTCCATGGCCCCTGTTCCTTCTTTCCTCAACTCTACGTGCCTGTAGTGCACCCAAATCTTTTCTCTCTTCTAGCGTTCATCTGTCGCTTGTTTCTCACACTGTATAATGCTGCTGGATGGTATCAATGTCAAGTCCCTTCAACTTCACAACTGATTCCACGTGGCCCTTGAGTGTAAGCAGCTCCCGAAGCCTGAACATAATATATTAAATATGTTGTTATAATATATAGCTAATTTCCTACCACTAACGATATCATCCAATGCACATTATAATCATCAGCTGCTTATTAGAACAGGGGATTTTTTTTTACCTTGCTACTTCTGCACGCCTCTTCGCCTGTTCTGCAATCTCAGAGAGCTCCCTGTAACTTGTCTTCTCGTTGAAGAGAGAGGTGGTTTCAGGGGGCTGAAGACCATGCAATGTCCTCTGAGCGAGGGCCCATTGTGCTTCTCTTTCTTCTCTTCCATAATCCTTCTTGGTTGTGAAAGCAGTCTATTTATTCATCAAAAACAAGCAAATCCCACGATCAATGAGTGACACTAATAATGAACAGAAAAAAGTGTCCTTGTAAATGTAAATTACTAAATTTATTAGAAATCTTCGACCCAGAAAACCAACCTTTCTCTCAAGGAGGTTGTCCCATGCCTTGCCACTCAGGACGTAACGGACTGCAAATTTGAGAAGATCAAGAGGGACGTAAAACACAATACTGTAAAGCCAGACAACACCAGCCCACCCCCAGCCGATTCCCTTGATTCTTGCAAAGCCCCAGTTGCAGTAAACAGCTATTACAGTGGCCACCTGCACACAAATTAATCAGAAAACCAAGTCATTAATCCACCTCAACATATTTATCGTTTGAAAGCAACAAGATATCCATTTAACAACATAAAAGCCTCAAACATGCAATACACAGCCGAGATATATGTACAGCTTCCTTACCAGCTGCGCAACCATGAATGCACTCATTAACAGGAGCCCTGGACGTTCAACATAGGACCAGCTACGTGAGCGAGTGACAAATATAAGAGCCTGACTCACAATACTAACTTGAAGGTACAAAGCCGCCATCAATTCATGCTCATTGTCCCTAATTGATCTTACACCAAACTTATCCTGCAAAAAATATAAAAGCATGCCTGTCAGGGACAACATTGCATGTAAATAAATTCAAATCACCTTTTGTATTCGAAACTTCCTTTATTTTATCCTCATATTCATATTCCACACAAAACAATAGAAACCAATCTGAAATTCATAATGCATGAGTCTGGCGGATTCTTACTGAGAAAAAGTCAGTGTCATTAATTGCCCAAAAGAATATGACGGTCATGACAGCCAAATAACCACCTAGTACCACTCCAGTGGTGAAAATCTCTTTGAGCTTCCAACTATCAGGCGTTGGAGATGGCTTCACTCTATCTTTGGAAATGGTCATGATAGTTCCTACAATTCATGCACCATGATAGCGAGTGAGAAAGCCAGTTTGAACTAACAGCAACTCATACGTAATGCAATTTTAAGTTTATATTAAACCAAACTCACCATCATTTAGAATGGCAATGATCAAAACCATGAAAGGAGAGAAATCGAACTTCCAAATCAGAGCAATAAGCAAAAAGCCAAGCTACAAGCAAAGACAGCAAAAGCATAAAAAAGAGGAATCAATGAAATCATCAGAAAACAATGTAACATGAAATACATAAATAAAGTGCAGATTGCCTCTTAGAACACTTACCACAATACGAATGGTAATGGATACTGCATATATCTGCATGTCCAATTAAGAAGGGGAAAAGAAGAGTCAGGTAACAGCAAAAAATTGAAAAGGTGCCTAGTTCAAATTGCAAATATATGGTTGATTCCTAAATGAACTAGCAGATTCTACACCTAAAAAACAAATGGAAAATCACTATCCTTTCACTCATCATTCACGTTAATATTAATATGTAGGTTCTTTCATACAATTTGAAGCTGACATGAAGATTTAAATGAAAATTTGGGTAATGAATTGAAGCAAAACATACTGTATAATTCTTCATTCTCTGGAAGATAGCTCTGCTTGTTAAGACAGCACTAATGATGACGCTGAGTCCAGGTTCAGTGAGGACAATGTCAGAAGCACCTCTGGCTGCATCAGTGGCATCAGCAACAGCAATTCCAATATCTGCCTTCTTAAGAGCAGGTGCATCATTCACACCATCCCCAGTCATTCCACAAATGTGTTTCCTATCCTGTAGTTTTCTCACAATTTCATATTTGTGCTCTGTCCCAAAATGAGAATAATACAATATCAGTACAAGTCAAATGCGGGCATATCTTTTTCCAGTTAGATAATATTAAAAGAAATTGTGAAAATTCAGACTAACCCCACCTGGAAACACTCCGGCAAAGCCATCAGCCTTCTCAATTAGCTCATCAACTGGCAGTGAAGCAATAGAAGCATCCTTGTCTTGACCTAGCAAAGATGATGAAGGATACATGTTTGTTCCCATTCCAAGTCTTCTCCCTGTCTCCTTGGCAATGGCAAGCTGATCACCTGAAGAAGTATGAAACATAGGAAAAAGAGGTGCAGTTAAAACAAGATTTCACAAATTCAACATATGCGCATGAAGTTCAAGGAAGTGATTGATTACCAGTAATCATCTTCACATTAACACCAAGATTGAGGGCTCTGCGGATGGTTTCAGCACTGTCATGCCTAGGAGGATCAAAGAGAGGTAATAAACCAACAAATTGCCACGGTGCCCCAGGACTATCCTTTGACTTCTCAGGAACTTCCTGCAAAAGATAATAAAAAGGAACTTCATTAGTTACTCCATTTGCAAAAGTATAAAAGCATAAATACCATACAAGATTAACTGTAAGAAACCTGTCGTGCAACAGCCAATGATCGTAGCCCACGCTCAGCAAATTTGTCAATTACGGAATGCACTTTTTTGCGGACATCTTCCTTGCAATTGCAGAGAGTGACTATCTGTTCCAGTGTTCAAACAGTACAGTACATAGGTAAACAAGAAGATAAGGAACAATGCACCTCTTCTTTGACTATCTAGAGTAGGTCATACATTGCAAAGAAGAAAAGAAAAGGGTTAAGCAAGCTACCTGCTCAGGGGCACCTTTGCTAGCACGGTGCCAGTTGCCATCTGCATCAATATATGTCAGTGCAGTTCTCTTGTCAACAGGGTTGAAAGGGAGGAAATGCATCTCCCGGATGCCAGCCCTCGCCTGGAAAGAGAATAATATATTAACCCAGCATCAGTCATGTTCCGCCAAAAAGATGCACAAGAGATCAAGAAACAAAAGAGACAAGATGAGAGATGTCTAATAAGAGTAAATACCTCTTTTGGATCTGCAAGCATCCCAACAATGGCTGCATCAATGGCATCCTGATTTTCAGTCCTTGAAGCTCTTGCAGCAAGAAGGATAACATGCTCCTTATCCACACCCTTGGCAAAAACTTCAACAAGGTTTTTGTCAACACTCAGCTTGTTCAGTGTCAATGTCCCTGTCTTATCACTGCAGAGGACGTCCATGCCAGCCATCTCCTCAATGGCAGTCATTCTCTTTGTGATAGCTCCCTGCTGTGACAGTCTGTGGGATCCAATGGCCATGGTCACAGACAACACAGTAGGCATTGCAATTGGTATACCACCGATCAAAAGAACCAATAGGTTGTCAATTCCATCCCGGTATCTGCGGTGTTGAATTGCGTACATAACAACAATCTCCACAACAATCCCAATCGCAATGGAACAGATACAGAAGTTACCGATTGCAGTAAGGACCTTTTGGAAATGACCAACTTGGTTGGTGCTATCCACAAGATGGGCAGCCTTACCAAAGAAGGTGTGAACACCAGTTGCAATAACTACAGCTTCAATTTCGCCCTGCTTGCAAGTGGACCCTGAGAATACTTCGTCACCTGGGTTCTTTGTTACAGGGAGAGATTCTCCAGTCAAAGCAGATTGGTCTATTTTTAATGGGTCACCCTCAAGGAGACGAGCATCAGCGGGGACAATGTCACCCAATTTGATGCTTATAATGTCTCCAGGAACTAGAATTGATGCATCCTGCTCAGACCATCGACCATCACGAAGAACCTTCATATAAACGACTAAAGTTAATAAAGAATGAACCTTTCTTCATGTTCAAAACAATGGGGAAGAGAACATGAGCAATAAAAAGTTAAAAAATCAAATTTCAATCAATACACATTTACCTTAGTTTTGGGTGCAAGACCAGCCATGAGTGCAGCTGCTGCATTACCAGCATTGTTCTCTTCAATGAAACTGATAGTGGAGTTGATAACCAACAGAACAGCAATACCCAGGAAGTCTTGCCAATCCGGGGGCTTCCCACCTCCGTTTGCCAAAGCAATAGCCATAATTGCAGCTGCTTCCATCACCCATGATAAGGGATTCCACATGAAACCCAAGAACTTCAGAAATTTGCTTTCCTGCAGTCGAGTTTGACCAAAAACACAAAAGGTTAACCCGACGCAAGACACGAGAAAGCCAGACGACGATGCATCAATTTTGATGACATGTTACCTTTTTCTCTTCGAGTTTGTTGGGTCCAAAAATTTCGAGCCGCTGGGCTCCTTCGTCCGTTGTCAGACCCTCCCTTGAGCATTTCAATTGCTCGAAAACTTCTTCGATTGGAATACGTTCCTGAATTCAACAACACAAGCACAACACTTCTGTTACAGTGGACAAGTCCAACGCCGAATTCATTCAGTCAACTAAAAAGTGAAACGGCTAAAAAACACGAGTTGACAATACAGATTTCATGTTGGCCCCTAAGAAAAATCCACAAAATATTATTTTTTCTGTTTTAAATCCTTATTCTCTATATTTAGACCACTTGCAGAAGTAATATATTGATCAGATAATAGCTAAACATGGAAATCTTTCCCTTCCTACTTCTACAAAGAGGCGCGCTGCCTCCCGCGATTCACAAAAGCAGCGAGAACGAAAACCATATACGTTGATCGTAACTACCCGAATGACTAGTTGCCGCAATAAAAATCTGCCCCTTGTCACGCAGTTTATCGTGCTGTTTATCTCAGAAAACCTATGACCGAAATCTTCTCGACATCAAATCGGATAGAATTTATTAGTCTCGTATCAATTTTTTATTCCCGAAAAGAAGCTGTTAACGTTAAAAATGTCTACTGAGACTCGAGAGCAGACTCTACCTCCGTATAATATAAAAAATATTTCTCAGCCAAAATTATAAAGTAGTACTTTAAGCAGCGGTCATGTGCACCGAGAAGTGTAACATCAACGGAAGCAGTAGGCAGCTGAAAATCTCGTATACCACAACATGACACGTGGGGTCCACAAACCCAAAGGTTGGCTTTAAAAGCTGCTCGAGAAATTGCGATTACCGATGATATCGCGCTTCAACGAGAAAACGGAACGTACCACGGAAGTACCCTTAAAACGGCCAAATCGCAAATCCCCGAAATACCAAAACCAAAAAAAAACGTGGTACTTTTTTAAGACGAAAAAGTAGCGGTAAAAGAAAGTTGCAACTCTCCCCGGGACAAAACCTTAAACTAAAATTGGAAAAGAATACCAGTAATTAACATAATAAATTACCGAAAGAATTATGGAGACTTAAATTGGAAGAGAATCAAGTACTGGTTATAGAGGTGGGGGAGAATATTACGTAAATCAGATATTTGGCAAGAAAATATTAGAATTTATCTTTCGTGCCTTAAATTTTAACAGAGAAGCGTGAGTATCGTCTCATGAAAAAAGATGGAAGCTGAAAAGCCAAAATTGTCTGGTATCGAAGGGCCATCGAGGGAAGAGAAAAATCCTGCCGAACGAATGTGAAACGAAGTATCCGGTCGCCGGCCATAGGACGAGTCTCCTTTTCAACGACGACGCTCCGGGAGCCGGAATCGATGAAAGAACCGAAAACTTAAAAAAATAGAAAACTCAACTTGAAAGAAAGGAAGGTAAAGAAAAAACAGAAAGAAGATTGAGCGAGAATATAACTGAGCCATCACAGAAAATAAAAACGCAAGGCAAATCTCATACATCAAAACCGAATATTTGAAAAGAAATTGAAAGATTAAGGAGATTAAAAGCTAAAAGGTAAAGAGTGTTGCCGCTCCTACAACAGATCTCATACTATCGCTCCAAATTTAAAAGTTCAACTACTCAACGAGAAAGTACAGCTTTCTACTTCAGATCTCTCAGCATCCAGAAACCTAGTGATAAAAAAAGCTATATTTCTTCACTACGGTTTTTGAGTAAAAACAAAAAAAGACATAAGACTTTACAAAAAGCAGATATCAAGTTAAAAACTGCAGAGCAATAGCAGATAACTACCAGAAAATCGAAACAATATATGATTCCAGAACAAAACTTCTGAGAATCAAAGACAAAATAAAACACATAAACTCGAACGAAAAACTATTGAACTAGACAATACCGAGACAATCCAAAACTCCTAACACAATAAACCAGAAAAAGGCGAAAAAACGGGTACGGAAGGCCAAACAGTATCATGATGATCAGAGATTTCTTACCAGATCGACGTTTTCATTCTTAATCTCCTCGAGACTGATCGCCATCTTCTCCGGAAATCAATACACCGAAATTCCTGTCAGAAAACAAGTAGCAGAAATGGGATCGCAAACCCTAAAGAGCTAAAGAGCTTAAGAGCAACTCATGGCTTCTCTTCTCCCTCCCAAACACTGCAATGCAGAGACAGAAATCCCCGTTCCGCTCTCCGTTTCTCCCTCCTCCTCCCCTACTCCTTTAAATAAATACCCCAGCTCAGCTGACCGGGCCCACACAGTACGCGGCCCCACCATGCAGCGCATATATGCCTTCTTTGATGGACTTTTTACCGGTGACGTGTCGGTCGGGCCTCCTCCTCGGGAGGTGAACCTTCCCCTGGCCTCGCCGTCCCAAAGGCGAGGTCCCCGTGTGGGCCCTGTTCGCACGTGTGAAACCTCTTCCCATTTTTTTTTTTTTTTTTTTTTTTTTTGTAAGAAAGATTTCTCTTCCGCTTTTCTAACGACGCGATTGACTTCAAACTCGCGGGACCCACGAGTAACCCAAAGTCTTCCCCCGGGCGGCTGAGCCTTACTGCTTCACCCCGCAATAATAGAACTATAGAAGAACGAACAGCCTCATCTCGGCAGTTCCCAGTTCCCACACAAGTCCGGATGCATTATTGACCGTCCGATCGCTCCAGTTTAATTTGTCCAAAAAATCCCTCGAAATTAAAAACGAAAGTAAGTAACCCTAACGAAACCTTACATCTCGATTCGTTTCATCGAAGTATCACGACTGTCCGTTTAACGGGTCCCGCGTCCTCTTCGAATGGCACGAACGTCAACCCCCCGCAGTGATGGAGTCATTGACCATCCTTTCCTTTTCCACGAACTGAATTGAACCCCTGTTCTCTTCAACGCTCGAGTCTCTCTCTCTCTCTTTTGGTTCCATATCTCCGGGTCCCACGTCGGTCCCGCCGTCCCCAGTCGATGCGTCCTTTGGATCGTCACGGCAGTATCGCACGCGCCCAGCTGAACCTCTCGAGGGCAGTTTAGTCAAGTCGAATGGACGGCACGGAGAACCTCATTCACGCAGCCATGATCGGCCGACGGATCTCTTACTCTCTCTCTCTCTCTTCCTCTCTTAGTGCGAGACGAGGACTGTCCTATGAATGACCCCTCGTACGCCCCAAAATTACGAGAATGCGTCTGCGTACTTTCCGAAGCGAAGCGAATAACGGCAACAAAACGGGACGGTGCGAGAGAGTCAGATTCGACACGCTACTCGCGCGCGAGGCTCGAGCGTAAGGCGTAAGCGTAACCCATCACGCCGCGGGCTTATTAGAAAAACCCAACCATCATTAACTTTTCTCCTTGCTTTTCCAATAATGCATTATTCCGTTTTTGTTGGAATTAAAAAAAAAAGTCAGCCACCTAACTCTCTCCACTCTCTACAGTCTACACTTGCATTATACCCCCGAGAAAAAATTCATTTTCATTGACTTTATTTTTCTAATTATTTAAATTTATCTTAAAAAAATGGCGATAAAACGTGACGTGAAGTCGTCACAGCTGCTATCGCGCCCGCTGCAACTTAAAACGTCGGCCTTTAAACCCAAGGATCATCCACTATGTTTTCAACATTATTATAATATAATAATATAAATATTACATAAACATAAATTAAATTAAAAAACGATATTTATATTTATGCTTTTAGACTGCGAGTCAGTCTGCGGCTCCTTCGACGGGTATCTTGTCAGGGCGTTAATACTTTAATAAATACCAGAATTTTTTAACCTAAGACTTAGTTTTTATGTGCGAGAGCTAGAATCGAGTAATTCAGCGACAGGCAACAGAATAAATATGTAGCCCGCAAGCTACTCTGATTCCTGGACTCTGTCGACCTCACCGGCCTAATTAAGGACGGGGAGTGCAATAGGCATGTCTGTGAAAGGGATAATAACTGGATTAATAGATTGGATTTATTTAAAGCATATCTATGCGTTGATTGAGGTAACAGAAAAAGAGCCGGTGGAGCATCAGTTAACGGTGATCCAGGGGGCACGGGAAGCGAATCTAGACGGAATAGAAAATTCGCCAGTTATTGTACTTCCGGTGCCCTCGAAAAATAAAAATAAAGAAAGACGGAACATAAAAGCTGGAGAGTGGCTCCTTCGGGGGCTATCTTGGTTGCAGAGGTCTTTCTCCAATGGAAAATAATTGAAGAAAGAAGGGCAAGTCCCCCCCTCGTATTATTATAATAAATATACGCCCCCAAAAAACCCTATTTAATTTCCCCGTTGAATTCCGTTTATCGGGCCATGTGCCCGTGAAGTAACTGCCACCGCCGTTACCGGCCGTTGCCACCCCGTCGTCCTTACCCCCATTCGAACCTCTGCCACGTGTCGCGTACCGTTCGAGACGTCACGGTCGATTTATTCGCCTCTTTGCCTTTTACAGTTGCCTAGCTCCCGGGAACCTCACCTCCTCCCCGCGGCCCGTCCCTTTCACGCCCTAAACGGTGGGGCCAAGGGGTGCGATCCCGTCCGTCCGTCCGATGGTGGAGGGGTCTCATTTGACTGAGATTTTCGGGGGGTTTCTTTTTTGTTCTTTTTCCTTATTGGAGGGCCCTGCGGCGACGTGCTTCTTCTTCTATGGTTTCATTAACAATAATTAAGCTCGATTGATTGAGATCGAAAAGAATATAATAATGTCGATACGGCGTATTATGGCCATCAAAGCGGTCTCCGATATTGTTGCTTAAGGCTTTAAATATGATATTTATCGACCGGTTAGAGGGATAACATATTAACAATGTTTAACTGCCCGCAGATAACGCATGTTCCATCCTCATGATCCGATCCCCCGGGAGTGTTTACGGCTCATTCAAATTATCGCAGGGAGCCGGACCGGGCGGGACCGGGGCGTTACTGTTACAGATGCAGTTTTTTTTTTTAAAAAAAATTACGTGAAGGAATAGCGTAAGATGCACGTGATTGGAGGAAGATAAAGGGCCGTGTTTGGGTGACGTGGACGTGGAGAGACATGAGACAGTGATAGTGGCCAGTAGGCCGTGGACAGTGCGGATGCAGTGATCCTCCGATCGGCGCTGGCTTTTGTTTGCGTTCCCAAAGGGTACGGTACACTAAGACAGCCTAATCCGATTCGTTAATACTAATAAACAACTATGAGGCGACAAGGTTTTGACTTGTCCCTTGGCCACTTCCCATGCCAAATCGGTGGTTATTGGAAAGGAAGTTTGTCCCTTGCCACCACATTATCTGCCATTAGGCTGGAGAATTTCTATTAATTTATACCATGCTATTAGATAAATGTTAGAGGATGATTTTCTATTTTAAGACAAGTCAATGGTCCTTTGGCAACTTATAGCGTGCCATGTGACACTTCTTCCAAGCTATTGTTTTTTTTTTTTTTTTTTTTTTTTTTTTTTTTTTTTTCTAAAAGAGATGTTAGTAGGGGGTAAAGAGGTCAAAATTGGTTCATTTCATGGGGAACCTCGTCTTACCTTGCCCAAAAACCAGATTAATCTATGGGCGGTTAAAAAACATAATTTTTAAAAAACCGGGTTTTAGAGGAAAGTAATCAGGATGGAGATATCGGGTATGGGTAAGGACATGAACAAAGGTACAGTGGTGGGGACATAGGATATACCGGGATGAGGGAGGGAGGGGTTGGCTCAAATAGGTATGTGGTTAAGGGACAGGTTGGTGGATGGGGAAAGGGTTCAAGTATAGAAATCTGTTTGTATTTTACAAAGGGACAAGTTAGTGGGGTTGAAGAGGTCGTGTCTCCTATGTGATGAGTTACATTCCCTGGTATTAATGGAGAAGTTTTCGAGAGTCATTACTTAGTAGCAACTGCTTTCTTGGGATATCTAATTGATGTCTACCACTGGAACAAAGTTTACGAAATAAATGTAAATGTTGTTTATAGCAGTATAAACGTGGAGAGAAAAAGATTAAAGAAAGAGGATTTTGCCTATGCCACATATATCAATAAAATATAAAAACCAAGTTACAATATTTTTAAAAATTAAAAAAAACGTTTTTTTTTTTTTTTGTTTTAAAAAAAAGTTAATACATGTTACCGACCAATACCCTTATTGGTAGCTCATTCATTAATATTTTAACCAAATAATAATTAATTTTTTATTAGATGAAGGCAAAGATATATTATTTTGTATTTTTTATTATTTATTACTAATAAATGATAACTAATAAATGATAAAAGATAAAAGGTACAATAAAAAAATAAATAGAAGATATACTAAAATAAACCCCTAGTTAGGTCAAGCGTGCATGGTTTAACATGTCATCAAACTGAGAGTAGGAAATGAGTTCAATCTTAAACCCCATGCGTATCCGACTGCATCAGATGACATAGATACATGACATATTCTTTAATGTTCGGGACGAATTAAATGTCACGCGTAACCTATTGTAAGGGTTGAATTCTGCACCAAAGTTTAAACAAATATATATATATAAATGTGAGAAAGATATTTGGGTTAATGGGAGCCACATAGGACGTTCATGTACAACCTCTTGTCGTTCCATGTATCCGCACAGGGGCAGGCAAGTTGTGGAATAGTTTGGCGTCTCGTAATTGTCTGGCACGAAGGGGGCTTATTCACGTGTCAATCGTCGTGAGTCGGGTTAAGGGGTTTAGATTAAAAGGTTCGGTGGGGACCACGGGTGGAGAAGGAGCGAACGGCGGCCCTTCTTCCTCCGTGCCCCCCCCACCCGCCCCTTTTTCACTTCTGCCTTCGTAACACGCATATGATATCGACTTGGGGTGTGACAAGTGACAAAACGGATCGGACTTTTTTGAGGTTTTGTGGCGTGCTTAGGTTGGGTTATGTCATCCCGCATGAGACGGGTCGCGGTTCCTGGCTCTTGGATCCGATTTTCGCCTAATCGCGATCTCAACATTGGCCGTTTCTCGCCACAAAAGGGGCTTTTTTTTTCTTTTTTTTTCCTGATGATTTTTTAGACGTTTTGCTTCGATGGAGATGGGATGTGATGCGCCAAGATTCACGGCGCTATGGGCTTGGATGGATCTCGTTTCACCATTTTTTAAAATTTTATGGAAACATTATTGTTTGTTTTTATTATTATTTATTACGAGTTGACTCTTGAGGTTTGGCGACCTGCCCCGGGTGGGTTTTCTCTCGTCACACGGGAAATTTTGAACCCGGGATTTACAAAGGGTGTCATCAACTCTCATCAGGACCACATGATGATCTAATCGTAAGGTTTTTCCTAAGGTTTCATAAAAATTCAACTTAGACATGCATCTCACCGTGTGGATATGTAATATTTTCTGAGTCTGCTACAAATCCGACCCGAGTGTATGGAGACGGGGGGAGTACAAGAAGGGAATTATTTGTTTAAGTTCATGCAGATAATCATAAATGGAAACTAAACGATAAAAAAATCTTTAACGAATAGACTGGAGTTCTTTAACGTGAAAGCATTAAAAACTTAATAAAAACGATACAAATTGAAAAAAGAAAAAGAAAAAAGAAAAAGTGTTCATTAAATGTGAACATGGAGGAGCAGTGGTCCTCGGACCACGAGAAACGTTGGTTGTAGTGGAGAGAGGTGAGTGCATGTGAAGTGTGACTTGTGTGAAAGGGGGGAGGGGGGCAGATTCAGGCATGTGGCGTCCGGGTTAAGATTAGAGTCTATACACAATACACTCTGGGTCGCTCAAGCCAAGGGCCACTTGCGACCGCGTCCCAATGCCCTCACATGGGATTGCCCAATTTGCCATTCCCCAACCCCAAACACCCTGGCCCCTCCACACCACGGTTGACCCTATAGAAAATCCGATACATATATATTTATCTCAAAATCAGTGGCTAATTGGAATTAGGAAACGCTCCCGTTTTACTATTTAGTGGCCGAGTCTAAAATGGTTGGGTGTGATTTTGAGGCCTTGTGAAAAAACAACAACGTCTGTTGAATTGAACGCATCCCTAAGTGGATTTTTGACTCCGTTAGCTTAATGAATCTAAAAAAAAATAAAATAAAAAATGGGAATGAATGCCCCGGGGGTCCCAAAGTCACTGAAGCCCCCCGATTGCTATCTTTGAAACGAGGGATAAAAAGGTAGGAAAAATAAAAATAAAGTAGAGAGGGGGGAGAAAACGGAAGGAGAGGAGGGTCCACCGGGTTTGGACTAGCCTTGTCTGGTCAGCCGCATTTGGCTCGTAGCCAATGGACGAGAGTGCCGTCAGCTTACACATTCCACAATGGCACAATCCATGTGTACGTTCCCGTACAAAATGCCCTTTTATCTCTCTCCGAGGCCATCTCTCGGCAGCCTCACATGCCCTTCAACGAAGCCACCGGCCGTCCCATGTGTTATATAAAATTCTCACGTAGCTGAATAAATATGAACATTATAGTCCACTAGAGGGAGAGAAAGTGGGCTGGGGGTGACCTAGTATGTAGCGTGCACTAGTTGGGGTCCGTCAGATAGTGGCTCATGATACAGGTTTGGGTGGCCCGGTGGACCCCGGGAGGGGAAGGGGGGAGCATGTGTCAAAGGCCACCATGAAGGTGGCTTTTGACCCGGTTAGTGATACACAACGAAAGAGAAGAAGAAATGGTACAAAAATAAAGAACAAAAGTGAGTGGAACGGGAGTATGCTTGGGAGGAGGAATAATTTCCAACAAGGACCCAACCAAAGGGAATTTATAATTAATTTTTTTTTTAACTTTTTTTTTTCAATTTTATTTATTTATTTTTTGCCTTTTAGGTATATGATGGTTAGAAGTTTGGAACCATGCTTGATATTGGATGTCAAGATTCTTACACAGGGAATGGAGGTGTGGAGAGCTTTTTGTTTTGTATCTTTGTTATGTGGAGATGGAATGGACAGGCCAAAATGAAGGTAGCCTTTTTTTTCTCTCTCTCTCTCTCTCTCTCTCTCTCTCTCTCAATCCATGTTTCTTTGATTCATTTTCTTATTTGAAGAGATCTTTCTGATAGGGACTAGACCCAGTGTTACAAAAATTACAATCATTTTGTAATTTTAATTGGGTTGGGGAAAAGTGGGTGTGTCAGATATGGTATGTGTCCTTCCAGATTCTCAAGTGTGGTGTTCCTTCAAGATTCTCAAGGACTTTTTTTTTTTTTTCCCTCCTCTAGTGGACATGTAGCAAGAAGATTGATTAATATTTCCCAAAAAATATTCCTCTTTTGAGTAATATATATTGATCAATCCAAGTAGGTTTACAAACTCGTCTTTAAAGTTGAGGATATGGACGACGTAGCCTTCAATCAAAGTGGAGTTGCATCAATCCATTACAATTTACATCCCCATACTCATACACTTGTATAGGTACATAATAATGAGGTAGGAGGAAGACCAAATAATGAAGTTACCCCCTAAAAGAAGCAAGCAATCCGTGTCAATATATATCTCAAATGAATCAGAAACTAGTAGTACACATATTGGAGTTGCCGAGTTGGACAGTTTGAATCCAAAACAAAGTGTTATTCTTATTGCCTGACCCTTTGGACCGTGAGGCTAGAAGAAGAGGATACATTCAACGTTCACAATCATACACCACACTTCCTTTCCTACCAAACATCTTAACCTACCTTTCCTTTTTTTTTTTTTTTTTTTTTTTTTTTTTTTTTTTTTCTAGAAAAAAATCAAAAGTAAAAAAGAAGAAATTTGTTCTTCGTTTTGTAGAACAAAGTTGACTTTAATTAAGAAAAATTTGAGTTTCAGTAAGTAATGAGAGATCTTTTAAAAAAAAAACTAGCAGAACCAATTTTTTTTAAAAAGAAAAAATTATAAAAATAAATAAATAAAAAGACTAGCAGAAGGTTTATGCGTAGTTTTATTGTGATTATTACCAGTTATTACTTATGTTTGTGTAATTAGTCTGATGTGAGGTTTGGCACTTTTGGAGCGACCTAAATAATAAAAATAAGAGAGGAAAAGAAAAAAACAGAGAGAGTGTCGGCGACTCGACGCCGTTGGCGGAAGGGACGGCAGGGCAGAAAAGGATGTAAGAGAGCTTCTTCACATGTCAGAGACAATATCGAGAGATAGAGAAAGAGAGGGGGACATGTCACACGTTTAGGGAAGGAGAAGTAGGGAGAGAGGGGGGCTTATCTCAAAAATCTGGTGATTAGCTGGTTTCAGTGGTGGAAGCTCGCTTCATGTGAGCTCGCTCTCTTTCTCATGAATATATGGAGGCCATCCAAGTTGGCCAAAGCATGATGTGAAGGAGAGAGAGAAGAAGAAGAAGAAGAAGAGAAACAAAGGGTCAATCGATAGGCTAGCTCCACCACTAAAGAGAAAAAGCAGCTTTGGCTCTCTTTGGAACTTTTTCTGTGTAGTGGGAGGAATCTGAGTTTAAGAGAGATGACAAAAAAAAAAAAAAAAAAAAAAAAAAAAAAAAGAGGCAGAGATGATCATGAAGAGAACCGGGAAAAAAACGCACACCCCACAAGCCCATGTCTGCAGCAGTAAAAGCAAAAAACAACGAACCCAAAGAAAAGAAAGAGTGGGTGATGCTGGCTGCTGCATTTCTTTCTCACTGTTATTGTTGCTGCTGGCATGCTGCTGCTGGGGGGTAGGAGAGAATCACAGGTTTCATAGCATTACGGCCCCATGTGAGTCTGTCACGCACAGGAAGATAAGGAGATCAGAAAGCTACTGGTTTTAGTCGGTTAGGTATTGTCTTTCTTCCACCCTTTGGGGGGGATCCTTTTCCCTTTCTCATGTTGTGACAGTAGTGGCAGCCATGGTTATGTATGTTTTCCTTTTTACAATATAAGGGAAGGATACCATTCCAAACACCAGAATTAAAATCTCTTCCATACACTACTAGATAAATGATCAAAAGTGGGCAAACTGATTAACATGGTTTGGAAAATATTTGTAGGTCCCGTTTCTTGTCTGGTGTTACACTATATAGGTGTTACAACACCGAGGCGACTCCAACACTTGGAATCAGGAACAACAAACAAACAGAAATATAAGAAGTGGACGTACATATGAATTTGATGAAATACAGAAAAACACACTTCTGTAATACGGGGCGTACAATCCCTATCAAGGAATCGTATTTATGCTTGTAAGACAATATTACAACAGTAGACTTTTCAACAAAAACAAACTATAAACTTACAGCAATAGAGAATCCACTCAACACACACGTAAGTGGGAAAGAACGTCTCGGATCTCCTTGAATGCTCCCCTTGGTTGTTGCTCTCCTCCAGAGAGCTTCGCAACGTACTTCACTTGTGACTTTAGAGACGATTCTGCAAATCTCTCTATTTTCACTCTACTCCTTTTTCTGTCTTTGCTTGTTCACTTTGTTGATCATAGCATTTTTCTTTTATAGTAGAAAAAAGACCAAGTTTACGCTCCTCAATAAGCTCCGCTATGAGCCAAAAAGAGTACCACTTAATTTAGTCCTAACAATATTCAATATTGGTGTGTATCAATAGTAGGAATACATTAATTAAGTAGCATATAAGAGTACTCATTGTATGTATCACTAGCAAGTGCAACCCTTTTTCATTCATGATCAGGCAGCTGTTCCAAGAAAAGGGTATCCCCTACTAGTAATTATTTCATACATCTTCCTGATATTAAAGTCCTTCAAGTCCGAATCCCCCACATGGATTTGCATGTTTAGGCTTAACCTTTGGAGGTGATAAAGGGAAACAGCTTTCTTCTTTCTTTTTCCTTTTTGTTTGGGTGTAAGTCAAAATTAATGAAAAGGAACAAGTGTTGGTTTTATTGTGGAGTTGTGTCACCAGTGTGGTGTTACGTGATCGACATTGGTACGAAAAATTAAAGAACGTAACGTGTTAGAAAGGAGCCGAGGGGGTCCTTGTTTATGTGGTTCGGAGTGTACGGCAAATTGATGTAACACAAAAAGGTTATTATACGTTTCCTTTCCATTTAATACGTGGTAAATAATATAAAAGACAGGTTTGCAAGTAGGTTTCTAAGAGTGGAATTCCTTTCACTCACTCAATTGAGTAAAGAAGTGACTTTTTTACAACAAAAACACTGATTTTTATCCTTCTGAAAGTAGGTTTATAGGGAGAAAAACAGTGTTTTAATCTCAGTAAAAATTTATATGAAAGCACCTCTTTCGTTCAAGACTGTACCTTTCGCTGGAAGCTCTAAAAGCCACTTATTTTTTAAGAAAACAACTGTTGCTTTTAACTTCACGTACTGTTTATATTCTGTAGAACATGGACCTTCTTCCCTACCCAACATCTTTGAATAAACAGATTTGGAAACGTGGGGCAGCTCAGAATTAAAGTCGGTTGTGAGAAAGGAAACTCGGAAGCTGCTAAGTAAAGCTCCATTGTTGTACGGTATGTTCCCTTGCTTGTACTGCCTGATTTATAAACCGTTTTTCTGCATGGGACAAATCTCAGGGAAGAATTCTGAAAACGTCGCTATTTAATTAGTTTTTATTCTACGAGGAAGAACAAGTTTGGTCATGCATTCAAAGTGAAGACCGAAGAAATTCAGGCGGGGGAAAGTTGTAGACTTTTCTTTTTATGATCATTTGAAAATTGGGTACTGGCGAAAGTCTGTTGCAGCATTTCTTTTTCGGTTCACAGAGAAAAAAAGGAAAAGTAAACTCTTTGTTATTTATTAAAGATATTTTTGAAGTTTTTGGTCCAGGTTCAAACATGTAGTCAAAAACTCACAGCAACAAAGTATACAGTTTATTTCATATAATCCGGGTCTCGGGTTGTTGATCGTTTTTCACTGTAAGGTGGAAAATAAAAATTTCAGCGGTTATTGACTTTAAATTTATGGCCTTAAGTTGACAAAAAGTCGCATGAAGTTGCTTTGATGGAAAGAAATATTATTTTTTTTGCTCTCATTAAAAAAAAAAATTCTCCATTGCTCCGAAATATATATATATAAAAAAAAAAAAAAAAAAAAAAGTGTTCCTTTGTTCGAATAAAACAATGAAGACAAATACTTTTTTTTTCAGTTTTTCAATTGTAGGACACCCATGTTTCATTTAGGACTGATTTGTTTATCTCATTCTCATCACCTGGGGCTGGGTAAAGCTGAACGACTCGAGCTCCAGTCTGCCAAGATTGGCGCTAGAATTATTGTTTTTTTAAAATAAGCTAATGAGCTTTTCATTGTTAAATTAGAAAAAAAAAAAAAAAAAAAAGTTCACTAGAGGTTATCGTGATTCGTGGGCGGTATTACCTGTTACGCGAAATTGTGTTTTCATCTTTCAACAACAATATTGGAGATCGTATTATTACTCGTACTGAACATGAGGTGACCACTCGTTTATAAAATATAATACATGAAAAGACTACGTGAAGTACTAGTAGCCGCGCGCAAAAGACATGGACTCACACAGCCAACAAAAAACACGCGTCTACGCAAAACTTTTGATTCCACGGATGCCTTGAACCAGTTGGAAGTTTTCAAATAGAAAACAGTGGCAGAACATAAACCAAAAGATATTCATGATTCATGAATTGTTAAAAACAACTTGAATATAGCTTTTCGGAAGCTGGAATAGATAATACTGACCAATCGGACCCTGATGAGGTCAACAAGAAACAACGACACGCAGAGATTTTTCGTGTACTTCTAATCCAACTAGCTCACGCTGGAAACTAGGATAAGATGTGAAAAACAGTTCACAAAAACAATTTGTTCAGAGAAGGCACTATATCAACATACGTCTCATCAATGAATTTAAAATGGAGGCAACACGCCCACCATTTTGTTAAAATTCTTATTTGATTTATATGATGATATAACCCACTTTCCCGAGAAGCACAAGTCTTTTGTACCAAATCATTCGAGCAATCACTCTATTCTCATTTAAATCAATGGTTAGTAATATATCTAGTATCCTTTTTCCTCATCTCAAGTGTACAGGATCAGCAACATAAATTTCTTTTAATATTTTCTAGACAAATTACATCAATTTTCCAAAGTAACAAGAATCCAACCCAAATAATCTGCAGAGTCAGAATCTAGCTGTGTTCCTTATATATAATTTCAAAAAGTATATTCCCTTGGAATAAACTCAATTTGTTTTAGTGGGTGATTTACTCTACATTTACAACCTTCACAAAATGCACATATAATACCATCTCAAGTTACATCAAAGGTGTTAGGAAGCAATTGTTCTAGTAACTCATAGTCTAGTATCTCAATTGACATAATCCACATTAATACTCCATGACCAAGACCAGAAGCTCATAATGGTATTACCAAATTTATCCACGCCAACTTGCAAGATTGGAACAACAATTTACCCAAATTTGGACACTTACTACTGACATTTAAGACATTTACATTCAGACGAAAATAAGGTACTTTTTTGTCTATGATAACCATCATTAAAATAATATTTACAAAATATTTTCTATGCTTATCAAATTATTCACACTAGAAGCATTTGAACATCTCAGTATGCAGGACATGGTGACAGTCAAAAATGCTTAAAACAAATACATTATCTGGTTACTTAAAAGAAGCCCTCACAATGCCCAACCAATGAATTCTCAAGTCAATAAGGTGTCTAATAATTCAGACACAGAAATATTTCCAAATTTAAGTTAAAATACTCATCATTGTATATTCATATACAAACCACACGTGAAAGGCAAAGCAGCAAATTCTACTACGGATATAGCTATCAAAACCTTTTACTTAATATCTAATGTTGGAAAGAGTGCTTTGTTCTCGCAATGATGTACACTCATTTTCAAGAAACAATTACATGAAAGAAGTGTCATGCCAGATCCTTATTGAGCCGTTAATAACTTAAAAATATAAATGACATGCATTTCAATAAATAGATAAAAGATTTCAATAGAGTCAAATAACTTTTGATAATCTCATACTAATGCATAAAAATATATTCCAGGAGTAGGCAAAAAAAAGTACAGGCTGCTCATTTACAAATATGACGAGTACAAAGTTTAGCAAATAACCATGCCATTGGCGACTTTAAATGGCTAGGGCACAACAATGTGCCAATTAGGAGCAATACCCAAGAAACTTGAATTTTTTACTTTATGAATAATACACGGACATCTGAACCCATACAACAATGGTCCTTCTCTTTCTTCACTCAAGTGAAGAGTTAATACACAATTAGATGTTATGGACAAATTTCAGTTGACTATAACTTAAGTTTGGGGATAACAAACTAGAGAGAGGCAAAAATAATTTGGATGATGATAATAGACAGAGTTAAAACAAAGTAATAACATACACTAACAAGCAAATCATAAAGCAAAAACGAATGAGAATCCATGCAACTACTCAATTGAATGACACAAAAAAGATTACACTGCCACCAAAGACTAGAATATATTAGGCGCACAGTTTACCATAGAAGACACAGAAACACTATAAGAATCAGCTTGACCATAGAAAAGAAGATAAGGAACAAATTATGAAAGATATTGCACTACATTGGATTAGAAATGGAATATGAAAGGGACGACTATATCCAAACTGGGCGAACAGTATGGAAAACCGTCATAAACTGAGATATAATTGGATAAGTACAACTAGGAGAGCAGACGACTGCTACCAATATCTTTTGTAGACCGCTAGCAGCATTATGCGAGCGTCGATTGCAGGTTAAACGAGGGCGAGTGGTAGAGAACGGAAATAAAGCCATAAAACAAAACATACTGAGCAAAAGAATCTCCCAAAATTGATCTGAACATAATCCAGAAACAACAACAAAGTATTTTGATATATTTCAACTAACATAAAAGCAGAGCCTCGGATTCTACAGTCATTAATGTCTTACAAACTCTTACTTTGGCATCGGAATTGAACAAATTGAAACACATACACACTCAAAATCCTAACTTCGTCCGGCGCCAGTGCCTACGCTTAGCATTGTACCTGTCACCAGATAAGCAAAGTTGGATTTGGATTTAGGCAACTTCAATAACTGAAACCAAACGCCAAGCAAACATCGGTATTACGGACGAAGATAAAACAACAAACCTGATGGTGTTGTCGGTCCTCATGCGAATCCAGTGAGGAATAGGCCTGTTCTGCCTCATCTTCTTCGCCAGCTTCTTCTTGATAATGAAGGTCTTGTGGGAAGGCTGTAGAGCATAATTACAAAAACTCAGATCAGAACCAAACGACCAAAACAAGAACGAGCAAGCAGGAGTGAGGGAGACAACAAACCATTTTCGCTGAGCTCGGCCACGAACTCGAAAAAACCCTAAAACCAGAGAAGCTCTCTTTCCTTTGATACGTCTCCCTTTTATATGAGCTTCGCCACAAACAAGAGTGTGGAGAGGCACTCGTGCTTTCTTGTTAAAGCCGAGAAATCGCGTATCACCCGTCAGATCAACAGGTTCTCCTTTGAAGTGCGTACCACCGTCAGATCAACATGAGCTCTTTTAACCCACGGCCCACGGCCCAACCCGATTATTTTTCGGATCAGCGTCTGGGTCGCGGGCTGCTCGTTTTCGCGGCACCTCGGCATGCTTCTGCATCGCAGCCTCGAGACTGATAACTGACTGTGCATCGTTCTTGCTCTCTTGTAAATTGTAAGCTCATTTCGTTGCCTTCTTTCTTCTTTTTCAATTCATATATCCGGCTGAATTTGAAACTGATGCTAACCAGATCGCCGGATTGAATTCTACTTTGCGCTTTCTCTCCTCACCTTTTTATAAAAATTGAAATGGTATCGAGGTCGAGGGAGAAGACATCAATTACTCGGAGAACTTGTGTCTCAAGTGTTTTATTTCAAATTCTCTGTAACTCTGAAAGCTTACTGTTGAGTTTTTTTCCCGGCAGACCGTCGATGCGATGCTTTGTAGTAATTCCATGTAGTACTGATATGTCCATTGCCTGCAAGTATTTTTGTCTTGTAGTCTGCATTTTCATTTTGAGGATATTTGGTGCTGGATATAGGACAAGGTTTTTTTTAGTTGTGGGTCATAGGGCGGGCTTCGGGCTTGCAGCGCAGTCCGGGCTACATCTAATACATGAATGTGGGTGCATTGGTTTTCGTAAGCATTTCCAAGTTATAACTGTGATTGTTATTTTTCCATTCTGAATGTGTACCTAAAATGGGTAAAGAAGTACACTGCAGAATTGGTGCTGACGTGCATTATGATCTTAAAAAGTGGGTGCTAAAGACTGATGACGTAATTTCTTTTGCAGAAGATCTCTTCCCTGTAAAAGATGGTGCTCACAAACTTTGATGGTTTTGGTGTGGGCCTTGGCTTCGGTGTTGGTTGTGGCTTTGGAATTGGATGGGGTTTCGGAGGTATATTTCTTCTCTTCCTGAATATTTTGATTCCTTGTCCTTTTAATTATACTTAAAAACCAGTTATTCTTGAGCCCTGAGCAATAGCTCAGGTGGTCTCATGGTGGTAGTTAGTTGTGGGAGGTCTTGGGTTCGGATATCCCATACAGCATTGGGAGTAAAATTGTAATTGGGAGTATAACCAAATGTATTCGCCGTTTCAAAAAAAAAAAAACCAGTTATTCTTGAATTCATGAAAAGAGCACAATGGAATATGTTTAAAAATAAACAATAAGCATTTGGGAGGAAGATCAACGACAAGGTTATACATTGTATCCTATTTTGGGAAAGTGAGCTCCAAGCAACTCCTCACTCCTTAGCAAACTAATTTGGAGAAACAGGAATTTCAATTGTTATATGGTCTCTGGATATATTATAAATCTGTTGGCATGGGCATCCCCTTTAGAAGTACTGTTAGACACTCAATTTTTCTGGCAGCTCCCAGGGCAGTCTTGGGGAGATGGGGGGTGGAATGGGTGATCTGAAATCCGGGTGGTAGTTTCCTCAGGAGAGATGGTTTACTCTCGTGAAATCAAGGACATTTTTTGTTTGCATTCTATTCAATGGTAACACATTCCTACATTTGCCAACAGTTTGGCAGATTTTGCTGTATGGGAAGGTTCATCTCACAAGAATCTCACTATCAACAGTTCCCAAAACCCCATGTCTTGGATTTGTTTTTTCTTTGTATGCATTGGGGAAAAAAAAAGGTGAACCAAACAAAAGTAAGAGTTTAATCAATTTTATGCTTTTTATTTTTGTGAAAACTGTGTTGTACGAAACAATATTGTCTGCCGATGACTTATTCTGTTTAATTGGTTTTTCTCTCAAAAGGAAGTGAAATGATTATTCTGTAGGAGGAGATGAATTTTGAATAGCTGAAATTGATCTTATGTCCTAGAAGATGTGGACAGATGTGGACAATATGTTGAAATTTCTGAAGCCTAAAGTTTACAAGGTACTTGTCGGAAAAGTCATGCCTTATGGACAGTAAGGGCACTGATATAAAAGTGTAAGAGATGATTATACTGAGCAGAATGTTTTACAGAAGCAGAAAAGGCACATTAAAACAGTATATCACAATGTAGGAGAGACGTGTTTGAGGAGCTTCACAATTTGAGAATTTGAGACAAGGTTTAGATGCTGATGAAAATGATTCTTTAAGTTTATTTCTGTGGTACTGCCATTAGGAACTAAGAATCTGATGTAGCTCACAGGACAAACATAATTTACTTCAGTGTCCGCTGTATGAGAAGACAGTTGTTTTTTCCAGTGATGGATATAATTCGTATATTTTCCTTCTTCTTTGATTATTCTACAGTTGTAAATGATTGAAGCTTTAGCTTAATGCTCAGTCTGTTCTTTTGTCCAAATCTGAGACATCAAGTGCAAGGATGGTGGGAATTGAACCTGAGAATTCAATGCTACTTTGGTCTTGCTTCAGCTAACACATCTCATTTAGTAGATCACTTCTCTGCAAGCTGTTTTAAAGTAACTCTTAGTTTAGTCACTCTTGAGTTTAGCAACTTCTCCTAGGTTCCAGATATCCTTTTTTTGAGACTATGTATCACTTCTCTGCTAGCTGTTTTAGAGTAACTCTTAGTTTAATCACTCTGAGTTTAGCAACTTCTCCTAGGTTCCAGATATCCTTTTTTCGAGATTATGTACTGATCTTTTCTCATGTGACTCAGGTATGCCTTTGCACACCCTTGGACTTGGTGCAGGTAGGGTATCCAATGTACTTAGTCTTATTGCAATGAACCACTTTTAGTTATTAACACTATTTTACACTTAAGGGGGAGGCTGTGGCATCGGTTTTGGCCTGGGATGGGGCTTTGGAACTGCTTTTGGTAGCCATTATCGAACTTCTGAGGTCAAGTTCCAGGGTATTGATTTCAGCCATGGGAAAACTGCTCCAGATCAATCCAAGGACACTCAAACAGTCGAATCCTCATAGTAATTTTTAACTGTTAGGATGTCTTCTGCGTCCAGGTCTGAACTTGTCCATTGTATATCTTTAAGCTTTTGGACTACATGGGATTATTTTTTTAATGTAGTTTCCTGTGAGGAAGCATTAATCTGTTCTTGTGGTTGTACAATATGTTAAAATGGTGTTTTGAACCACGCAGCAGAAGTAGAACCATAAAACTACTCCATGAATCTTTTGTAGAATTGTCTTTACTTGTAAAAGAAATCTCTTAGTGAGCAGCTGAACAATTTCAATATGACCTTCAAATGAGTTCACGTCTAACATGTTGTTCTTCAGTCCCGTTCTCAAACATCGTTGTTGCAGCTTTGAAGACTAACCACAATACGTGCAGAAAACTAAATATAACATCATTGAAATAGGTCTTGAGCTATGTTTCACATCATTTTTATAAACCTTCGTTCAACGATTTCCCCTTATTTCACAATATCCTACTTAAAAGTGCCTTTAAATCTGTTACACATCATAGATTAATTGTACCATATTAAAGGATTTCTAGGGTATGAACCCTTTCAACTTTTTCCATGAAAATTGTCTTTCGGTTTTACTTCTTTGCTATGCCGAAGGATATTAACCAAGAAGAGTCACTGTGGGTGAGGACTGAAGTGGATGACATCTTAACTATTTCATTGGATTTGACCTATCACTGTCAATTTGGACCTCCAACAATGGATTTCAGGGGGACCAGTGGGGGTGGTGGCATGCATCCAATCCTTCTAAGTATTGCAACCATTCCCCAGATAACAATTTTTGCACATTCGTCGAGATGTGAGAACCGAGGGCGCCTCATGTAATGCAGATATTGCATCATGTATTGAGATGGCACATGCTTGAGATTAAAAAATTATCCGCAGCCTGCTTTCGTTCCTTGCTGTCCCGGCTAGTCATCTCACAAGGGGTATCAGCAGGTATTCAGCATAGAAAAGCTGCAAACGAGCAAGCAAAAGGATAAGGAAATGTTGCTGGACATGGGAACACGAAGAATGAAATTGCCAACAAGGATCCCTGCTTAATCATTTATACTCGATCATCTGTTTTGAAACTTCATGGGAGCTTGGTTCAGTAAATCACCTGCCAAATAAACATGTAGAAAGACGTTATTGCTGCTTTGCTCTTCAGGTCAATAGATTGTGCCCGTGTCCAGAGAATTCCAGCTAAGATGATATGACCCAAAACCTAAGAAAGATGAGACAATTCAGATTACTTTCGAACAAACAAGAACGGAAATTGTAGTGAATACAATTTAGGCATTGCAGCTGAGGCTAGCTGAGGCTGCATACTGTTGCAACTTTGCTCCAAATACAGGAGGAAGCTAAACCCATCATAACCGCAACAGTGTAAGCCATCTCAAGAAGGTAGATACACGTCCAGAACACCTGCTTAGAGAAAGTTGAAATAAATATTTAATGAAGTGGTTAACAGATTTTCCGTTCTTTTATAAGACATGAAGCAAGCAATTACCCTCTTTTGACCAAGGCGAACACTGAAGGATCGGATGCCAAATATCCTATCACCGTCAATATCAGGTATGTCCTGCTCCAACACCCAGTTCCACAATAAAACTATAATGTACAGATTCTTAATAATGAAACTAGAAACAGATAAACAATATCAACTTTTTCACCCCATCTTCTTTTTCCATCTTAAAAAATCTCTTATGATCTTCTCTAGTGACCTAATTCAATCTACTTCATCAGCCATCCTTCATAGCAAGACAAGCTGCATTTTAAATTCCTCAGAATTTGAATTTTCTTCCTTCACCCTATCCTTGCTGAATGTCAGCATCCCATGGCAAAGGGTACGCTTCAATTGGCATAAAGGAGGGCATCAAACACGTGATTCTTTCATGCCATTTTTTTTGTTGAACCAGCGAATACAAACTCCCAAATACAAACTTCAATAAACTCCAACGCTGCTGGGGAGACCCGAAGACCTCGCACTACAATAACTCCCATGGGACCACTGAGCCACTGCCCAAGTTCCCCACTATTTCATGCCATTACTTCTATTATCTCGATCTAACAGAGTTAATTCCATTATGATTGCCAGGGAATCAATTTTGATAGATCAAAGATACCTAACAAGATTGACATTTTCCAAATATGTACGAAGGGGAGAACCCATGTAGGCCAATAGTAGATAGGATTGCTACAGTTCAGATGCCAGCCGGAATAATTGTTCATTGGGGAGAAAATACGCATCAAAGATCAACACATGCAATCTGACAAAACCTTGAAGCTGGATAGGTCTAATGGTGAATTCAACGAGGCATCTGGTCTGTCATCCATCCAGACATTAGGACTATAATGATGGGATTACATACAAAAACCTAGGGGCTACTTTTTTTTTTTTTTTTGAAATGGTGAATACATCTGGTTTACTCCCAATTACAATTTTACTCCCGATGCTGTATGGGAGATCCAAACCCAAGACCTCCCACAGCTAACTACCCCCATGAAACCTAGGGAATACTTATATCACTCTGGTACCTAGAAAGCATTAGTTGAGAGGGTACTTGACTTTCGGCCCATCGGTCTGATTGCAAGTCCCTATAAGATAATTGCTAGAGTCTTGGCTAACCAGCTGAAGACAGTCCTTACATACTATTATCAGCTCTGATCAACGCATTTTCATAAGAAGGGGGGCCGTATTAGAGACAATGATGGTTGTGCACGAAGTCATGGACAGCTAATCATGGATCATGCTTAATCTAGACTTTGAGAAGGCCAACGACAAAATTAATTGGGACTTTTGGACTCCATGGTGCAGAAATTTGGTTCCCACTCTCGAAGTAGAGACATTGGATTAACTCTTGCAACTTATCTGCTTGGTACTTGGTGCTTATCTACATGGCGGCACTGCTCTGCCTCCTAGCTTCGATAAGGGGATCCTCTCTCACCACTCCTATTTAATGAGGTAGCAAGGGACTCATTTGATCCTTCAAAGCTGCCAAGCAGGCTAATTGGCTTTGCCCGATGTTTGCCCGAAGATTCCATGATTTTAGTCAACAAGAATCAGAGGGAGTAAACTCGAATAACTTAAAGCGTGTACGGTATTGCTAAATAACAAGTTTAAAGATCTTTTTGTTAGAAGTCCTAAAAATCATTGGTCTTCTTCTTTCCTTCCTCCTTTTGCCAAAATTAATGGGTCAAGTGTACAGCCTTCAAGAATGTCGCTAAGGCCCTAGGTTTCCAAATAACTTGGCCCATTGATTTGAGGAAAGGAGCAAAAGATGAATACGCAACAAATGCAAGTAATTTTAACACGTAGACAGGATTACTAAATAATAAATGCATTTAAACACTTTATGGCTAATAGTTTTAAAAACTTTTGTCCAGAAGACAACTCTGCCTCTCCTTCGCCATTTGCTCTTCTTGCCAAATCAATGGGCCACGTTAAAAGTCTTCAAAAGGTTGTCATGATTTCCAATCCTTTTTTAATATAACTTTTCCAAACAAAATTTCTTCCTTTCTAAATGATAGGTTACAAAATTACCTTAAATAATGCTATAACAACTGAGAAGAAGCTCATAAAAGCAGTTGCAAATATCAACGACTTTGAGAAGATTGCTGGTCTTTGGAATACGAAGGTCTGCAAATACATAAAAAACAAACTTGTGATGAACCTAACATATCAACTATCAATCTAAAAGATTTTAAACAAATTGTATAGAAGGTGCCATTCAATTGAGACAACCTGCATATGCAGAAAAAAAGCAAGCTGAACTATCACAGCTCGAACAGCCAAGATGCACATTGCTGCCACCAGGGCAAATCTCTTCCATCTCAAAAAGGGCAGCTGAAACAGTTCACATTATCCACTATCAGAAACTACTACCTGCTTGTCAATCTTGCACAGTTCTTGTACTTAATATCATTGTCAGTGAATAAATAAAAAACATAAGACAAAAAGGAACAATAATTAGATCTTAAAAGAAGGTAATTGTAAAGTGTTCACTTTATGTGCAAAACTAGATGGTCCCAGAAAGCATCTTCATACTTGCTTCGAATTTATTAATCCATTTTCTGCTTAACATAAGTCATATATATGACTGCTACCCACATCTTAAAATGCAAATAACACACTATAATTCGCCATAAAAGAGATTCATACAGAGGGAAGTTGTTTCAATTTTCAGTACCAACTGAGAAATTACATTAAAAGGCCCCAAATAATCTAATCATTCTAAAGATGAAAGCAGCTTACATCATGGTAAACCATGACATTGCAAGGTATTAAGCTTTTGGAAGAGAATTACAACCACATCGGTGGCCTTTCAGATAAAAGTTAGCTAACTCAGAACAGAAACAAACAATCAGAAGACTTACGTTAATGGAGTAAGCAGTTCCAAGTACAAAGCTGATAAAAAGGGCCCAAAACAATGGCCACGAACGAACAGCCCATGCAATGATAAAACTCTGCAATAAGAGCATACTGGTCACATGATCTGCTTATAGTTTAAGTTCCTGAAACAGTAAATCACAGTGCATGAAGAACACATAAAATATTTCTACAGAGATTGCCTGTAGTTACCAGGCTCCTCTTCTGATTTGTCCAGAAAATCACCAATCCTTTCAAGGGGGTAATAAGGATACCAAATACTAGATGATAAGTACGGAGGAAAAGAAAGCTCAAAACAAATCATTCTAGATATAGCTGTAAAATTAACCCCCCTCTTGAAGTAGATGAAGCACAACTAGCTAGGAACAGGAGAAAATGGTCAAGAAAAAAAAGAGAGAGTTTAAGAGCTACAGCTACTATAATTTCAAACAACAAGTAGCATCCTGAATAAATGTATTGTTCCTCCAAGAAGTTGACCTTTTGGTACTAATATCTTGTTTAATTCCTAAATATGGAAATAGTTATTTCCATCATTCTGCCTCAACAAATGTTCCTGGTGCAAACGTATTTGGACATACCAGAACTGCAAAGGTAGAAACAATTGCAACACCAGTCCTCACTGAATATTCCCCTGACGCTAATGGAAGAGTTGGCTTATTTACCTGAAATGACATATGGAGAAGTTACTTGGAAAAGGTAAATAAAGCTAGAGCAAAATATGGCAAAATACATTCTTATTTCAAGAGAATTGACGTCAATTTGGAGGTAAATTATTGCCAGACCCTTTGATAGATCAGCCCCAGTGGTACGAATCGACTATCCAATGACTAACTAATAATCTGTAAAGAGACTAAGAGGGCACTGCCCATTGTAATACTAATGTGCTCTACCTCACTGTACTAGTATTTGTATTACCAGATTAATAAAAGCTTCAACATTCTCAAAAAAAATGACTAACATATAAATTTCCTCAAAAAAAAAACTGACTTATGAAAGGGCTTTTGACATTAATGTAACAAGCCATTAAACCCATTCCAAAGTTTATTAGACTCATTAATGTAACAAGCCAAGACAATGCATTGCTTTGAACAGTTCGACCTATAAATCATATAAGAACCAAATAACTCGGTTCCTGCCAATCATCTATTTGTCTCAATGTCTTTGTTGAATCCAAAACTTGATATAAATCCTTTTAGTCTGAAGTCACCCTTCCACGCTCTCTGGATCTTGCATCATTGGAATATCATTGTAGTTCTTGAAATAATTCAAGGAACTTATTAAAGTTAAAAAGCACAAGACACATGTAAGGTAATAAATGAAATTTACCCGGTCAATCTCTATGTCGAACAACTGATTTAACCCAACAATGTAAATATTCATGAATAGGGCAGCCACCACAGCCTACATACATAAATAAAAACAAAAATCATTATAAAAGTTTAAAAATTTTAAAATCAAGAAAGAAAAAAATTACAATAAAGAATAATTCAAGGAAAACCTCCAGGAGCCCAGCAAAAAATACTGGTGAAATATCAGACATTCTTTCGACAGCAAGCAAAGAAACAGAGATTATGCTCAGAGCCTGCAAGGACACAAATTTTTAAAAAAAAAAAAAAAAAAAAAAAAGCCTGAATCAGCAATGTGAAAATAAATTATAAGGATTTGCTTCTGGTCAGGTAAATAACGAGCTTACTGTGCCTATGATTGTATGAGGCCTTGTAAACCGGTAGAAAACATCTAAAGATGTTTGTATTTCTGTCCAAGCACTTTTAGAACCATAAGCTTCAGGTTCAGATCCTAAAGGATGTTTGGAGACGGCATTTGCACAAAATTTCTTCTGAGAAAGGAAGACGGCGGGCTTCCCAGATTTCCTTTCAAAATGGTGATGTAGGAGACATCCTTGCAAAGCTACACCGGCGGAACCTTTTATAACTTTGCTTGATTCATGATTTAAACATTGAAGTGATATGCAGCTGCCTGTCATTTCAACAAATTGAGACCAACCCAAGGAGATTAAAAAGCCTACTTTTTTTAAAACGGTGAGAAATGCATTCAACTTGAAAAGGAAAATACAAAATCATCCAAAGGTGGAAAACATACAGTAAAATGAAAAAAATACAATGTCCTCCGTAAATGAGATAAAAAGATTAGTTATGCATGGAGAAATGTTTATGGGTTGTTATAAATGGTCCAACTCATAAAAGAATCTGGCACAGGTATCCTAATAGATCTGTTTCTTGTGAGTCTCAGAAGATGATAGCTGCCCAATCGCTACATGGGCGGGATCGGACTTCAGAATACATACTACTATTCTACTCCAAAGGCTTCGAAATTTGATTCCGAAGAAAAAGAGGGAGTTTCTACAAGCATGTTGCTGTAGGCGACTCCTTTCCAATTGCAGATTTGCAGTTGGAGTTTGTAATGTTTCCACTCCCTCCCTTTGGTATTCTTTGTTGTTTAACCATTCCACAATTTCAAAAATTAAAAAGGGAAAAAAAATAGAGGAAATTGAGTATCGGCATCAGCTCCTCGTGATGGACAAATTAACAGTAAACCTATTCGCTCCCCGCGTCGAAACCGATTCAAGTGAATCAAGAAAAATCATCAAACTAAGAAGATGTAGAACAATAACTAGTATTCGCCAACATAACTCATCGTAGTCCTTGTTGGTAATAAAAGCAATATGTCATTCTTTCAGTGGACAGGACTCTGAAGGGTCGGTCCTATTATCCTTATGTTAAGTGAAAGTAGACATGCAGCCATAGAAACCGGACAAGAATGCAACAGAACGAAGAGAGGTAGAGAACCAGTCATTGACAAAAATCACCTCTTTACCTCGCCAGAACTGTCTTAACCTCATTCCACAACACCGAAACGACACGCAGAATCACAGTTTCCAAACTAAATACAAACACCCATTTTTCATAATGTTTCAAGGAATTGATTTCTGCCCACAAACTCGTACCTCTGGAAGAAGATAAAGGAACCAAGCAAGCAGAAGGTGAAGCTCTGAGCGGAACCCTGAAGAGAAGAGAATCCATCGAATTGAGCGTAAGAAAATGGCTCATGCATTCGGCCTCACTCTAACATCTTCAAGTCCAGAACTCAGTATCAGAGTGACCGAGCAGTAGAACCTTTTCCCTTTTAAAAATGAAGCTTTTAAGAGTCAAGACACGAAGATATGGAGGATGCATGATTGTATCGTCTTCGAAACCGTAATCAGATAGGAAAACCGAGAAAGGTGAGCCGCTGGATTGGGCGTGGCCAACGATGACACAGAACTCTTAACCAGTCCCTGCCGGCCAAATAATGGAAAAAGAAGGCAAACCTGGACTCCAATTCGTCGTAGAGTTACCTCACCATCATCTACAAGATTAACGACTGAATAAAAACAAAGAATCAAGATAAAAATTATAATAAAAAATAACTAATTTTTCTCTTGGAGTATAGAAGTAGAGCTTGACTTACTCAGTCGATTCTTTTCAATTTTCAGATACAAACAAGACCACATACCCTACCATCTTACTTTTTGTCCAGATTTGAGAGTGACGGACTTCCGGAACCCAATAAAAGATGTTGATTCGCCAAAGTTTACTAATCTACCAGCAAACCAAAGAGTGAAAAGCTATTTTTCGCAAATTTTACGTATCTCCCTTCGAATTACAGTAGCCCAGTATCGATCAATCAGAGTCTAGAGAAGAGCTGTAAAAGAGCACAGAGACTTGTAGAAGCAAATGTCGACATCACTGAATCGAGGGTATCGTACAGATTGAAAAAGCTTCAATAATATCATTTTGTCTCCATTCTCTTCTACTTCTATCGAGTGGTCCTGTTCATCACCAACGAAGGCCCATATGCAGAAATTTCATCTTAAATTTTCTTTTAATTTAGAAGATAATACGCATTCTCATAAAAAAATCGTAATGAGTCGCGTCCATTGAAGGCTGCTGGGTGAAAAAAAAAAAAAAAAAAAAAAAAAAAAAAAAAAAAAAATCTTGCTAAAATAAAAGTCATTTACTATTCCATTGTCATTTATGGAAATCTCGAACGGATGAAGTTCCATTGCGTGGAGTTCTTGTCCAGTCGAGGATTAGTTCCTGTCATTGAAAGCTTCACTGTGGTACAAGACATAAAAAAGATGGAGAAGCGTACACGTTATGGATCTACACTCGCACGAAAACTTCGAAACGTAGACACAATTAGTGAGTAGAAACAAATCAATGTTCAAAATTCCACGTGAATAATGAACATAATGTTGATATTAAGGCTCTCCCACTGCTAGCCAGCCACTCCAATCTCTATCTTCCTTTTTTTTTTTTTTTTTTTCTTTGCAGATCTCCTTTTCACATATATGGACTTTGCATAGACAAATAGAGGGCTTACCTAATATTAAATTCAAGACTAAAATACTATATTACATGACAAATTACTTATAATGGGGATACCTACTCGAGGACAAGACAGATGGGTCTTTTGTGCTTCCTTCTGCACCTTGTACGTGTACCATGCATGCCCATGGTGGGACGACCCAACTACTTGTACTATACAATTGTACATCAGAAACTGGGCCTGGTCCAACGACCATAAACACCAGTACACACCCATGGCCCCACAACCTTCCCTATTATCAGACTAAGACGTAATGTCTATTCATAGAGCTATAATAATGTACAAGCTATAACGTATAAACACGATATAAAAGGACCAAATCTAGAAATTAACCCCGCAAAAGAACCCATGTTGGAAGAGAATTTCTCGTGGAGTCACAACTCACTCGTACTAAACACACTCGCTTTCCGAGTCTCCGACGTGTCGAAATCAGGTCCCTTTCCGCAGGACACTTCCCATACCGCGATGCATGTGGCGTTAAACACCACACCTGAACTAGTCGATTTAGGACCATTACCAACACGCTGATTTCCCGCTACGAAAGAAATCCAATCTTTGACCGGGTCCGATTCCAGTCTCATGTGCCTCCATCCAATTATGAAAATGAAACGAGCCATTTTGATTCGGCCACTGGACTTGGACGAAGATGTCGTCACAGAATGTTTCATGGGCACCAAAGCCACGCGAGGCAGGACCACGGGAACAGGAACCGTAACATGTGAAGAGGAGGTTCCGTTGAACGGGTCGGATGTTCCTTGTGTAAGGCCCACGGGTCACACCGGTATCGACCAAGGGTTCGCCGTCGGGTCGTTTTCCGAGGACTTCTGCCCATCTCCCGAGTCCCGACGCATGTGCCACATGAGGGCCCCGCCGAGTCCCCAGGACCACACTTGGCACATTAAGAACGTTCTCACGATGCGAAGATAGTCCACATTCATGGACACATAGACTTGCTTTTATTATTTTCCCGTCTCGGATATTTCTGGAACTGTCTCGACGGTGGATTTCTTCCACGTGTACCGGACCCGGACCCCACCCTAAGGTTTAGATGACGCGGTGCGCCCACGGCAACGAGAACGACACTGTTACGTACGTGTTAGTGTGTTAATCCCGTGATGCCCCCCTCCGGAGGCTACGCGGATTTTATAATTGGATTCGTCGCGGGCCCGCGTTCCGGAACGAGAATCCGGAAACCGTCGGATTCTCGTGCCCGTGACGAAAGCGGAAAACGGGACCCGAAAACCGGAAGTGGAGCCTTTTGTCGCGACTTCACACTGTCACACTAATCCCTGCACGCTATCCGTCACCCCTTTTGTTTGCAGGCGCACGTTAGCTTGTCGCCGCACGTGAGCGTGCCTGAGCGCATAACGACCTCCCCCCTTCGCTTCCATCACCTATACTTGGATTCTTTGGCTTCCCCCCTTCTCTCCCCATGTTGCATGGCGAGGGGGCGTGAAGGGGAGAGAAAGAGGTCAGAGGGGGCCGCCCCGCCTTGTCCATGTGCGCGCAAAATGGGCGCATGTGGCTGACTAGCCCAGTGCAGTAGCCCCTTTTGTTACTTTCAGAGAGCCGTGGCAGGAGACTTAAATTGGATCCTCCCCAGGCTTCATTTCATGGCGCCCATGAAAGCGATCCATCGTTCGACCACGCCGTTTTCCTCCAATCACTGCCCCCCGGTTTGACCCCCAGTGGACCCCCCTCTTTTTTTTTACCTCGGGATGTGTTCCACATGGGAGAAGATGCATAGGCCCAGGGCTGCTACCTATTGGGGAAGGTTCTTTCTTGTTTAAGGTGATCATGGTCAAGCCCTTGTGAGGGTGATGGTCATCCATATCTTGGTCGTATACCACATGGCTTGCCCTCTTCCCCTCACCATTTTATTTTTTTTTCTTTGTTTTTAATCTTCTATAGTCCTCCTATCTAGAATAACTCATGTGACCATATTAACGAACTATAAATAGCAATAAAATCAACTATTAACTTGTGAGATAGCAAATGGGGTTTAATTACATAGATTGAGAGAGTTAATTAGGTAACCTTAAACAACAATGACAACTCAATAATGGGGTACGTCTATATACATTTTGGCAGGTGATCCTGGGAAGATAATGTGCATCATGTTATATATATGTTTGTTCTACTAGAGGGGCAGGGGGGTTATAAAAATATGGAATATTCTAGGCTTCAAGTTCCATAGTTTTTTATTCTTTTGTGGGTATAGAACTCTTTGTATGCATGATTTAACACTTACCCACTGGGGGGAGAAGATAAGATAAGAATGATATTTAAAGAAGAAAGAAGGAACAAGAAACAAGTAGTTGAATTTAAGTTTTTAACCCAATCATTGATGATTTTGTGTGATCTTTCTAAGCATTTTACCAGATTGCTACAGTGTGACAAAGGGATTCGAGAGGATGATGTCACTGAAGGTAAAAAAAAAAAAGAGAAATAACACTAAAACAAGGGTAGAGTGACCAGACACATGCCCCCGAACCTTGTAATTTGTATGCAACTCAAATTTAGATTGTAGCTGATGTTTCCCTCTCTAAAAAAAACAAACCTCTTCTGATGTCACTTGGTTCAGGCAGGACCCACATCCCACAAGGAGCAAAAATGATATCCCATGATAGCAACCATAGAAAAATCCTTAAAACAATGGCATGTGGTCAGGTCAAACAATATCAATCCCTTGGAGTTTACCAAAACGACCAAATTTCCCACACCAAATTACCATTACGTATTATCTATTAGACTATTACACCGGGGGGGGGGGAGGGTTGGGGAGGTTAGGCAGGCAATGAAGTAGGGTCTACCAGTTTTAAGATTATATATGCTGGTTGTAGTCGGACATGAGTGAATATAGTATATACACCAAATCTCTGCTGTATATTGGTTGAGAATATTGGAGATATGAGTGGTAGTTTAGTGGGTTTATTAATGTTTGGAATCCATGAGAGGATCTAATAACAAATTTGGAGTGAACATGGTAGAGTAAGGGGGGTGCTGGGGGGCGGTTTGTAATTGAGAAGAAGGACAAGGGGGGGGTTGCGGTTATTTGCTTTAAATTAAGGAGGCAACAGGGTCACTCCTCCCACTACAAAAGGGCCGTGTCTCCTTCATTCAAATCCATCAGGGCCTTGTGTGATACAACCTCAAAAAGGCAAAAGGCAATCAAAGCTTTCTCCCGCTCGCCATGGCCAGAATGCAAAGATTCAGGGGAGTGAGACAGAGGCACTGGGGCTCATGGGTCTCCGAAATCAGGCACCCATTATTGTAAGCTCTCCTCTCCACTCTCCAGACTTTAAATCCTTCCTTCCTTCCTTCCTTCCTTCACATATAAATTGGGCCTTCCTAGCTTTTCCGTGATCAGTACTAGCATACCAGGTTTGTGCTTAATTAGAGTAGTGCTCTCTGTTTTGATTTGTTGCAGAAAGACGAGAATCTGGCTGGGGACGTTCGAGACGGCGGAGGACGCGGCAAGGGCGTACGACGAGGCGGCGTGGCTCATGTGCGGGCCGAGGGCGAGGACCAATTTCGCGTACGATCCCAACGCGGACAATTCCCGGGTCCTCTCAGCGACGCTCAGGGCAAAGCTTCAGAAATGTTGCATGGCCTCGTCGAGGCAAGAAGTACCCAGGGGGGCGGCGGCGGCGGCGGCGGTGGCGGCGGCGGGGAAGGAGTCTCCGGCCATGTTGATGGCGACGGGGGAGGTTAACGAGGAGGAAATGAAGCCCGTGGATGACGAGTACATTGAAGAGATGATCGAGGAGCTCATTTACAACGGTTACATTGAAATCTCTTGCTCGTCTTCTTCCACGTCCTCGTCTTCCTCATCCTCTTCTTCATAAACCTGAGCCGCAGGGATATGTGTAATGTACATAATTATAAAGTAGAAAAGCAGGGCTATATGCTAGGAAGGAGAATTTTTTTCTGGGGTAATTTGGATTGGTCAGAATTGATGAATATTTAAGGCTACTACAAATATATCAGTGTACTATCTCTTTCATTATTGCTTGTATCTCTTTCAAGCTTAGTTTATGATCAGAATATCATCGAGCAGCTTCTTAATTTGGTCCTGCTACAGTTTGGAGCCTTTGAGGGTCATTTTGCTCCATCTCTGCACCGCTTTAAACACGAGTACTGAAAATGTGTAAGAATTCCTCCACGTGCTCACACATGGAGTGTACATAGAAAGTGACATAAAAACAAGCAATCTGTAGGGTCTCTCAATGTATAGAGCTCGATTAGAGCTGGCTAGCTTTCCCATTTGAGAACAAACATCGGTTTTGCCGGAATACTCGAGCTGGTTACTGGGTACGAGCGCCCCAATTAATCTTCGCTTGCACTGTGGAGATGGAGCCATTGAATTTACAAAGATCGAAATGAATCACAAGAATATATTTACGCGCGCGCGCGTGTAAATATATATATGAAGTTATGAACTGGTTACTGGAGCCAAAAGTTGTAAGATCGATGGGAAAGCTCGCTTTGCTGCTTCCCATTTGGATTTCGTTATCATCAGATGTGGGGATGTTGGTAGTGGCTCCCCATGCTAGCTCTTTTGTCAGGTAAGTGACAGTGATGAATGGACTGCTATGTGATTGCTTGGGAGGACTAATATGTCCCCATGAAAACCATAGCCACTTGTGTATCTCAAGGACCAACTCTGGATTGGGTTAACCCGGTTACTTGTCCAGACTCAGCTCGAGTTGGAAGGGACGTGGCCCTTGTCGACCCGTGAAGCTTAAATTCGAGTAAACTCGGCCGAATTGCACAACCATGACAAATACCCGTGAGAGAGTAAAAAATCAATTGAACCCCCTTCCCTACTTTGTTCCCTACAACTGAAGCCTGTCCCTCTCTGTCTGTCATGCTTGCATCTTCAATTCATCCCCTCATCACCCCATTGTCCATTCTGTCTTTAACAAACTTATAGAAAATCACAAAACTGCTGAGGACATAAAATAGATAAACACCTTATACATAAAATTAAAGGAAAACCCTCAAGCAACTATAAGTGATAATCAAACTTTCTGTTGTCCTTAACACACACCCTTGTTAACATAACATTTGTCTTCTAAGAGCATAAATAGCTATATTTAATATCAAGTCAGGTTCCCAAACCTGTCCCTGTTCCTGCATAAAAGTAGTGTCCAAGTTTCCTATAATATATCCAACCCATATACATCACTAGAGTTATAGACTATACATTTATTTATCTACTTCTTGCCCTCTTAGATTAGTCAAGACTAAAGAGTTAAAAAAGCAATCTCAGAAACATAACAGTAAAGTTAGAATCCTTTAATAAAGTAAATTGGCTCCTAAACTTTAGGGCCATGGGACTCCTCTTTCACCCATTGAGTGCCTACAATTTGTACCCTTTGGGAAATTTTTAAGCTGCATTCA
Organism: Aristolochia fimbriata; assembly: GCA_019845555.1. Lineage (NCBI taxonomy): Eukaryota > Viridiplantae > Streptophyta > Magnoliopsida > Piperales > Aristolochiaceae > Aristolochia > Aristolochia fimbriata. The sequence goes on from CM034078.1 coordinate 5,113,840, forward strand.
ACTTGAATTGTCTATTCATTTAGGTCCCACAAGGGTAGAGGACCTTGTTTTTCCTCCTCATACTGAAATGAACATAAACAATAAATAAAGAAATAATAATAATAAAAAAAAAAAAAGATTACATGGGTCTACCAAAAAAATTTGCATTGAGAGCACATACTCTTTGTAACAGTGGAAGAAAAAAAAAACCAATGTTAGTTTTGTATCATTAGCCCTGAAATTCATAGAGGCATTGTAGTCTAAGGCTAGGGGCATTTTCTCCTAAGAATGATGGTTTGTCCTTTATGGAGAAATGGTCCTTTAAATTCTCCACACAGTGAGTAAAGTTAGGGATTTTGCTTATCAAGCATGGGGAACCTAATGATCAGGCCTCTGTATCATGTGGCTTCACATGACAAGGAATAGAAGAAAATTGAAATGACTAGCAAAATAATGACAATGTCAGCATCAATATGAGAGCTTACAAGATCAACCATGGCCTCAATCTGTGTTTTTTTGTTGTTGTTTTTTATTATATGTGTATATATATTGGAAAAGAAGATGGAGAGCAGTCAGTAGTTCCATCAATGGGTAATCCATCCCTTTGTCATTGTGACAATTGGATTCTTCTCCTCATGAAAAATCCAAGAAAGAATTTAAAAATTGGGTAGTCAAAAGGCTCATGCTCAATCATGACATGCATCAAATTGATGGTCAAGTATGAGGACAAAAAGATTTTTTTTTTTTTTTTTATTTTTTTTATTTTTTTATTTTTGGTGCTTTTATAACATGTAGGTTTGATTGAAGGTGGAAGCAGTACTGAAGGCAGCATGAGCAGCTGAGCAAAAGATGATGGTTGTCTAATTAGCCTGTTTGTTTTCTTTAATTTTCTGTTCACTCATCTGTTTGCAGTTTTAAGTAGTTCTGGGTTTATGTTGAAGAGGACAAGGGTGGTGCTGTGTTCTGAACCAAATTAATAATGGTTTCTTGAACAATCTTGGCCTCAGGGTGCTGAGGATAAAGAGATTAGATATTCACGAAGCAGAGAAAAGAAAGTGTACGTTGATGCTTAGCTGCTCCTGTTTACAGATCTTGGTCTTTGATGAGGACAAAAGTGGCACTGTTTTGGCCTTTTGGGTTGCATGGTCAGTGTTCTCACCTCATCTTTCTCTCTGTCATCGCTTATTTTGTTTGTTGCAGCAGCAGTGAAATCACATATTACGCTTTCCGCTGATCCACAAATGTGAAATGTAAGCCACTTTTTCAGAAAAGTCAGACTGCAGTAGCAGTGTGGCTGCTCCCCAACATAATATATGGAGTCATGGACTAGTCTTTTTCTCTAACATTATTTTGTCTAAAGATGTATGGCGCCACTACTTTGTGATTTTACATTCGTTTGAAGATGGTTTTACTTACTCTTTAACCTCTGTGAAGCATGGAATATGATCCTATGTAAGATTTAACTGAGGCATAGTGTCATAGTTTTCAGGATCTTAGACGAGGTTTCCAGGTACCCAGTACTCGTCAAAAACAAGCAATGTCAGATTTTAGTTAGTTTTATTGATTTAGATAAATCAATGACTGAAATTAGGTTTACTTTACATAACAGAAACCTGAACTGGGTGGGTCGGTGGAGGGTATCATCTCAGTTCTCAATTCTCTATCTGATTCTTAAAAGCTGGGTCGGCAGCGGGCATAATTGCTTCATTAACGAATAAAAGCTGGTTTAGGGTTGGAATTCATGATTTTGTTTAGCACCAAAGGAACCCGTTCCAAACATCATCAAAATGTCTTCCAACCATGGCTTGACTACAAACTAAAGTGTAAAGCGCGGCTGGTCGGTTTAATCTATCTGCCATATGACCCATCAAATCAGGCGTTTGAACCCCTCTTAGTAGGATTCAACTTGTACATTTTGATCACCATCAAATGTTTCAAAACTCCTTCCTGTACTCGGCCTCGGGTACCCAATTCAGAAGTTTTTCCTCCCTATAGGTTTTCTAACTTGTTATTTTGGATAGACGACTCCTTAGAGATAGATAACTCTTTAAAAGGAGATTTATCCAAATACAATTATTATCATAAGACAGTTTTTTTTTTCTTCTAACGAAGAGCTTACCCACATGTGGGTTTATAAACGTAACAAATTAAATAATTAATATCCATTGAGGAGTAATAAGCTCCATTTTGTATGCAAAAGCAATGTTTTAGACACCCGGTTGGACCATTGAATATTATACACCATACTTTACATATATTTAATATTTTTAAAAGAAAAAAAGTAAAAATAATGTTGGTTACAGTGAACCAGGCGGAGTCAATAAGAACCGGACTGGCCTCTGATTCTGGTTCAACCGGGTCGAACTGGCCGGTTCGGTTCGGTTTTTAAAACACTGCGCAAAACAGTGCAAAAGGGGCACAATAAATATTTCAAAAAAAAAAAAAAAAAAAAAAAACTCCTCTTCGCTTGATTGGAGGGTCGAGTGGAAATTGAGTATGTGGGCTTTCCTTTTGATATTGGGCTTCCATGAGCAGAAAAAGAGTATGGCCCGTTATTAGTCGAACTCGTAAAGGCCGAGTTACTCACCGATTCGACTGGAACCCGAGGTGAGAGGAAGTACAGAACAGAAGCGTTGCTCTACAGTCAGGACTGTCATGGGACGGCATCGTCTCTGACGCTCGGGTCCTTCTGCTCTAAAGCTTGTAAAAACGAAACGATAAAGCGAAGAATTGCAGAAGTCTATCTGCGTCGTCCGTCTTTCTCTTCATCTCCTTTTACCACACCAGTCGAACGAGTACCTTCGCGGCCACTGCAAAACCCCTTTGCAAAACCCTAAAAAACGGTGGTTCCTCTCACTTCGGAGGTTTCGATGGATCTCTTTCCTTCCTCTACCGCGATTGCTCAGCAGACATGGGAGCTCGAGAATAACATTGTTAGCATGGAAACGCCGTCGTCCGATTCCGATACCATCTACTTCTACGACGAAGCAGCTCAAGCTAAAATCCAGCAGGAGAAGCTCTGGGCCAGCGATCCTCACTACTTTAAGCGCGTCAAGATATCGGCGCTTGCGCTGCTCAAGATGGTCGTGCATTCGCGTTCGGGGGGGACCATCGAAGTCATGGGACTCATGCAGGGGAAGACCGAAGGGGATACCTTTATTGTGATGGATGCCTTTGCCTTGCCGGTTGAAGGTACAGAGACGAGGGTGAATGCGCAGGCGGATGCGTACGAGTATATGGTGGAATACTCGCAGACTAATAAGAAGGTGAGCGGTCTTTCTCTCTCTCTCCGCTCCTCTGTCGGATGCCATTTCGTTGGTGAATTTCCACAGATATCTGGAACGTGGTTCACTCGATCTGCTTCAATCCTCAGACTGCTGTCGACCGCTTATGTGTCTGTTGATCGGAGTTCAAGGGCGTTATCCTTACAAATTCCCTTTTATTTTCCCTTGGTCTCTTTTCTTTTTGGACCTGTTTGAACGAATTTTCTTCTGATTCTCCTTAAAAATTCTTTTCTTCTGACGGGCTTCATTTTCCGAGCTTTTGCTTCCTTGTTTTGACCAAGTGTTAGCTGTGAACTTGGATGGATATTATCAACATCTTAACTTTGATTTTTTTTTTTTTTTTGAAACACTTATGAACCTAGTTGGTGAATTCTGTAGGCTGGGCGACTGGAGAATGTGGTTGGTTGGTATCACTCGCATCCTGGTTACGGCTGCTGGCTATCGGGTATTGATGTGTCAACGCAGATGCTTAATCAGCAATACCAAGAACCATTTTTAGCAGTTGTTATTGATCCAACGAGGACTGTCTCTGCTGGCAAGGTTGAGATTGGTGCCTTTCGAACGTACCCACAAGGTTATAAGCCTCCTGATGAGCCTGCGTCCGAGTATCAGACAATCCCTCTTAATAAGATTGAAGATTTCGGGGTTCACTGCAAGCAGGTAACCCGAAACTAATATCACAAATTTTCTTCTGAATGAACTCTTAGGTTGACAGTGTGATCTTTTTATGCAGTATTATGCATTGGACATTACGTATTTTAAGTCATCTCTTGATAGTCACCTCTTGGATTTGCTGTGGAACAAGTATTGGGTTAATACACTCTCTTCTTCACCTCTTTTGGCAAATAGGGACTATGTCGCTGGCCAAATTTCTGATCTAGGTAAGCCTTGCTACCCTATTTATGGTTTTTCCCAATCCTCTCTGGGTACCTACAAGCATTATTTCTTAAAGTACTCCTTTAAATTATTCCTTTCCATGTGTTTCTATTTGTTGAATTCTACATTATACTGTTTTATGTTTATAGACTATTGCGTTGAATCTGCTTGTGGCTATTTCCTGCTGTGGTCTTTGTCAAATTGTTTTGTGAGAGGTTTTTGTGAACTTTGTTTATACCATATACTGGCAAAACGAATACTAATAGGAATGGCTTACTCCACCTCTTCCATATGCATTTACTTACACCACTATTCAGGATCATAAACTTTCGTAGCCATGTGTTGTTGTGTTACTAAGGTCCCAAGGAAAATTATAATACAACCAATTATCTGAATAACCAACTGATCAGTCAATAACAAAACCTTTTGAGATAGGAGATGTGCTTTTTTTCTTTTATTTAGATTTTTTAAGTTGAGGCCCTTTGGGTTTCCTTTTCTTTGTTTTCCTTCTCTGTGCAGTCTCTTTGTTTTTCACCTGTCCTGGCTTTTGATCCCTTCTATGTTCCTGTTCCAGCACAAATTTATCCAAATTCCCCCTTTTCTGTGACAGTAATACATCTCGTCTTTATCATTCATCTCTATCATTCTGTGGGCAGGCTTGTAGCACTAGTGTTGTTGAAGTGTAGTTTCTATCCTCTTTGGAACTCGGCCTTGTTTTGGCTGCTTACCTTGGTTATATTGGTATTTTTCCTGTTATGAGTTGCAAATTTTTTGAGAGGTCATTTTGCCTAGAATTGTCATTGGATGCTCCCCTCTTAGAATATTTTGCAACCAGTTCAATCAAAAGTTTTGTTTTTATCTGCTTGTTCTTCTACAATTCCATCATTTCTTCTCATTCAGTGGATACTTTGGTTGGATGAAACTCCACAGTTTGTATGAAGTGATAGAACCAGACACCATTGTAGTTTGAAGCCTAGTTTTCCCTAAAAGTAATTTTCTATTGAGAATATACTCAATGTGGTTTTAGCTACTATTAGGAATTCAGTGTCATAATTTTATACAAGCGATTGTTATTTCCTGACAATTCTTTGTCAGAATGTAATTTCTTCTTTGCTCACGATGCAGCGGAGAAATTGGAGCAAGCAGAAATTCAGCTAGCTCATTCTAGGCTAGGATCTTTTCTGATACACCCACAAAGAAAAAAGGAGGTATGTCTGGATGTTGAAGTTGTGGAAAAACTGATAAAATTTCAGGATCTTGTTTACCTAGTCATGTACCATGCTAATTGAATGTCACATGAAAGAGATTAGCAACCGCCAGGTGACTGACTGTACATGGACTTTTGGGTATGTAGGAGGACTCTCAGCTTGCAAAGATCAGTCGCGATAGTTCAAAGATAACAGCTGAGCAGGTGCATGGTCTCATGTCACAGGTATCCGCTGTATTTTATTACGTTTCTTTCATATTCCTAAGCTGACATTTAAAAAAAAATCCTACATCAGAGTTATTTCTTGCGGCTCATATTCTTGAGTCTAATCCGTTGCATTATTCTGAAGGTTATCAAGGACATCCTTTTCAACTCTGTACATCCCTCTTCCAAGGAGTGCTCGAATACAACCGAAACATCTGGACCTGAACCCATGGTTGAAACTTGATCTTAGCAACCCGTGCTACTCTGATATCTTCAAAGCTTATGGCTGCACTCACTGCTATTCCATGGCAATCCTCGTTTCTGCTTTTGATCGGGGATTTGACTAACATCTGTAATTAGGTTCTCTTCAATCTGCCCCATACAGGAAATCGGGCATACTGAAAATGACTGTCGATTGTCTTCTCTTATATATAATCTTAACAGAGTAAACGATTCGTCAAGTGGCATACCTTTTTAGTTCTTGCTAATCTGATAGAGTTATCGGTGCTTTGAATTTTTGTAATGTTTTAGAGCTGTGATATGTACCTTTGTTTTGCTAGTGACATGGCCCCCTGTGGTTTTGTAAACGATTGAGCAGCACATAGGAAAATGGGCCAATTGCTTGGACCGTTTGAATCCTTCATGAGAAGTTATACCATTTACCGTATTTTATGGATTCAACATGTTTTAATTCTTTGGCCAAAATTCTCACCTTCTCAAGGAGTCTGCATTGTTGGGGTCCATTTCCATGTTTTGATACAGTTCCCACCGAAGCAATTACTTGTTTTTGTTTGGCAATATTTTTGCACATCCATGGTAGAGAAGCAATTTCCATTCATGATTTGATACCCCTGCACTGGAGAACGCATCACAGCCGAAGATTGCATTGATACAAATACGCTCATAATCCAAAATTTGACAAGAAAAGAAAATGTGACTTATCACCAATGTCACTCTGAATCTTCGGATGGACGTAACGTTGTCACTTTCCCACAGCTGAGCTCGCTTATGCGGTAGGAAAAGCTAGCCTTCTGCGAACTATCGGTTGTGCCCCGTCTCTGGTCTATGTTACTTGTTCCTTCTGCTGGTGAGTGGTGAACCAACAGCTTGAGAACAAAACGTCACCTTCTTTTGTTGAGCTTTCTTTGCATCTCAAGCTGTAAGTTTCGAGTTTTGGATCACGTTTAAGTCGACAGATTGATATAAAATTAAGCTGAAAAATTGAAAAATTCAACAATAAATCATGAAGAAGAGTAGCGTTGCCTGAGGAAACAAAAGGAAAGCTTCAAAAAGTCTTCTGCTTCTTGTTTTCTCACCTGGTTTGCTCTCCTGCAAAATGGTCAAGTAACCACCGGATGGAGATAGCGAGCAGGAGAAAATTTTAGTTTTTGCCCCCAATCATGCATTCTGCTCCATTCAGGAAAGGTGATCTAAGCCACACCAGAGAAAGAACATCGGTCACAGAAAATAAACTTAACCAGGTGAGTATCAACTGACTCTCCTCCAAGTTAATACTGCAGCAGAATTTTGTTTATGCTCACTGATCCAGAAAAGACAAGTGTTTTACACATTAATGGATGTTGGATATAAGGAAATCATGGATATTGCTTACAAGGTATCAAGGATACAAAATATGTGAAAAATCATTTTAAGTGAGTACAGAAGTTGCTCCACAAAGTACTTCTGTCCATATTACAACTCTCCCAAAAATACAACATTCTCAGACATGAAAGAATATATGTTGCAGTTAGGATTGACAATTCTCCCTTACACATGCAACAAGCTTCTGTAGTGAATGCTCATCAAAAGAAGGATCAGCTTTCTTAACGTTTGACAGATAAACAATAGCCTCTTCATGCATTTTAGCTTTACAATAGCCATCTACCACAGTCTTGTAGGTTAGCTCATTTGGCATGCAATCATGCTGCACCATAAAACTTATGACACCATTCACCTCTGTAAACATTCCAAGGCTAGCATACCCGGATATAAAGGTGTTAAAGGTGATTATGCATGGGCGAATTCCGGCCTCCATCATCTCCCTGAGTATCCTTAAAGCTTCTTGCATAAGCCCCTGCTTGCAAAATGCATTTATGACTGTATTGAAAGAGACGAGATCTGGTTTTGCTCCAGTTCTCTGAAGTCGCTTGAGTATCTCTTCCGCTTTCCAACATTCGCCATTCCTGACATACATGTCCATCAAACTATTATATGTTACCAGATCAGGTTGGAGCCCACTTTCACGAATTTCAGAAAGTATGTCATGGGCTTGGTCACATAGCCTGTTTTTAGCGTATATTGAAATCATTGAATTGAATATAACCATATCTGGTTTATATTCATTTCTCTTAAGCTCCGCAAATGCTTTCTCCATACCTTTTAATCGTCTACACTTGAAATTGACAAGAACAAGAGTCCTCAACAGCATCCAACTTGGAAATAGGTGCCGACTATAGACTTTTGCCTCAATTTCCTCTATCCCTTCTCTGTGTCCGCCTTTTGCATATGAGTGAAGCATCAAAGAGTAGGAAGTTTCGTTGGGCCTAAATCCCTTAGTCTTCATGTCAGCTAATACAGACTCTGCTGCTTTCCAGTCACCTTTCCTGGCTAGGGCATTTAGAAATGCATTATAAGTTGCAACACATGGGCTGAAACCAGCTTTAACCATTTCCTCATACATTTTTGAGACATTCACCTTGGACCCGCATCGACCGTAAGCAGTAATCAAAGTATGAAATGTATCACGATCAGGCTCAAAGCCACTAGTCTTCATCTCCCTAAAAACACGATTCACATACTTAAACATACCTCTCCTACCACACATGCCCAACATTGTGTTCCAAGTCACCCTATTAGGAACACAGCCATCTGATCTCATTTGAACTAGAATCTCTACCATTTCTTCAGACCTTGATCTCTTTCCTAGCATGCCAAGGATGGCATTATACGTGCATACATTTGGGACACATCCTACCTTCTTCATTTGTTTGAACAATTCCAATGCCTTGTTTTCCTTTCCACCCCTGCCATAAGAAGTTATCACAGTGGTGTAAGTCACTGTATTAGGCATGATTCCTCTACTAGTCATTAGATCTATAAGAGCTGCGCCTTCGTCATACAATCCGGCTTTAGTGTAAGCTGCAACAAGCTCATTATATGTCACTGAGTCAGGTGAGCACCCATTTTCCTCCATTTCCCGTAAGACATTTAATGCCTCTGTGTAATTTCCCACCCTCCCAAACACATGGAGCAGAGAATTATAAGTCACAATTCCCGGGGAGTAACCCCTTGACTTCAACTTGCTAAAGAATTTCAAAGCTTCATCACACAATCCTTCCCTTCCGCAAGCTGATATAACAGTACTACAAGTGAATTCATCAAATTCAAATCCTTTAGTTTCCATTTCATCCAAAAGGGATAAAATGCGTTTCCAAGACCTACCCATCTTACCGTAAACATCAAGCATCACATTATAGGTGACAAGAGTCGGAGAGAGACCCTTTCCCTTGATTTGGTCAAATAAAAGAATGGCCTTTTCATACTTACCAGACCGAGCATAAGCATGAAGAATAGTTGTATAAGCTCGGACATCAAGTGAATAGTCTTCTAAGGGAATTGCATCGAACAACTTTGCTGCAATAGAATGTTGGGACTCCTTACCTAGAACTCTAACAATTGCCTCTATAGTGTGGTCATCCAGTTTGGGTTTTTCCTCATTGGAGTTAGAAGCAATCCACTCAAACAAGATAAGAGCTTTCTCCCAACCGCTCGTTAGCTCTAGCCCCTTCAAGATGCTTACGAGGTCCACTTTTAGTATCTCATTTTTGGCAGCATCAAGATATGCCCTCAGAGTTGACGAAGGTTGCTTAATTATGTCATTGAGTATGGTCTTGCCTCTTCCAGACAAAAAATCGAGCTGGGAGTCTTCCGCCCCATTGTCATCTTCCCTCGAGTCGAATTGCAAGAAGAAATCTTCATCGTGTTTCTTAATGTGGGCTTCTCGGTTTTGGGAACTTGAAGAGACGTGCAATGAAGGGAACCTGTGAGAACTTGGAACTTGCTCATTGTCCGAAGAGATTTCGAGAAGATGCTGGATCAGGGGATCGATGGGGAAGGACTGCGATGGGGAAGGAGGAAGCGGTGCTGAAGGTTTGAACTTGAGGAAAGTGCTCTGCTGTACCGCTGTTTTGGCTTGTAAGTTATGATGAGGCAAGGCTGGTTTGTTTGGGACGATGCCTCCTTCCATGTAGAAGCAAAGAAGTTCTGGGTGCAGTCAAGTGAAAGGAGTTAAAGAGCTCAGAATCTAATCCCGGACGATCTCTACAGCGAGCAACAGCAGAGGCAGGGGAGTAGGTTTTAAGTGAATGAAGAGTATGAGGCCGGACAGAATGAAAACTAATCTTACACGGTTACGTAGAAGAATCATGGCGGGCACTTTATCCCGGCAGAAAATTAATGGCGGAGAAGGGGATAGAAGGAAGCAGGGCTCCTTTGAATTGAACGGTCTACGACCCCTACGACCCCGACTTCCTTATCGACATCTTTTCTGGCGAATCCTATCACCGTAGGAAAATAGAAATTGTTTGGCGTCGTTGAATGTTGTAATCCTTGGAAGCTCCACTCAACTCATTCCGAGTCAAAGCAGAAGTTACAGTCTTCATGGATTCTCGTGGATCCACTTCTACGGTTTCGACCCTACTCGCACTCGTTCGCGAGAGACTATCCTGTGACTTAAGTTTACATCAATGTCTCAGAACTGGAATCTTAACCGGTTAAATAAAATTAGGAGAGACTTTGCAGTCCATTGTACTAGGAATTTATAGTTGCTTGTAAAAATATAAAACTTTTAATTCTCTTAAAAGCAAATATGAAATTTTACTTGCCGGGAACCTGGTATAAGTCTTTCAAAGCAAATATGCAATATCTATGATTTTGATAATAAGCTTTCAATTTTGAGAAGATAACAGAAAGGATATTAATATTAGTGGCCTATAAAATTATTTTCCTTTAATCACCATGGCTGCAACTTTGATGTATATAAAGGATAACACTTCAGTGGTTCTTTCTGGAACCAGGAATAGATTACCGACGTAGTGTGGATATTAGTACAAATCGTGATTGCCGATACTCTTACATTAGCTATGTTACAAAAATAGTTTCGACACGAACTAGAATACAAACAATTTTTAACTACAATACAACACAAAAGGCTTCGATCATTTCCCACTTACACGCCGTCTCTTATACCCCACTTCTGCTCGCCTGTTTCCATTTGCATGGCCTTCGGGTGCGTTCATGCGAGTCCTAGCCCGAGATTCGGCCTCAATGTCATTACGTTCCACATCGGACGGTGCTTGCTTTGAATCGTCACTCTGAAGCTCATGGACTTGTTGAGAACTTTCAGGACCCGTAACTACAGGCCTCATACGGTTCTTCTTTTGGCTCTTCTTTGAAGTTCTTCCACCCGGCTTCGCATTTGGCTCCACTGGCACACTGAATGTACAGAGAAAAATGATCACACTAATTCACAAAAAGAAAAAAAGGGTTGCATAGATCGACTCTTGAAAAAGATCTGTTGACATTTAGTTCAATGATAAAGTCAAGGGGGTAGCTTTTTTTTTTTTTTTTTTAAGTTGAGATGGCCAAACCTGGACCTTGATGAGCCGCTAGACTCTCCAGCCTCAGTTTTGTTACTTGAACCATTTTGCATTGGATCAAATGCCTGCTGTTGCTTCAAATCTGAGAGCATATAAGTCAAACTACTGTAATGGCTAAAAGAGATACAATATTGAATACAGCATACAAATAAAAACTTAAATCATGTATTACAGAATATAACTCTTCAAAATTTAGAGATAACTATAGAAATGTGCCCATCTAAATGAAACCCAAAGTAGCAATATGGAAAAGATACATCAAAACTACATTTTTATGCCAAAAGGCCAGGGGTTATTTTTAAAGATTATGCACGGACCAGTAGAATTCCGCTAGAGACATTTAGAGTTTATTTGAAATTTGAGACAAAACCTTTTGACAGAATACAAACTCAGGAGGAGATGAACTGTACCAGGCAAAGAGGATGCATCAGCAAAACAAGACCCTTTTACTGGTTCATCAACTCCGTCAACTACTTTTTCTGCAGCAGAACACATCTCTGAGCTGGCCTTAGCAGCATCATCGCCTTTATCACCGTGATCGCTATCTCTAAACAAAGCAAAATTGAGTTCAATTATAATACTAATATTTACAGTTAAACTTTTTAAGGATTTAAAATTTAAACATGAAATCAAATTCAAACAGCTCCAGTTAAGACAGACAAATGAAGAAACTGATAGAAAATAGTAGTAAACGAGCAGATGAAGGGGAACAAAAATAATAACCCTTGATATTTGGCCAAACTAATACCTTGGGTCCTTACCGGTTGGCCCAAGTTATCTATCCTGAACACAGGTAATAACCTTTTTTAAGCACAAATGACATCATAAATAGATTTCTGGAAAAGCCAGTAACATTTCAAGAGTCTAGTGAAAACCTAGGTCAACCTGGGAACTGGGCAGTAGCTCAGTGGTCCTGTGGGAGTTATTGTTGCGGGAGATCATGGGTTCAGGTCTCCAGCATTGAAGTATTGGAGTTTATTGAAGTTTGTATTTAGAAGTAAGTATTCACAGTTTCAAAAAAAAAAAAAAAAAAAAGGTCAACCTCCTAGGTCCAATCCTTGAGCTTTTTTCATCAAGAACTTCACCATCCACTGGTTCACCCAGGTTTTGTTACATGCTTGTATTTCATATAATTCACACAAGGAATCACTCATAACAATATATCAAATGTGAAAGACATAAAACAAGAAAGACTAGACTACTTCTAAAAGCTAAAAAAGAAACAAGAAAAAGCATTTAAGAAACATAATCTAATGAAAAGCATTATAATCAAATTTAAGTTATTCGGTTTAGTAGAATTGAAAATAAGTAGTTTGAATGACTAACTTTGAACGCCTGAAGAGTATGACAAAACTTCATAAATGCAGGACATCAAACCAAATAAGACTAAAAAAATGCACAGTGCAAATAGCTTTAAGCACCTTGACGTGGGCCATCATGACATTGTTTTTGAATCTATTATACTTCCATGAAGCAGTACATGATAGCCACAAAAACTTATTAACAGAGAGCAGTTCATGATCAGCTAACCTCGTCATTGAACACCCAATTTCCTCTGATGGCAAAGTTTCCCTATTAATAGGTTCCCCTACTGTAGCTTCTGTTGATTGCACAGAAGGAACATATCAGTTGAGCAAAATAGGAAAAAGATCTTTGTATTGACATGCAGACTAAGCATATATGCCACAAAAGAGTGCTAAATGTTGCAGACAAGCAAAATCATAAAAAAGCAAAAAGATGCACAAAAGTTTGACCAATAATTCCAGTAGGCACAGAAGTTGGAACTGTTGATTTAGTTCCGCTTCCTCCTTTTTCCTGGCACAAATAAGCATCTCCCAATTCCTACAATCATCAAGAAAAATATCAGATTGGGTTCCTACATATAATGTACATTCAAAGTCTCATTCAGTTCTAAGCATTCAACCTGATTGTTGTCCTGAAGAGAAAAGGTAGGACATGCAGCACGTAGTTCATCCCCATACTTTTCTGCAACAGCACCTTCTCCACATTTGGATAGTACGTTCGGGGATGATGGATTACCATTGACAACATCAGTCACAACAAAATTTTGTTCCACATCATTTCCAAGAGACGAACGAATTGTATCTTCACTACCAGCATTATCAACCTCAAGTCGTGGAGGTAAGATCTCAGATCCAGTCACAGCATTATCAACCTGTGCAGAATCTGATTTATGAGAAATACCATCCAATTGTAACCTATCACAAGCAACTTGGGAAGTTTTTCCAGATACATTTGCTAACAATTGGGGAGATGCTTCATTTTGCTTGAGCATTGAAGATTCTGATATACTTTCTGCTAACTTAAGCCGAACTCTTCGAACCTCCTCGTGGATACTACTGGACCCAACGAAACCAGAACTCTTTTTTGCTGCCTGAACACAAGTTACATAGAAAACATGTGGCATAAGTGGCACATTTCTTCTCAAAAAAGGGGAAAAAAAAGGCTGAACATTATTACCCCATAGCAGAAAGGAAAAATTAACAAATTTCATGTTTCTGGAAAAAACAATGGGTAACACTTTTGTTTTGACCCACAACGCTTTTGATTTAGTTCAAGTAGCACAGTCAAAGACCATTTTAAGTAGATTTGGTCAACATTAAGTATCACACAGCTCCAATTGATCTGAGAAAGAATTGACATTAGAGAGATATATATCATGCAAAATCTTGCAATGATATATTTGTTGAGTACGTGCAATGTTGCCTGCCAGCAAACATTGAATAAAAACAATGGACAGTGGTGAGCAAGGTGACTCAAGGGGAGGAAGAGAGTGGGTGTCAGCCCAGTGGTGACTCCGGTATCAGGAGGGCAAGTTATGGAATGAATGCAGCAAAAAGACGAGGACGGAAATCTAAAAACTTTTACATTGGTGGTTCACTTTTGCAAGCACATGAAATTGGAGAAGAAGTAATCAACATCTATGCACAGGGACAGAAACAGGAGTAGGGACAAGGGCAGGCACGGGGGCAAGGATGAGGAAGGGGAGAGGTTCTGGAGAAGAGGAAGGAGAGAGGATCCAGAGAAGAGGCAGAGACAGGAACCGGACGAGGATGGGAATGGCGGATGGGCTAACAAGATGGGGATGAGGAATGGGTTAACATGACAGGGATGGGGATGGGTTAATAGGATGGGGATGGGTTAATAGGATGGGCATGGGTTAATAGGATGGGCATGGGTTAATAGGATGGGAATGGGTTAATAGGATGGGAATGGGTTAATAGGATGCGAGTGGATTAATAGGACGGGAACAAGACAGTGATGGGGTAGGGTTATAGAAAAATGATGGATTTTGGGGTCGAACTCCAGTGATAAGATCAGGTTTCTGGAGACCGCCCACCCACCCTCAACCCATAGACTACATTGACAACATAGAGACTACATGAGTCATGCTGATCTATTGCCAATGATCCTTCTACAAATTCACTTAATCTTTAGATTAAATTACAATTGATATAAAGAAGACGTTTACATTCAGTTAGACATGGACTATCATTTTACAAAATTATCTCTTCTCATTTAGGTAATTGGGTGTGAAATAACCTTGAACCTTTTTTACAATTTAATAAACTATATGCCCATAAAAAGGGTAAGTCCTTTCATTGACAAGATTTTTTCTCCGTATCTTTTTAATAACGAATTGTAACACCATAGAATAGATAGTCTAATAATATTGCCACCTCTACAAGTAAAATTCTTTTTCCAAGGAACAAAAGCATTTATAGGATCCTTAAAAGAGACCAAGTCAGGGGACCTATTTACCATATATATTCAACAATACTTTGTTCCTATTTTGTCACACATTAGTTTATATATGTCAGACATGGAGGCTTCTTCAATGCCAAATTAGAAAAGAATACATGAAATAAAATATCCATCAAAAATAAAAAG
Organism: Aristolochia fimbriata; assembly: GCA_019845555.1. Lineage (NCBI taxonomy): Eukaryota > Viridiplantae > Streptophyta > Magnoliopsida > Piperales > Aristolochiaceae > Aristolochia > Aristolochia fimbriata. Next base: position 5,128,959 of record CM034078.1, read on the forward strand.
TAGAAAAGATGTCAGCTCCAAATTATTGAAGCTCTAACACAAATAGATCAGAATTCAAATGTCACCAAAAGCAATTATGATTTGAAATTGGAAGATACCTTCAAGGAAGGTGAGTAATGAGACACTGCATGCTGGGTTTCATCATCAGAGAAGTTTAGCTGGATAGGTGAAGGGCTTTTCATTTTGACGTTCAACAATAATGGAGATGCCCAGGGTGGACGAGATTGCATGTACGATTTTGCTAAATCCACAGGAGAGCCCGTCTCCCTTTCATTAGGCTGCAGTAATCTTATTAATAACTGATAGAACAGATGAAAGAACTAAAGTGCAAACAATGAAGTGACAAATCAGACTAAGCAATGCTACTCCTGCACCACGTCAATAAGTTGAAAGGTTGATGTTGTGTAAATATAGCTTCAATCATTAGCAGCATCAGCATCATCACTAACATTGTTAGCATAAGTTTAAATATAGCTTCAATCAGGGAACAGAGACAAAGAAACCGAGAGAGAGAGAGAGAGAGAGAGAGAGAGAGAGAGAGAGAGATGGAACTAACATATGATAGCAAGTCCGTAGTCAAAGTGCAAGGTTCCTGGTCAACGTTGGATTTTGAATTTATTTCAGACTTCTTCTCTTGGAGCCAGTTCTTCGCCTCTATGATGGCTGTCTGGTACACATCAGGGGAACCGGCATGCAGCAACGAAGATTTAGGAGAAACTATGCTCCATCTATTTTCTGAACAAGAAAATAAATTAGGTGACTTTCTCATCTGACTTAGTGATAGTCGAGTCACTGAAGGTGGAGTAGCATTTCCAACACTTTGATCATAGAGCCGTTTCACCGCTGCATCCTTACCTTCTTCTGTGATAGGAGTGTCTACAACTCGTGATTGAATGATCTTTGTTAGTTTCATGCATTCTTCCCTGGTAATGGCATATTGAACAGTGTTTTCAGAATTTTATCCCACACAATGTCATGTATTTACTATATATGTTCCAGAAAGTAGAATAGCCATTTCAAAAAAGACGGAGTTGTAAGAAGACAAGTAAATTCATGATGTTTGTTAGGACTGATTTTACATCGTTAACCACTAATGAGATAGTAAAAAACAATACTCAGGTTATGCATATTTGAGTATACTAAAAAAGGCAGAAAGTTGTAACGATAAATAAAGCAGAATTGAACAACCATGTGTTTCAGGACATATATGCAGATTCTATCCATTTCGAAGGACTCTGTTCCTGTTAGTGCAAGGAAATGTACCACATCCGAAAATGGCTTAGCATGTAATGGTTCAAAAGATTAGGACTCTTATGTGGTCATTAATTTTGATAAGAGCCTAGTTTCACATGATATCAGAGCTAGGGAAAGCCAAACCTCTAGTGCCTGTTATATGCCCCCCTTCATATAGCAGTACCCATCTCTCTGTCTTTTCTCTGGGGACTCAATAATAGGCCTCCTAAATAGCTCATCATTTAAGGAGAGAACCAGAGTGACCTTCACTGTTTCTGATGAAGCTTAAGCAAATATGAAATGCACTCAAATTGGAAAACCCAAATAACCGGATCCTGCAATTACATGGCAGCCTGTTCTCATTCCATGGCAATCTGTTGCCATAGAAAAATTAATTCTTCACAAAGACAGGCATGACTCTTCAACATATACAGGAAAAGTTGTCTTTTTATTTAAAAAAATAACATGTTGTATTTTGGTTACCGTGTATATGTCTCTTGCATCAGTAAGTATTCAATAGCAAGCTTGGTTTTACTCCTGTCCTGTGTAATCAATTGTGGCACCTTCTCAGAACTCGGGGTAGCAACTGGAAGGTTCCCATTCTGGCATTTCCATATATTATCAACAACAATTTTAGAGACATAAATACAGTTAGTTTCCAAAACCATGCACCGAGGTAACAATTTTTAAGGATGCAACTTGAATATACAAGCACATGCACAGATTATGAAGGTGGCATTTCTACTTGCCGTATATAAATCATCAGCGTTTTTAGAGCACTCACGACAAAGACCATTAACATCTCCGTATTCATCCCCATTTCCATCTGCCAAAATACATTCAAAATAGCGTCATAAGCAAGGTGATTTTGGTTCAAACGTTCCAACATTAAAGGTGGCGTCGTTGAAGCATCTAGAAACAAGTGACAAGGAATAAAAAATATGATTACCAATGCAGGACTGAACTCCACGAACTCATCACACAATCCCCACAAGCTCTCGTACGAAAACAGACATTCGATTTAATCTTGTTAAATTAACTATGCAGGCCTAAACTCAGAAAAACCCCTTGTAATCTTCTTGATAAAACTATAAGTTGAAAAATAAAATTCTTCAAAAGGTTTATCCATTCCAATTCGAAAGTTTAGACGGTAGAAAAATGGAGGGCCAATTGAAAGTTCAAAGTTTAGAATGCTAACACCCTCCTGCCGACTCTCTGCAACCCTCTCAATAACCAAAATTCAAGAGGAAAAGCATAAAACAAATAGAAGCTTAAGTAATTTTCCTTTTTCTTTTTTTTTTCTCTCTCGACCAACCCTAAGAATTCTCTAAATAGTAAAGACTTAGAGAGAGGGAGTACCAGAACTGGAAGATGTGCTACTGCTACCAGAAGAAGAAGACGGACTTTCGGAGCGAAGAACCGAGAGGAGTTTTCCGGCGGTGGAAGCAACAGATCTCACAGCCGTGAAAAGCCAGCCACGTTTCGGGGAGTCTGGAGGGGAACTGGGACCCGACCCCAGCGGCGGCCTAGCGTATGGAGAAGTTTCTGGAAAAAAGCGCCTCGCACGGCGAATTTTTCCGCCCGATCCCGGCGGAGAGAGCGGCCGCGGACTGGAAATGGCGGCCATGGAGACCGAGCGGAGGTAACTTTTTGGAGGGAGACACTTTTTATATTTTAGTTTACAGACATAGAACAGGAGAGGGGTGGAAGATGGAAACTGGAATGTCGACGTCTCTAACCCGGTTGCGCAAATCGACCCGTGAAATCTACGACGGGTTAGCATTTCCATAAAGGTGACCAGCGACTCAAACCGGTTCTGGACCTTGGTCTCGCGCTTCTTTGTTATCGGGAGAATATTTAGGGCCTAGGACTGTTAAATCTTGTTACATAAATTACATGTTTATTTATCACAAAATAAAACGTGATCGTGTTTTTAAAAAATTAATATTAATATTTATCTATTATTTATTACATATATTCAATTTGGAAATGTTCCTTTTATTTTATAAAATAGTACTACTTTTATCTTTTTTTGCAATTTTTTTTTACTATTTCGATTTTAAAAATTCTGTGTGTTTTTTACTATTGCAATTTTATATCGTTGCATGCGTTCGAACTGAAAATATGTTTTGTAAGCTACGTCCATCAGAACATCTGGGCTGCCAGCCACTTCGACTTTTCCCAGCAATATGTTATATTGATTGTATCAAATATGACATTACATAGACATAGGTGCGTGCTTACATGAAATTTACATACAACACAAATCCCCGTTACAAATATAAAATGCCTGAAAAGGCCCATCTAGAAAACTATAATAAAAAAATAAAAAAAATAAAAAATCTGATTTTATTCAGTTGGGTATAGTCTTTCTCCCACCCTTTGGGGGATCCTGTTCCCTTTCTCATGTTGTGACACAAGTGGCAGCCATGGTTATGTATCTTTTCCTTTTACAAAACCATTCTAAACGCCAGAATTAAAATCTCTTCCATAAATATTCAAAAGAGGGCAAATAGATTTTAACACATAGACAAGCGCTTACAACATTGCTTGGTGGCACTTACAATATTATTTCTATTCCCATGAAAGTTAGAAAGGAACCTTCCAAAGTCCAAATGGACGCTGCATCAAATGTTATAACCGCTTAAACCTGGACTAGTTAGTATCTAGAAGCACACATTCGATTATGTTGATCCTTTAAACTGACCAAAACTATTCTGAAGTACAGAGAAGCAGGTGATTCATTAACTGTAATATTCTGCCATCCCTCGAAGATAGATGATAGCAGTTTCTTGTACAATATGTGCCAACATGTTAATCACAATAACTTCCTAACGTTTCTTAACTGAATGTTAATGCTAAAAAATCACTAGTTACGATAACAACAAAACTGCAAATTAATTTATTGAATAACTGCATCAGAGTTTTGACTTCAGAAATACTTGTACAATAAGTTGTTCGCATTGATGTACATTTCCTACATTGAGCCTTATTGAGAAATGCAACATTCAATTTCATTGAAGAGACTCAAAAACCAGTGGTAATTACTACTGACAAATCCAGGCAATGATGCAAAAGGAACATAACAAACAGATTTTCTAACATAGACAAGTGCGCTCTGGCATGAACCAACCAGAACATTGTTCCAAAATCCAGTAAAGATACAGAATCTATAGAAAATTTCCGATGAAGGTCAAAAGACAATCACATCCATCTACTAATACAAAGTGCTTACGCTGTCTTTGCTGGCCATGTTGCTTGAGCTGACATGATGATCCCAACAATGACTCCAAACAGCCCGAGTGCACTTCCAAAGATTTCAATCACCAAAATCTTTACAAAGAGTGAGGAATTCTGAGCATCTGACAATGCACAGCTGCTTCCAATAACTCCCACGCAAATCCTAGTGAAACAACATCAAGAGAAATACCATAAATCACCCCTCTAACCTTCATTTACATGATTTAATTACAGTTGAAATGATAAACATACCCGCAGACCAGGTTTGCAAAGCCCACAATGATACCAGAACAAAAGATTGCATACCCAGCTCTGAGAGACTCAGGGGCATACATTTTCGATGAAGGGACACTCTCTAACTTTGTTTGTAAAATAATTGCCACAATGACGCCATAAATAGCAACAGCTTCACAGAAAATAACACTGAAAGAGAAGATAACAGAAGAAAGTAAGTCCACACTACGTGTAGGGAAAAAGACAACAAAATGTTAAAAGTATAAGAAACATAACATAAGAAAAAAAACACTCAAACAAGAAAAATAAGTCATTTCTCCTTGTGTAAATTGATTTACTAGTGATACTCCAATACCTATATAATGCAGATGCAACTGACACAAAGTAAGGCAAGGGAAAAAATCTACCTAAACTGGTAACGAAATCTCCATGTTGAGGCAGAAGTTTGCCTACACCAACTAATAACATTACTAGAGTCACTTTCTACCAATTCACCAAAAGAGTGTCTAAAAATGTCTGAGGTCATCTACCGCTCCATGGGCCTGAGCTGATGTAGAATCAACATGACCAAGTAGCCTGGCATACGAGAGCAAAATGACTCCATCTGGGTATTTGATTACTCCACCATGCCCTGCTGGGCCCGGGTAATCAAGGGATAACTTCAAAGTTAATCTTCAGCCACCTTGTGGGTGACAACCAAGTGATGATTACTCCACCATGACCTGTTGGGCCCAGGTAATCGAGGGATAAACAATCAAAGTTAATCTTCAGCCTCCTTGAGAGTGACAACCAAGTGACAACGATGCATTGATTAGGAGAGACACCAATTGTGGCTGCAGTGCTCCACAATGGCAAAGGATGGAGCCATCAATATCCCCTAACCTCCCTGAACCAGTAACCACTAAATAATTTTGTGACCCTGAGAGGCTACTTCATTCCACGAACCAACTCCCCTTAAAATTCCACTGAACCAACTCCCCCTAAAAAACCACCTATTTCTTTCTTTCTGGATTGCCCAAACATTAGTAGACTTCCAGATATCTCTACCTAAAGGTGATGGATGAGAATGAGAGCATTCCAAAATGTTTCTAAGTGTTTCCAGCACTCCCGAACAACAATTAAACAGCACACCACAACAATATTCCCCATACAAAGGCACAATGTATGAGCAAATGATTCACCATCTCCAACTTCAGCTTGCACATAGGGCAATCTAGGGAAGGAACTCCCCTCCCTCACTAAAATGTCTCTAGTAAGAATTTTTTTCCATGTAGAGCACTCCATATGAAAAATCTTACCTTCAGGGGTGCACGAAGATTCCAAGCCTTGTAACTAGGATGCACAAGTTGATACTTAGGTAGGGGGCCTTCGTAACTAAATGCAACTAAAAAGCTACCATTGGTGCTTAGTGACCAAACAATCCAAAGTTTCCGTGTAGAACTACAGAGTGGAATCTAAGGAACTAGACATAGTGACTTCCTCATCTCTCAGCTCTTCCCTAAAGGTGGAGCTCCAATCAATACTAGCAAGCGAATTGTTAGCCATAATGTCTCCCACAGAGGCTGAGGTGACTTTTGCAAGCTTGTAAAGCCTTGAATAGATAACCTAGAATGGCTGCTCTCCCCACAAGTGGTCCTCCCAAAAAAAGAGTACCATCTCCCCTACCCACAACCCACACAAATCCGTTCATGAAGTGCATAAGCTTGAATGTGTATCTCCAAATAACTCACAAGTGCCAAGGGAGTCCCAACCAAGAATTGAAGCATCATTGCCCACACCAAAATTTTGAATCGCCAATTTACACCATGAGGACTGCTATCCATGTTAAGTTCCAACGCCAGTTCCATTTGAAGGCCTTAATTGTTTTTTTAGAGGAAGGCACACATCCACTCGCCCAATCAAAGTCTTTAGTAGACCCTTCAATTTGCACAAAAATTGTACTTACAGTAATGTGAAGTCTTATGATATTAGTCATGTGGTCCAGTAAACAAGTTTTTCAATATATGAAAACAGATAAAAATTTAATAATAGATAGTTGCCATTATGATATCCTATAAATGGTTTCGACTTAGGGGCTTGAATTAGAAACATGAAACCAGGAGAGTTGGTGTTTTGGCCATGTGGTGATGGAGACTTTCCACTGTCAAAATAGCAAAATGGAGATCAGTAATCACCGTAAAGTGTAACTTCAATGCAGAGGACTGGATTTCTACGGATGTTTTCATCAACAGAAAGAGTATCTAACAATTCCAGGTGCAGAAACGGGCAAATATGAAATTCAAGGTGAGATCATTAGATAAGGGGCAGTCATGGGAAAACTACTTCTTTGAGTCCGCCCAAAAGTAAAATATCTTATTCCTCCAAACTAAAATAACTGGAAACTGGAACCTTACCTTTAGAAGGTTACTTGATGAAGCAAAAACAACAGAAATCACAAGCCTCTTTTCCCTGTTACTAAGCCTTTCATTCTGGATCAGAAGTAGATTGCCCATGAACCTCAGGATCCTTTTTGTTCAAGGGCAATGAACCACAGGATCCTTATCAGAGGCCACACTTTTTTTATATTTTTGGAAGGTGCAAATCAACGCCTTTCATAGATTAGGGTTGGAACCCTTCATCGGTGGCCAGTTTGCAGCCTTTTAAAAGTTCAGCTGCAAGTTACTCCACCAAATCAAAGCTCCTAAAAAATCTAAGACTTCCTCTGGACTATTGTTCTTAGAATGATCTTAAAACGCAATGAGATAGGCAAAAGGTATTGTCATGATTAACAATTTATGAAAATGAGAGACCTCACTGTAGAAATAGCTTCCCACATCTTATAACACTATCCATTCAGTTCAAACTGCGGGAGCAATATTTTCAGAGTTTGGTTTGGAATCAGTGCTTCACCCCTCAAATCACAGCTGTTTTCCCAAAGTTAGAAATGCTTACCTGATGAGATTCTTGGAAGTAATACGAGGGGCTTTGATGGCAGCTCCTATCAAACTGCTCCCAGTAATATATATGCCCCTAAGGAACCAATCAGAAGAAAATATCTCTTCATTGTTCAGAGAAGAAGTTAAGAACAGAAAAAAATCTAAGACCCGAGGACTACCAATAAAATTGTGAAATTTTTCAGGAACTGATATACGTACCAAGCAGCGCCTAAAACAGAAACGCCGATGGAAACTGCAATTCCTATCGCCGACCACGTATATGGTGAGATGTGGACCGCCATTTAGAGATTATTGTCTACGCTCTTACAACTCAATCTCTGGTTTCGCGAAGAAAACTACATAAAAATTAGAAGAGCATGAATCTTATTCAGAGGAAACTTTGTTCTTGTGGACCTGCAGCAATATCTCCGAGGTTAGGTTCTTGAGGGCGCAGCGTCTTCACGGATCCCACCCACCACCTCGCTAGCTTCCTGTGGATCCGCTTGAAGGCCTGAAACTGTGAAATGGAACCCAATCGATCGAGCGAACGATGTAGATTATTTTATTGGGGCCGAGTTTCTGTAAACCCGACCTCGACCCCTATTTTCAACTCGAAAACCCGAACTCGAGAAAAACCCGCTCCCCGAAATAACCCGGGTTTTTAACTCGACCCTGGCATCCCCGGTTCTTGCGTCTAAACACTCGTAAAGACCCAACCCAAGCGGCCAAGCGTCGCCGCAAGTAAATGTAAATGTAGAGGCTGTAGATAACTAGATGGTAGACCCTTCCTATTTCCTAACTCGAAAAATCTAGAAAACGACTCAGTGAGTCAACACGCCAGTGAGTTATATGACTCGCTAATTTCAGAGACTACTGCCTCTATGGCCAAAATATATCTAAAATATTTTTCAAAAAAAACTAAAATTAAGTCACCTCATTTGATTCAAATTTGAAGAATGATGTCAATAATTCTTTTTTTTTTTAAAGGTTGATTATTTTTTAATCAAACTATAAATTAAAGAAGCTACTAAACTATTTTATCCATTATATGTCTTTTTTCATTTTCGTTTAATTAGTTTTAAAGTGTGTTGAATAGTTATAATTTTTAACATGGTAAAAAAGTCAAATACAAATACAAATACAAATTTCCTTGTATATTAAGATTAAATCCATGCATATACCCTCCATGTTATCGTTCTAATTATTACTCATGTAAACGATAAATAGGTAAACATATATGAAATAACCTTATTATTTTTTATAATAATTATATTAATATGATTTTTTGTATAGTTTTAATTATTAATAATTCAAGATTTATTTATATGTGTAGGGGATGCTAAATTGGGGAGTTTAATGGTAAAAAATATCTAGAAAGTGGCGGGTAAAGAAAACACAGGAGAGTGGGAAGCGACCCTGCACGAACACGAGCACGTGTGCCACCACACTGGGCGCGCGCTTCACGGAATCACGGCTTCACTCGCACGCAGATATTTTTTCGGCCTCGTGAGGTAAACGAGGTGACCACACCGTCTTTCGGTTTCTCTAACTCTTGCGGCTTGCCTCTCTCGCACTCTTCTTATCTCCGACCTCTCGGCCAAATTCCCCGCCCTCTGTTTCCCTACTTCCCCTTGGACCCTCCAAATCGAGGTCGGTCTTCTCTCCTTTATCATAATTTTTTTTTTTTTTTTTGCTGATATAGGTTTAGTAGTTTCTTCTCGAACAAAAATGAAGAGTTGAAGATCATCGTCAGTTTGGCCATTTTTTCCGTTTCTTCACCTGCGTCCGTCTTTGTTATCTTGCGCTTTTGCTCGCCAGCGTCGTCCAGAGGGTGCGGCGGCAGAGGTTCTTTGATGGGGTGAATATGATGGAGTGGGATAGCGATTCGGAGCAGAGCGGCGAGGAAGAGGGATTCCTGTTCAACGATGGCGGGCCCTTCGCCTTCTCCGTCGGGAGCTTGTTCCAGTCGGCTCCCTGCGGCTTTGTTGTGAGCGATGCCTTGGAGCCCGACTTCCCCATCATTTATGTCAATACTGGCTTCGAGCTTGTCACGGGCTACCGGGCGGAGGAAGTCCTTGGGCGAAATTGGTAGGTGGCTCAACGTGCCTTCTGTTTTTTTTATATGCTTCCATAATTCGTGGCTTGATGCGCGTTACCTCAACTGTCGAATTTTCCGATTTTACGTTTTTTTAAAAATTTTTTATCCGGTGCTAATTTGTGAGTGAAGATGGGGGGAAGGGCATTCTATGTTAGGTTATCTGGGATTTTTCTCTCATATGGATGGCTGTCTTAACCTATGTGGGAGGATGCATGCGACTAGCAAATACCTAATGTGAAAAACTTCTCGAAGTACGTCTAGGGATTGGGTCATATTATGACCTGCCAAATTGGTGCAGTTTGCCACTTTCGTATGTCTAGGAATCCAAATTGGTGCAGTCAATAAGTCCTTGTGGAAATTTTCGTGCAACTGTCAGCTAGTTAAGTTTCCTCCGTGTTTGGATGGGAAAAGACATTTTCTGGACGAACTGAGCTGTTGCATGAAAGTTAATAGGCACCCGTAGTACTTATGCTAGTCAGCTGACTGGGTGAAACTCCTTTTACAAGTTTTCTTACAGAGAACACATATTTATAAGCTAGAAAGCTCTTTTAGCTGTATCATTTTGTACACTTTATTTTCACGAGTTGGATGAACACACAAAAATGATTTGGGAGAGGGGAGATGGAAATGTGACAGCTCTAATGTGGCCAATCATAGGATTCTTGTAGAAACTCAGGATGTATGTATTTGTTTAAGCTTGATGAATGTTACCTGTGTCTCATTTATTCATACCAGTTACAGATTCCTCACACATTCTAATATTATGAGGTGTTGTGGCTGTGGTAAGGTCTTCCGAAAGCAAAGCAAAAAAGTGCTTTTGTGCTCACTTCCCGTAGTATGAACCTTGCATTTAGGTTTCTGGCATTTTTCTCCATTTCTTAGTGGTCTCTACTTCCCTACCTCCCCCCAAAGATCACCCCAATTTCTTTATTCCCATCTTTGATGTGGTCTGTAAAAAATATTTTGTCTTGACGAGTTCAACCTAGTATGGTATTCCTAAAGACATTTTTCCAGATGCTAGTGTCTAACACGTTCACTGTGTTGCATCCTTGATCTTCTGTTATATGTGCTAACAAATTCGAATATATTGGATGTTGATGTACCACTAGGTTGATAAAGTGTGTCTGAACGACTGAGTTTTCTTGGTGAACTGCAGTTATTTGGTATAAACTAATAAGATTAATTTATGAAGTAGATGTATCGATACATTGTCCATGTACTCGCCTCCTAGATGGCTTAGATACTTTTTCTATAAGATAATTGTAGTGTATTTTTCTTTACAATTTATATGAACCGCACTCTTCATCCTGCTAACAGTCTCTGATAGACTTGCAAAGGACAGATTTTTTCTTTTAATGTTGATGGCACACACCCACTTACCCCTGGTGAGACTAGAACACAAAGTGTTGCACAAGAAAAACTTCCATGTTTCAATTCAGTTAAGTCACATGTGTGAATTGTGAATCATATTTAATCTATAAAAGGCTCATTCTCTTTTATTTGGAGGTTAATACCACTTTTTTTTATAGTGACATTCACTATAGTTTAAGTGAATAATTTTTTTTTTTTTTTAAATAGGACTGCTTTGTTTTTATTAAAAAAATATTGATATGAATTCACGATAAACCTTTTATTTTTTAATTTTTATTTTCCACGAAACACTAAGATTCATGTCGTGCATGTGGATTCAACGCCTATCCCACCTTTTAAAGAAAAGTCCTGTTAGACTAGAATAGTGGTGGCATGGATTAGCTAGTCTAAAGAAGTATACTTATCCATTTGTATCGTCAATTACATCCTACAACATAAAATCTCTTTTTTGTTTATTTTCCCTCCAAGAGACTATATAATAGTCTTGTTTACATTTTGCATTTCATCGGATGAGATTAATGCTTTATAAGACACTTTAGGTGAAGTAAGCCAGGGAAAAAATAGATTTGTGAATTTTTTTACCCAAAACTAGTCAGTGAATTTATTCTGCTTTTGGTTATTAAAATGCTTTTGGTGTACAAAAAGAAGGAATAAAGTATATACATGCCTTTGACTTAGTGTATGCACAATATGAACAGAATTAGTTACTGTTACGAATAACAAAAGACCTTGCGAGACACTCAAAATTCCAAATTAGCAAGTATTAAAAGCAACGAATATAATCTGAAAAACATCTTTTGAAAATAATTGAGAAACATTGAACAGATTAAACATGAGAGGCACAACATGGAGACCACCATGGAGGTGTATGAAAATATTAAGACTCACTTTTAAGGGATGAAAATTCCTGTTCTATCAACTAATGGAGCAAAACCTTCAGGTGATATAAATGTTTTTTATTAGTTTGATTTAATCATACTTTTTTTGGGGGGGTTTTGTTTTGGAGGAAGTTCCTTCATGTAGTTTTTACTCGTTCAAAAAGGATCACTAACTTTGACCAATTAAGTAGATTTTTTCAAGAGGCAAAAGCCACTTTATATTTGAAGAGGCAAAAGCTACATTGATATTTGAAGAGGCAAAAGCTATGTTTGCCAAAGAAATAATATTTATTTATTTATTTATTTATTTATTTTTTTCTGGTGTAAGATTCCTCGGTCAGCTAACTCTTTGGCAGATCGCTTAGCTAAAGAAGGCGTCAGTAGAACTGAATTGCTAACGGGGCAACAGTGGCCCTTGTAACTTATGTAATTTAGCCTTTAATTGTAAAACGCCTTATCAGGAAGCAATAAAATTGCCATTTTAAAAAAAAAAAAATAATTTTTTTTTTGCATGGCCTGAATGTCAGGTTCTTTCAAGGTCTCTGTAAATTAAATGCAACACAGTAAAATTGTTTTTGTTTGATTTGAAAAGTGAAATAAGAGATGATGTGCATTCAATAGTCTAAAGTTACTCATGAGATCCTTTTAAAAAAAAAAATAACCCATGAGTTGATTTTTGTAAGATGTATGGACATAGATCATTTGATTACTCGGTAGCTGATTTCAGTTCAGGAGATGATCAATGTATATTAGAGAGATTCAAAGCCATGTCCATTACTTGTTAAACGAGAAATAATATGAATATTAATTCGGACAGATGCAGCAACATACTCCACTAATTTCTTCTTCAATTTTTTTTGTTTTTTTTTTGTGAATATTAATCACTTAGGCATTAGCACCTTCTGCTTCTACTGCGGTTGGACCCAAGATCAATTCTCCAGGCCCCCCAGTGGCATATGTAGGTTGACAGGATGCCTATGTTCCCTTATTCACACTTCAGTAAAGGGTTTGTCATGTTTTTTATGGCAGAATGACACTACTGATGGGAAGTCCCAAGTTCAGGTTGAGCAAATGAAAGTTTATCCAACATCTGATAGTTTGGAGACTGTTGTGAATTTTTACATGACAGGAAAATGTGGGAGATGACATAGTGGTTGTACAGTGAGCACTTCTTGAGGATCTCAAGCTGGAAATGCTTTTGTCTAGGCAAGTAATCACCACTATGTTGTCCAAAAAGTTAACTCTGTTTCTGATAGATAAACTATAGTGAGGTTCAGGATTTTTTGAGAAGAAGCTCCACAATCCTAAAAAATGCATTCGCCATTTTTTTTTAAAAAAAGGGCCGCAACCTTATAGGTGCAAGTTGTTTGCTGGTCTCCTTTGTAGTAATATATTCTCTTACAGGGAACTCGTTATGGAAAATTCTCCCCTGTTCTGCATGTTTGACCTTTCCTGATTTCTGTGTTGATCTCCCTTTCATGGGGTTTGATATTTTATTTATTTTAATATAATTAAAAAATTTGACTAGATAGCTTCATATGCAATGGGTCACAATTTGGGCCCAACACCACAAAGACCTTAATTTGATACTATGTTTTTTTTTTTTTTCAAAAAAAAAAAAAAATGATACTATGTTATACAAGCCAAAGTGACTACCCAAAGTTAAGAGGTTTCTTGAAAGCTTTTGAGGTTTCTCAAGATTTTGCTTGTTCTTGTTTTAATTAAAGTTTTAGCCATGTTTAAAAAAACACTATATTATATATCTTTAGACTTATTTATGCTGTACACTGGTGCTATGCCCTCTAATACAGGTCATTTGGGAAATAAGCTTCTGACCTCTGCTCTAATATAAATGTGTCCCTGTGATTGTCACATGCGAGGAGTGAATTGCATTGCATGTCTATATTTGTCATGGTATTGAGTTGCTGTATGTGGCATGTGTATGGACCATTTCTCGATTTGTGCGTGTCATCCTTGTGCAGGGGCCATGCTAATCTTCTCTGTATCGTATGAGGCATGTGTATGGAAAAAATAAGAAGAAAGAATCAGCAGAATAGACATGAAGAAGAAGGGATGAGGAGAAGAGATTGGAGAGAGGTCATCTTTGAATTATTGATATAACACCTGGTCATTTGTCCCGTCATGTTACTGACCACTTTAAAATTAAATTTGAATTACATTAAGATCCTCAAGACATATTTTGTGCAAAAAAAAAAAAACAACTCTCAGGCATAAAGCATGGGAGTAACACTTGCAATGATAGAGTATATACTCTAATTCTTCCTCTCCTGTGAGATGGATGATGAGATGATCGATATAAATGTATGTGCAATTATTTGAATTGTTATGGTGCTCTCTAAATAGAGAGCAGCTTCCTAAATCCACTATTTTGGGAACTTGGGCAGTAGCTCAGTGGTCCCATAAGGAGTTATACTGTGGGAGGTCTTGGGTTCGGATCCTCACAGCTCCTATTCGCCATTTCAAAAAAAAAAAAATGGTGCTCTCAAAAGAATTTTGAACTGTTAAGGTGACCGACCAATTAACTTTACTAGTGGATACAAAGTAACAAGGGATCTTTAATATGGTCATTAACCTCAAATAGATTGTAAATTTCATATGGTTTATTGAAATTGCTTCACCAAATCTCCCAATTGTTTTCATTTGACAGTCGGCAAAACTTTGGAAGACTTATTATAGCCAAACAATCATTAAATTTTTTTTGAAATAGAAACAATCATTAAATTCCCTGTAAATATTCACTCAGTCTATCCATTCCAATGAATTAAGTGATGGCTAACTTAAGTTTACAAGTACAGGAGGCAGTAGGCCATGATTTGTTGTTCATAGCATCATTAAGGGTAAGCTGTAGACTGAGTTGGCCTCTACTGAATTATGAGGGTTTCGTATTATAGATGGCTAGGTATATTTGGGAGACTACTTCGTGTGATCTTCTGTGTCCTTGTAGCAGTCCATCTTTCATGAGCTTATTGTAAGCTGCACAGAATGTTGTGATTATTACTGATCTAATAGCTTGTATCATCCTTTTAATGTTCATTATACCTATTTCCCATGTGCATTATACAGTGGACTTGTCTTGTTATTGGCTCTTATCCTTTCTTCTTATGTTGTTTTGCTTTTCAAGTGCTTTTTTTTTTCCTTTAAGTTTTCAATGCAGTTGCTGTAACATTTTTTTTAAAAAAATTTAATAACTATCTTGTTTGAGGTTTCATGAAATACAACTAGTTCTACTGATGTAATGGTTTGTGAGTTTTGTTTCAGCCGGTTCTTACAGTGCAGAGGACCATTTGCTCAAAGAAGACACCCATTGGTTGATTCTGCTGTAGTTTCTGAAATTCGAAGATGCCTTGAGGATGGCATTGAGTTTCGAGGAGAATTGTTGAATTTCAGGAAAGATGGATCCCCAATGATGAATAAGTTGAGGCTTACTCCAATTTGTGGTGATGATGACATAATTACCCATGTCATTGGCATCCAGCTCTTCACTGAAGCAAATGTTGATTTGGCTCCATTATCAGGTTCTTTGCTGAAGGAGCCTGCCAGGTCAGCTGAGCGTTTCCTATCTGATTTATCCTCCCAGCGGCCCATTACAGTTGGCCCTGGAAATATTTGTCGTGATTATTGTGGGATGTTTCAGCTAAGTGATGAGGTCCTGTCTCAGAAAATTTTGTCTAGGTTAACTCCGAGGGATATTGGTTCTGTTGGTTCTGTTTGTAAGCGTCTCTACCAGTTGACAAAGAATGAGGATTTGTGGAGAATGGTTTGTCAAAATGCGTGGGGCAGTGAAACAACTAAAGTGTTAGAGACTGTGCCTGGTGCAAGAAGATTGGGTTGGGGCAGGCTGGCTCAGGAACTCACCACCCTTGAAGCTGTAGCTTGGAGGAAGTTGACCGTGGGAGGTGCAGTGGAGCCCTCACGCTGCAACTTCAGTGCCTGTGCTGTTGGGAATCGGGTTGTTTTGTTTGGTGGGGAAGGAGTTAATATGCAACCAATGAATGACACTTTTGTGTTAGACTTAAATGCAAGCAAGCCTGAGTGGCGGCATGTCAAAGTTGGCTCTCCTCCTCCTGGACGTTGGGGTCATACATTGTCCTGTTTAAATGGGTCTTGGTTAGTAGTATTTGGAGGCTGTGGAAGGCAGGGTTTACTGAATGATGTTTTCATATTAGATTTAGATGCACAACATCCAACCTGGCGTGAGATTTCTGGAGTAGCACCGCCATTACCCAGATCATGGCATAGTTCTTGTACGTTAGATGGGACAAAATTGGTGGTGTCTGGTGGTTGTGCAGATTCTGGGGTACTTCTCAGTGACACCTTTCTGTTGGACCTGATGATGGAGAAACCTGTATGGAGAGAGATTCCAGTTTCCTGGACTCCACCCTCTAGGCTGGGCCACACACTTTCTGTTTATGGTGGTCGGAAGATATTAATGTTTGGTGGTCTAGCTAAGAGTGGGCCCCTTCGATTGCGTTCAAGTGATGTGTTTACAATGGATTTGAGTGAAGATGAGCCTTGTTGGAGATGCATAACCGGAAGTGGAATGCCTGGTGCAGGTAATCCAGCAGGAATAGCTCCACCGCCACGACTGGACCATGTGGCAGTCAGTCTTCCAGGTGGCAGAATCCTGATATTTGGTGGCTCTGTTGCAGGTCTTCACTCTGCCTCACAGCTTTACCTACTTGATCCGACAGAGGAAACACCAACTTGGAGGATATTAAATGTCCCAGGCCGTCCCCCACGGTTTGCTTGGGGCCACAGTACTTGTGTTGTTGGGGGAACTCGAGCTATTGTTCTTGGGGGTAATACTGGAGAAGAATGGATGTTAAGTGAGTTACACGAGCTGTCATTGGTCAACCAACTTATGTGATCATGTTGTATAAACTCTTGCAACAACGACCGTGATCAAGGAAATGATGCATGGCTATTTTTTGGGTTGTAGTAACCCGTTTATGGCAGAGATGTCGCATGGATGTCTGTTAACAGGTTTTTCTCTGTTAAGGCTGATCTTTGAGTGCTTGCTGTATGATGTATTTTTCTTGGGACAGCCAGATCTGGATGGAGAATCTGTTGATGAGCTTCTGAAGTCTCAGTTGGCACATGCATGGCGTTTGTCCTGTTAGGTATCGGATTAGTTGTGTTAAGGAGGTATGGTAGTTAGGGTACTTTTAACTGTCTACTGTTTTTCACCCTTTTTATTTTCTTTCTGTATTGGCTCCTCCAAAAAAAAAAAAAAAAAAAAAAAATCAATATTGCCTGTATATAGTCGGTAATTACTAATAATGCTCGCTCATGTTGTATGGTTTGTCTTTTTTTTCCCATCCCTCCTCTGTCCTCCAGGTGTCTCATTTGAAGAACTAATTCAGTTAGGGGGTGTTTTGGCTGCAGGGACACGTGTTTCTGCAATTGAAATCCCCCTCCTGGTCTTGGATAAGTGAATAAACACCCCGCTGTTGGTTCTGTGCTGTACTGGCTATGAATATAGTACATTAAGAGGGTTTGACGCTGTCTTACCCCTGCCAAGCGGCTGTTGAGTCCAATCTCCAAACAAATCTAACTTCACATTTTGCTCTTTTATAAACAATTTGGCTGTGGACGCATTTGTGTTCTGCTGGCCTGGACCCATTCTTTTATGGGTTATTTGAGTCTTAGAGCTGATACTTGGATTTACATCTTTTGGTTATCTATGTGGGTGAAATGTGTTCGCAACTTGCAAGTGTTCAAAATTTGCAGGCACATAACAAGGGAGGTACAGCTGCCTTTGCAGAATGTTGAAGAACGTCCTACCACGGGTGTATGAGCCCTGCTCCTTTGGAATGTGCCTTCGCATGCACAGGAGTTTTGAGCTTGTTTTAATATATCAAAACATTTTTGTTTTAATACATGAAACATTTGGAATTGAATGACAACGAACTCATTTTCTGTTGCTGCAAATTAGTAGAGAAAAGTTGCATTTCATAGTACGTCGAACGACTGGTTTGTTGGTTTCATAAATAGATTCAGCAAACGCTTATAAGTTAGTTGATCCGCCGTGGTAAAGATGGATGAATTGACAACTCGGAACGATAAAAGGTTGTGGTGCTTCTATTGGCAATTATCAAATTCTAAAACCTCTTCTGATCACTGGATTTCTAAACTGAAAAATTGGGGTAGTGCTTGATTTTTTCTGTCAAGCTTATTTGCATCTAGTGACGCTTACTGTTTTTATTATAAGCTTCGTACCTAGCCATTTATTGAATCACTAGCATGCTGTACTGAACCAGTCGGTTCGGGTTTTAAGGGTTAAACCTATTTCTACCCTGAGTTTAATGGTGGTGGAAACCCAAAACTATATGAAGCGTCGGGGTGGATTCTCCGGTTTCGGTAACCATGCTATCCATGGTACGCGATGCTTCGTCGGGCAAGGCTGTTTTGCTTGAGCAATTCCTGCGGCAAAATCCCGTCATCTCGACCCCCTTTTCGACGATAGTAGTATCGATGAGCAATTGAGGGTTGTGATCTTCAGAACGCAGCATGTTCGACGAAATGCACAGAGGTATAACTCCAAATTTCCATGCAAGGCCTGATTATCTTTCTCAAAACTGAGTAGTTAGTACCAAGTGGTAGCATTTGTTCATGGGTGCTTCCCTTAAGAAAAGAGGAGGAGATGCCCATGTTCTGGAACGCCGACTGGATAACAAACCCTTGTGTTATATATGCCGCACCTTTTCCTTTTCTGCAAGTTGCCAAAAGGCGTTGGGGCTGCCACCGAATGTTGAAACGGCATCTGAATTCTCCACATTTTGCGGTTTTTGCGCGCTTTTTCTTCTTTGCCGCGAACCTGCCAGCCAACATGTGGGTCCTACTTATTATAGGCACAACGGACACCGACTTAGTCTTCCTCCCCTTAGGGGTGGCAACGGGGCGGGGCGGGGCGGGGCAGGTTTTTGGAATCCCGTCCCCGCCCCGCGGGGCAAAAAACCCGCCCCGAACCCGGTACCCGATCCGACCCGCCTTATTATTATATAATTATTATTATTTTTTTTTTTAAAAAAAATAAAAATAAATAGAAAATAAATATTATAAATATATAAAGTTATAAACATATAAATACTTAAATATTTTGTCAAATATAAAATTTATTAATATATATTTTATTATATATTTACCTTATAATATTTTATTTTTTAATAAATATTAAACGGGTCGGGTCGGGTTTCGGGGGTAAAACCCGTCCCCGCCCCGAACCCGTGATGAGTTTCGCTCCAAAATATCAAACTCGCCGGGAAAGAAAACAAACCCGATCGGGTCGGTGCGGGTTCCCCTGCGTGCTGTGCTGACTCTACCGAGACTGCCGAGTCTGCTGAGTCTGCTGAATCTGCTGAGTCTGCTGATCGCTCCGGGTAGGCTCAGGCACTTGGTTCCATGAAAGTGATCTCTTTCTTGGCACGCGGAATTAGAAGAAAGTTTTAAACGGAGCTTTCGTGTTTTAGAAAACCGTAACTCGGGCCGTCCATTCCGCGCCGTCGGCCGTCTTTTTACTAGGACGGAGCGGCTTTTCTACCCCTGCCTCGCCTTCAAACTACGAGGGTGCCCTTTCACCTCCACCGAACGATTTAACAAATATTAATACATAATTAATATGTAATTTATATCCTTTTTATTCAATAAAGTTATTTCCAACCAGTCATTATACGTAAATTAATTTAATTTCTCGTTATTCACTTATGTAGAATTAGTAAAATATTTAGTAGGTTAGCCTGGTTAAGTGGCAAAATGACGACTTTATATTTCTGTCTACCGGTCTCAACCTCAGGTAGGTGGACCGGTGGAGCTTTATCATTCCTGTTCTTATCCGGGGACCGGGGGTGAACCTGTGGTGTCAATTCTGAAATGGCATTTCCAGTAATTTCATTCAAAGAGAGAACCGATCTTCATGGGCTGCCTCTAGAATGGAGAATAGCTATAAACTAGCAATACTTTCTACGGACAAAGATCTGAGGCACAATGGCGAGATAGAAGCTGAGCGTAGAACACTGGTTCACACTCGCTAACACTCCAATGCCGACTGTTCGAAAGGCCTGAGGGCATTTCTAGCCGTTTCCTGTATCCTGGAGGGTCTCGAATTGTCTTCTCCAAAA
The DNA here is from genome assembly GCA_019845555.1 of Aristolochia fimbriata. NCBI lineage: Eukaryota > Viridiplantae > Streptophyta > Magnoliopsida > Piperales > Aristolochiaceae > Aristolochia > Aristolochia fimbriata. The sequence goes on from CM034078.1 coordinate 5,149,066, forward strand.
TCTTTGTTTTTTTTCTTTTCCCTCTCATGGCTTCCTGTTGCCCGCTGTGATCTCCATTCTTGGTCTGTCTTCCGTTTTTTTTTTTTTTCAAAGAAAGCTTCTTTCTTTTGTCGGAATAAAGGGTGTGTCCTACAATGGCTGCCGCAAGGGAAGGCACCCCACCGCCGGTGATCGGAAAGATCGGCCGATATACTGTCTTCATGACGCCGCCGTCGACTCCTAAGCCGGTCCAGCAGCAGGGGGACTCTCCCAAGGTTGCGGCGCACTCGTCGTCTCCCAAAGTGGTGGAGAAGCACCAGGAGTCGCCGAAGGTTGCTGTGCCTCCGCCGGTTCAGCCACCGCCGCAGCAGTTTGACAAACCGGCTGCTCGCTCTTCTGGGTCGGTGTTCGGTTTCTTCTGGGATGCGGTTTCCAAAGTGCAAGATGGTAACTTTACGGTGATTTTCGGCTTTCTGTGTCTTGGAGAGGTGATTTTCTTGGTCTGATGAGCTCTAGACTTGGGTCATTTTGCAGCTCATTCTAGTTTGGACGAGTACTTGGCGGACTGGTTGGGGTTGAATCAATCTAAGTACCAATGGGCTTTAAATGATTATTACGAGAATAAAGAAATGGTAAGTTTGTTTTTTTTACCGAATTGTGGATTTTGCTTATGTGTGCCGAGATTGAAACTTATTTAGGACTTTGGGTTAGTGTCTCCTTTTTTTACTGAATTATGGGTTTTGCTTACGTGCGTCGAGATTGAAGCCTATTTTGGACTTTCGGTTAGTCCATATGCTTTTATAATTTACAAGAGAATGGTTGGTAGCTCCATATTTTGATCCAAATATGTCTTGGCGTATATGTTATGTTTTATCATGTGCTTGATGATGTTCCTTGATGATGTTCCCTTTCCTTTCTTTTTAAGTAGCTTCCAAGGACAGTGTGCTTCTTTGTTTGAATCATTAATGAAGTTCCTGTGGTTTGAAGAGTAGGTATACCAAATTGCGGATTTGGTAGCGAAGTTCAAAAGTATTCAAAGTTTTATTCTTTTTCTGTTATCTTTGTTTCCTTGTTAGTTGTTTTTGCTTGGCAGGTTTTTTTGTTTTTGTTATGTTTTAATTCCTTACTCTTATTTATTTTCTTCTTAAAATTCACCCAACCATTTTAATTGGAGTCATGTTGTATTTCCGAGGTTATAAAATTTGTTATCTGGTTTAGGAGCATGTAGAGCTGACTGTCTTGAGAGGGGATATCTGTTTTTATTTGCTTCTTGAAATTCTTTGTTGTCTGTATATATTCAGTTAGCTCCTTGTTTAATCAAGGTTTTATGAATGTGATGTTAATGGAACTTAATGGTGTGTAATGTAAGAATCAGGGAAGTCTCGCTACTAAGTACTTAGTACATCTTGAATTTCAAAAGGATACCTTCCTTTTGAAAAAAATTTAGTGTGAAAAACTATCTAATGCTTTTGTCCTAATGCTTTCTAATCTTTTTTCCCATAGTACTCGTCTGACAAGTTTGTTAGTGCTGTACTGTATGTATAATCTTTTTTTATGTAAATTGATCAATCTTTATTCAAGGATTTATGAATGTGGTGTTAATGGAACTTAATGGTGTGTAGTGCAAGAATCAGGGAGTCTTGGTACTAAATACTTGTACATCTTGAATTGCAAGAAGACACCTTTCTTTTTTGAGATTTGAGTGTGAAAAAACTATGTAATGCTTTTTTTGTAGTGCTTCCTGATCTTTTTGTCAACATTACTTATTCACTACAAGTTTGTTAGTGCTTTCTATTCTTTTGTTGTATGAAAGTAACCCTTAATATGCTGGTCTTATAAAAAGTAAAGAACCTCTGTTTTTAATTAAGTATTACTATATGGACCAGTTGTTAGTCGAGTTTAAGATACCTGTTTTGTCTTGTTTGTTTAATACTCATGTTGAGCTAGAAGTATTGAGTAATTTTCTGTTTAGTATTTCTTCTTCTTCTTCTTTTTTTTTTTAGCAGAAATTACAAAGTCACAATTGTTGTTGGTTAGAACCCAAACCTGAGATTCTCTTTTGGTGTGTTCAAAATAGGATTTCTTAAAGAAATGAACCGCCTAGGAAAACTGTAATCTTATCCTTCAGTAGCTGATAATTTGCCTTTCATTTAAATGAGGTCAATCTACAATTAGCATGTTTCTTTACAGGCTTTAAGATGTCTTATAAGTTTCGTGTTGTATCTTGTTGAGTAGTATTTTGCAAGGATGTTGTATCCTGCCTGAGATTAATAAGGCTTCTTTAAAACAGAGCAAGAGGTAATTGGAGGACTGTATATGGTTGTGGGAGCTATTTGGTTCTCTTCAGAAAAAAAAATGAAGGATATTTAGTTCATATCTGGAATGTGCTTCCCCTCCTAAAAAAAGAAAAGAAAAAAAAAAGGTTGAGGAAAAAAAATAAATGTGTTGGCTTTTATTGTCCTTTGACATATTTTATGTGGTAGATTGTGATTAGAGTCAGCTCCTATAAATTGGAGAAATTGGATGGGACTGTTTTCTGGTAGAGAAAACTGATTTTGGTTGTACATTTTACATACGAGATATTTTCTAATGCAGGGCAAAGAAGCTGGTAAAACAAAAGAGTTGAGCAACAAAGTGCAGGGAGTGTAATGTATACTAGAGAATAGAGACAGGTGGTTTGTGTAGTAGCGGTAATTTATTTACAGCGAACCACTGCTCTATTTGCAACTACTGAAGGTATCTCTCATATATTTGCAGGATTGTTAATATTGAGGGGATGACGAAGGTTTTCTTCTTATAATTTAGAGTGACATCTCTAAGAGGATTTGATGATACAACGCATCATTACGTGGGATTAAGAAGAAGTGTCTCTTTACATTCAGGCTGGAGGTTGGTTGATTTTGCTGCAACACCAGATGAAGCCACAAAGGCTGATAATATTGCCCTTGTGATGCTGACATGTAATTTGCTTATCACATATCAGCTGTTGTTTGTAAGCATTTCCTGCTCGTTTTGTATGTTGAATACTTAGTTGTATCCTTGGCTGATCATAAGCCAACAAACATGTTGCCTTTTTATATTGGATGATGTTTCCATGGATTTCATGGATGTTACTGTAACTGATATTCTCCTCTAACGACCGCCTCTTACCAAATGTAGATCTGCAGTTCATTGTTGCTAGCACGTACTGCTGAACTCCACAAGACAAACTGGAACTTCCCAATAGACTGCTTTGTCTGGAACTAGCTTAGTCCGCTAGTGACCTTTATGCTCAAAGAGATGTTTTGAGTAATTTCTGGTGATACTTTTCTTTGACCATCATTGCAAGTGCTCATTTCAGGACTCATTAACCCTTTCCTCTTAAGCAATTGCCTAAAGAGGCGGTTGATTGTCTTCTGAGCAAATTATGTTTGTCTGGTTATTCGCAGGCTGTCTTCAACAGATATCATTACATTTCCCAGATTCTAATGATGTTTAGCTTTCACTTTTGTGTGTAAACGGAAACCCGAGTGCCTGTATAAATTTGTAAAGTTGCAAGCATTGCAGCATCCAAGGGCATGAGGCTTGGTCATGAATGAATAAGAACACAAAAGAGTAGACCTACCTTTGGAGCATGCGATTGTTGGTAATCTTCTCTTCTGTTTCATGATTTGGACTAGAAAATGACTTAGGATCAACGGATCGCTTTCTCATTAACATGATATCTATCTTAGGAATATTTTGTTACGTTACTAAACTGAAAGCATAGCTTGGTCGCACCATTTGCTGCAGTATTTTATATTTATGGTCATCTTCCATGAGCTAGGTCCGCTCCATCAATAATCCCTGTATTCGGCTCTTGGCTGTTGGCATATTCTTCACTAACAAACAAGTGCGTTAAATCCCAGAAACGCGCTTCGATAATTTCAGTAAGCCACTTAAACAAACACATGGGTCAGCAAATACCACCTTGCTCTCTAGTTTCCATTGCTGAAACGAACTACAGAACTTCGTCCTAGATTACTCCTGCTTTGGCAGAGATGTTAGAAACGCTAGGAGCTCTAATATCAGTGCTAGCTGTCGGTAAGTTCTCTTTTCCTCCTTTTTGCTTTCAATTCAGATGGATTAAGATCTAATTTCATTTGCAACATGCAGTCATTATTCTTGCTAAGATCGTCACCGTGATCATCTGCTACTCCAAGAGGACTCGAAGAGAACGCAGTGCAATCCTTCCAGACACGAGGTTTGGGGCACTGGACATGGACAAGTTCCTGGACGAGATGGAAAGAGAGAAGCCTATAAAGTTCTCCTCTGAGCAACTACGGATGGCTACTGGTAATTTCAATCACATGTTGGGTTCAGGAGCTTTTGGAGCAGTTTATAAAGGAGTGTTCCCCAATGGGGTGCTAGTTGCTGTGAAAGTACTTCGTGGCAACTCAGACAAGAGAATTGAAGAGCAGTTCATGGCAGAAGTAAGTACAATCGGAAGAACCCACCATTTTAATCTTGTCAGACTGTACGGTTTCTGCTTCGAAGATGAGTTGCAGGCACTGGTGTACGAGTACATGGAGAACGGCTCCCTCGACAGTCTTCTGTTCAATAAGAAGGAAAAGGTCGATTGGGAGAAGCTTCGTGAGATTGCCATTGGAACAGCCAAAGGGATCAATTACTTGCACCAGGAACTGTCACAGAGAATTATCCATTACGACATCAAGCCCGCTAATGTACTGTTGGATGCAAATTACAACCCCAAATTGGCAGATTTTGGTCTGGCCAAGCTTTGCAACAGAGACAACACTCATGTCACAATGACGGGAGGGAGGGGAACTCCGGGTTATGCCGCACCGGAGCTGTGGAACCATTACGAGGTCACTTACAAATGTGACGTTTACAGCTACGGGATGCTGTTGTTAGAGATTGTGGGGCGCAGGAAGAGCCATGACAGTGATCAACCCGAAAACCAAGTATGGTTGCCCGGGTGGGCATGGAAGGCCTACGAGAAAGGGGAACTGAGGAAGATGTTGGAGATTTGTGGAGTGGAGATGAATTACAGGGAAGAGGCCGAGAGAATGGTCATGGCTGCTATGTGGTGCGTGCAATTCCAGCCGGGGTTGAGGCCCAACATGAGTACTGTGGTGAAGATGTTGGGAGGGATGGAGATTCCAGCACCCCCTAACCCATTTCCATTCTTTCCTGCGGGTTCTCCTCGTGCGGACCCAGTGCCCACCTCCATACTTTGGGATAGCCCGTCAAGCTTGAAGTCTTCAGGGTTGTCGTCGGAGCTTTCCCTTATGCGCGCCACACCAATCATGAGGAGATACGAGATCGAGATTGCTTCTACATTGAGAGGGAAATAGCCATCTCGACTTGATTGCTTCTCGCTTCTCTTTAGAACATGCCAATGTGTTTGATGCGGAAATTTCAGATTGAGATTGCAAGAAGGCCGTGATCGATACGTCGTTCAGGGAGATGTTTATAAATAATCTCTGATCTTTCTTTAAAATTCGTAGATGTTATAATATAATTGCTCATGGCACTCTGAAGGGGTTTGGTACATATTTTCCAGGTAAATCTGTCAGATTTACGTTAAATAAGTATTTGACAACAACAATAATAAAAGTAACAATGTAGCCTCTTCAACAAAGGATTTGCTGAAACACAAAATTGTGGCTCGTGTCTTTCAATGATCCATTCTTTTCTCCCCTTTACATGAATATGATGCTACAGAGTCCTCCCCTTCCCAACTCCCAAAGGCGAAGCAATAATGAATAATCCCACGAAAACGTTGTAGACAGACACTCTTTGTATTCCTAAACTAGTTCTCTATTTCTATCTCGAAGTTCTTTATAACTCGTGTGGAAATGCTGCTATGGCTTTCTTCAATTTCTCCCGTTTCTGTATCACTCTGCACTCCTTTCTGAGTAGCACATGCTGATTGTGTAAGAGTAACCCCTTCCCCTGTTTCTGAAGTATCTGTAGTTCCTCTGTTAACAATGGCACGTTCTGATTCTACAGCACCCTCCCCTGTTTTTGTGATAATGGCACATTCTGATTCTGCCGCACCTTCCCCTGTTTCTGTGACAAAAGCACATACTGTTACTGATCCTGTATCAACATTAGTTCCACCTCTTGCCGTCTCAAACCCTGAACTTCCAGCTGCCTCAGTCGTTTCAGTCATCTCAGTAGATTCAGTGACTTCACCACTTGCACTCCAATCAACACCGTGAGACATCAAATGCTGAAAAGGATTCGGAGGTGAGATGACTTCCGCTCCTCCTTCCAACATGTGCACCACACTACTCATCGAAGGCCGGTTCTCCGGAGGCTTTTGAACACACCAGAGAGCAATCTTGAGCACTCTCTCTGCCTTCTCCTTGTCTTCTTCCTCGATGCCCAGGATTGTTATCTCTTCTCTCAGCTCCCCTTTCTCGTGGGTCTCCCATACCCACCTCGGAAGCCATTCTTGGCTCTCCGGCCAACTCTCGTCCATGTTTCTCCGTCTCCCCACGATCTCAAACAGGAGCATCCCGAAGCTATAAACGTCACACTTGTGGGTCACAGGGAAGGGATTCCACATCTCAGGGGCTGCATACCCAGGTGTCCCTCTGAATCCTGTCATGGTCACATGCGTCTGGTCTCCGCTACACAACTTAGCCAATCCAAAATCCGCAACTTTAGGGCAGAGGTTCGAATCTAAAAGAACGTTTTCTGGTTTAATATCGTAATGAATGATTCTCGGCTGGCATCCTTCATGGAGATAAGCCAGGCCTTTCGCCGTTCCAATGGCAATCTCCTGCAACTTTCGCCACTCCAATGCCCGATTCTTGTCGAGCAGTAATCTATCAAGTGAACCGTTTTCAACATACTCGTACACAAGTGCCCTCACCGTCGCGTCAAAACAGTACCCATAAAGCTTGACCAGATTAATGTGGTTAGTTCTCCCAATGGTGCTCACCTCTGCCATGAACTGCTCTTCAACTCTCTTGTCGGAGCTTCTCCCTTTTAAAACCTTTACTGCTACCGGAACACGGTTTGGTAGCTCTCCTTTGTAAACTTCCCCATAAGCGCCCGATCCTAACCTGGTGGCGTAATTGTGAGTGAAAACAGAGAGCTCTTCGGGTGAAAACTGGATGGGCTTCTCTCTGGCCATTTCTCTGAAAAACCTCTCCATGGAACGCTTTCTGGCAGCAAAATCACGAATTTCAGACGAAACTAAAGGGGCTGCTACCGTCGTTTCCCTATCCGATGCTACGTCTAGTGTAAGTGGAGTGGCTAGATCCGCATATTCATGGTTTCTGTCTCGATACTTGGTTTCTATCACATTTCCAGCCTTGGCGAGGCAGTTGATGAGCGCTATCGCCACAGCAGCTATGAGAGCCCACTGTATTACAGTTTCTCCTGATCAGACACCATAGCATAGTGAAGAAGCCTGTTAGGGAAAACGATTTTCGCTCGAAGTACTCGTGAATTCGTGATGAGAGATGAAGATTAGAAATTTACCCAGAGAAAGGGGAATTGCTTTTCTATACGCTTGACTCTGGGATCTTACCATTTCCGCAAATGCGTCGCCCATGCCTGAGTCTTCTCTGCCGGGCCAGAACGTGTCTGAACGGGGTTTGATAATCTGCGAAGAGACCGGAAAAGGCTGTGATTTTCTCATAAAACTTCTTTTGTTCATGATCAAGTGGGTTGAGATTTAAAAGCGAGAATCTCTTAACAGAGTGCAGAGCTCTCATTAATGGGAACTAAAGTGAAGAATCCTTCGCTGTTTATAGTTCAACAAAGAACAAAACAGAAACATTGATCGAATCCATTTCGTTCCAAATGAAAACCCACCAATTTTCTAGGCGGGGCTGGAGAGAAAGCGGTTGCCTCAAACCTATCATCAAAAGCCGTCTTCATTGCCTCATCGAAATCTGGGTCATCAGAAATCGGCACCCAACTCGTTACGTACCGATTCCGGTGGCTGGGAGGTGCCGGCGACTCTTCTTCGGTCGTCTGGACGATTACGATTATCACTAGGGACAGAACCACCAGGCCTGCAATATCGTTGATTTGGGCATGACATGAAATTCAATCAATGCCGCATCAAATTAAGCAACGTAACCGAAGAGTTTTCCTCACTTACCAACGACGGAAGCCACAACACGACCATTCCAGGTTCCGGGTAACGCTATCATCGTCTCAGAATTCAGATGAGAATAAATCTTTGCTTGTTAAAAAAGCTCTGAAAAGGTTGTGTAAGGCCAAAACAGAGGAAGGTATGAAAGAATATGACCATATCATATTGGCCTGGCCTGGTTTCGTAAACAAGAACTCTGTTTGGAGAGGCTTTCTATGAATCGAAGCTTGGACAAACGGGAGAGTAAGAGAAACATTGCTTCCTGGACGTAGTTTTTGTAGATGTGCGTTCATACGCAACTTTTATCAGATTGATTAGGTTGCAGTATGAAAGCAGTCATAAAAGCAAGCATGAAAGCAGGAAGCTGCATGAGAAACTTCTTCCATCCGACTTCATCTGCAGTAGTCAACATGAGAGATGAATGCTATTAAATGGCAATAGTATAAAGAAAATATATGGTAGTACCGCCAAGGAGAGGAACTTTCGCTTCATTGAATGCACTTGTTCGTTTATTTCTTCCTTCCGCACTCCGCGTGGAAATTTGTTTTGAAATTACATAGTTGGCCGACAAAGGAATCAGGATTCAGGATCGACGAGTGGAGAGGAAGAAAGGTAACAAATGTATCAAAAATATATGTATTAAAAGCCCAGAGTCCTGAAGGCAGGAACTGGGACAAAGCTGGCCTTCACTGAAAATGTAAAAGCTAGAGGTTTAATAAGATCAAATAAATAACTTGAGTACCCATTCGCGTTTACACCCTTGGGTAGGATTCATAAATGCCTCACAACAAGAAAAAAAAAAAAAACAGCAGTAACAAGAAGTGTAACAACGTCTACATCTAATATAGAAGATTTGTGGATTTGAAGTCCATTTTGAGTTCATGAAGGAGAAAAGTCTAGCTTAATAGGATATAATATAAGACACTGCTGTCTTATTCAGCTGCAATGCCAAATGAATATAAGATAGCATTTTGCTGCTCTTGATATGAACCAGACTCCATGCAAACCCATGTAATCTAGGAAGAAGTCTCTTAAAAACTCGCCTCTTCTGTGGTGGGACGTCTGAGGAAATATCGTAGACTGTTGGCTAGAACCTGGGAACATGGTTGCCAAAGGTAAGAAAAAATGAGGACTTCCCTGTTATAAAGAAGAACCACTGAGCCACTACTGCAGACAGCATTTCATGCTATTTACCTGTTGGAGAGGCTTGATAATGGCTTTACCCTTGTAGCTTACATGGAATTTTGCTTTGGCCATTAACCCCTGGATAGAAAAGCAATCTTTTGTCAGAGCAGAAATATTGCAGCTACAATGCAAGCCATTGTGGATGTTACAATGAATATCACCTCTGTGTCAAATTCCCCAGATTCCACAGAAATATTTATATCTGTAATGATCTTAACAAGATCTACAAGTAGTCCAGGACGATCTGCAGTCTCCACGTATAATAAACTGTGAAATCAAATACATTAGTAAACGATCGCAAAGTTTCACGAGACAATATATCAATTGGGACAATAGCTAATGGTACCTTCGATCAGGACCGTCATCATAAACATGTATATGTGTTGCAATATCCACATCAACCTGAAGAAAGAATACAGCAATGAGTACTTGTAGACCACCCGTCATTAATATGATTACATCGTTAACGGAACAAATGTTAAAATTTCTAGAGATGAGATACAAGTGATTAACATGACAACAATCAGGACAATTAGTTCCCATCAACAGTTTTTACTTTTTTATTTCATAAATGATGTGACTTATCGACCATGTAATCAAGTTTCATGATGCATCTCTCCTTAGCAAACATTATCTTCAGTTGAATATTGAATATTAAAAACTCTAATTGATACAGAAAATGTAACAAAAACATTACAGACCATCTCTTTTGGTGGCTCAGCACCAAAGGCTGCTCCCATTGCAAGTTGAGCACTGGATTCCTGGATCGATGGTTACTATTCAGAAAAAATGCATTAAAAAAAGGACTGGAAGTAAAGAAAATGAAACCTTGAACCATTACTGGGTGGTATTGCAGCAAATTATTGATGATTGTCAACCGTATTGCCTCAAGCAACTCCGGGTCTTCAACTTTACGACCAGTAGACCTGCAAATTTTATGAGAACTACTAAAACCTCTAAAAGAAACACAATAGTACGAACCCATTCCAGTGTTCACCAGGAAATTTCACAAACATAAGTAGCAGTCTTGGACACAAATATCCCCAGGAAATATAATGATAGCAGAAAGTAACATACGCCTTGGTGATGGAAAATTTGTTATGCTTTCCAGAAGAATCGAGGTACACATTTGCCTTGGCGACATTTAGTCCTAGGTTCTTAAGTGCGCTCATCTGTGACATATAGAAAAATAATTAAAAGGGGAAATAGAAGGTAGAATAGGAACAAAATGCTTAAAGCATAATTTAACCCTCAGTGACATTGGTATGCCCTGTTTATAAGGAGGTATTGCAATAGACAGAGGTCAATTAACCTTTACAATGGCAAATGCAATAAGGGGGCAGGGCTACCAACTAAAGTACTACCAAAGAGAGACAGGAAATGGTCCAAAGTCACTAATTGATTTACTCTACCTATATAATAGACAGAATGGTTGATGAAGTGTTCGGGTGGTCTTAAAAAGAAAACTTCAGCTATCTATACTCAATGGAAAATAACACTTTCACCTTAGCATACAACTTCCAAAGAGAGCTGTATCAATCTTCAATTCCGAAAAGATAATGGAGTGTTATATGGGAGAATAATATTTTGAGAGGGATGAAGACTACTTACTGTATCAAGAAGGGCACCAAGGCGGTCACCAAAAGTTACCTCCACAATAGTTGCATCAGGATCCGAATCCTGGTCTATTATAACTTTGGGAGTAGGAACTGTATCAGTCTCACTAGAATTCCCACCCTGTTTTTAACAAAGAATTAACATGCAAACGGTTTAAGTAAACAAATAGCAGGGGCATGAATTCTCGTCAAATACCTCTGTAGCAGTAGAAGCAGCAGCATGTGGAAATTTCACAGAGTATGAGATTCTGATGAAGGAAACAGAAAATAAAAAATGACTAAGTAGATACAAAAATCAGACAAGAAGCCCTAAAGGCCATGTCATTGAAAAGCGCAAAAAATAGACACATTATATCTAATTCAACACCATATGTAGTTTTTTTCTGAGCTGGAACACCACTAATAAATTAAAAACATCAATTAGTCTAAAAACATTCATTTTGACAATTCAATTCACTCAACCAAGCTGCCTAAACCCCGATAAACAGAGCTTTTAAAAACAGAACATCCACATATTTCAAAGCATTTTCTAGTATCAGATATAAAGACAGGAAAATCGTTTAAGCACCTTGAGTCTAGACCAGACTCTAGCAGGCAGAGAAGCAACACTACCGTTAAACAACCCAAGCACATGACTTTTTATCTTCAAACTCCATATAAAGTCAATTACGGCAAACAGTGAGAAACCGACAGTCCAAAGGCGAAAATAAAGTGAATCAGGCAGGAAATGGATAATTTCCCAGCCACCCATTCTAATGCAGGAAGCAAAATAATTAAAAAATAAATCCCGAAAAAATAACACATTAGATGATTAGCTACCAGCCTCACTGTCTTTACCTTCCCTTGGAATAAAACAGACACGGCCGGGCCTCCGAACAAAATCGCCGAACCGAAAATCCACCGGGGAAGCATTGATTTTCTACTATCTTCGAACCGAAACATGTCCCAGAAATCCTAGCAGCAGCCATTGACACCACCGCCATTCCACGCCGAACTAATAACCAAACCGCAAAGCTTAGGAGAACAGATTCCCGTCTACCTTCAGCTCCGACGAAACAGACAATAGTTCTTAAAGCTGAAGTTTTTTGGCGCTAGAACATCTCCCGGGCAGCTCGTGAAAGGCTCTTTTGATGAGATGAGCAGGCGTTTGAAATCCGTGAAATTTGATCAACCACTTCGATACCTCCTCGTCGCACTCTGAAATATCCGCCATTGGAGCCATATCTGTTCATTATCTATCGGGTTATCTTTCTGCTGCCTCTGATAAAACCGAGTCCTAGCCCCAGAAATCGCGAAAAATTATCGGGGATGGAAAAGCACGAAAGCGAAGTGATGTGGGGACCATCGAAATCCAACGGCAAGTAAGAGGCCACAGGCCCACAGACCACCCCGACGCGATTCTTCCTTATTCGGACACAAGTCTTTTTCCGTGCATGTAAATCTGTAATTTGTAATTTTGTACAAGAGGCGCTTATTTTCGCGGGAGCGGGAAAGAGAAGATCGAGTGGTCGACCAACACGTGTCCCTCCTGAATATGTCTTTTTATTCGATCAGCCAATGGAATTTTTTTTTGGATTTTAATTTTATGCGCAGTAATTATTAACGCAAAAAAAAAAAAAAAAAAAACTTGTCAAGAATGGGATTCGAACCCATGCCCTTTCGGACCAGTACCTGAAACTGGCGCCTTAGACCAACTCGGCCATCTTGACTTTGTTGATTAAAGGAAATAAAATAAAAATAATAATAAGAATATTATAAGGGACTGGCCTGCTTCTTCCCTTATCTTCTAGAAATGAATCTTATCTCCCACAACATCCTCATCCAGAATTGGAAGAGGAGATATTTTTCCAACGGTTTCCAGTTAGCACCACCATCATTCCCTGCCAAATAATTCCAGATCGTACCTGGACCACAATCTCTACAGTATGGACAGCAAGAGTTCCAAGGTTGCTTCACAAGCCTTTGCTACCACGTCAGTGCCTTATCCTTCATGTGTCCCGGAATGCTCGCCTTCTTAAAATATCCTCCTTATCTTTCCCACCCATTACAGTATTACTTCCCATCGTCGTCTCATCATATATATATATATATATATATATATATATATATATATATATATATATTCCGATCATATGGAATTAATTCTCAACGAATCAATGTTTGAGATTTCCCTTAGTTAATTAGTAAAACAAGGGAGTAGCAAGAATTCTTAGTTTTCATACTTCATCTGATTTAAAAGTCTTCGATTTGCTATATATATAACACTAGTTATATATTACTACAACTAATTCAACTCCCTGCAGATTACTTATGATTCACATATGATAAAGTTTTTTAACCTTGTCAGGTAGTCACCAATTGGAACAGGTGGAACACAAGCACTTACTGTTGGCTATAGTATATATCGTATAATATGCGATCCCTGAGCTGCATCTAGCCAATGCGATACTAACTTCGAGAAGTCAATATATATTAGACCTTGTGAAAGAAACAGATTATTTGAAACGATATAAAATATTATCCACTACTGTGTGACTGAGTATGAGATGATGATCAGTGATTAATTATGTTTCTTCATTATTTCTTAATTATTTGTATAAATTAGTATATATGAACGCATTTTGTTACTTTTTTTACACTTTATAAAGATATTAAAGAAGAGTATATATAGTAGCACTAAATTTTTCCACCCTAAAGAATAACAGAAATATTATAATCATTTATGGAATACATTTTTTTCATCTTATAACTAGCCCAACAGTACAAAGCAGTAGTCATAATACGAAGTTTGTAACTCGAAGAAGCAAGTATTCGGCAGAAACCGAAATTAAGATATATATACACCATCCTGCATGTCCGGTTCTGGATCTTCTTTGAAGATGGGCACAGGCAGCAGACGAATTCTCACCAGAAAAGTTGCTATTACTCTATACATTGGTAAGTTATAATCTCTATATGAATACGTACGTAATTGATCTTCTGATCAGTTAATTAATTAAGCAAATTAAGATAAACTCCGGTTGTCATTAATTAGACTAAATTCTGCTTTATAATTAAATGATTCTGCTGCAGGGATAATCGCACTGATACTTCAGGGAGTCGCCTTGGCAATCTGTGCTGTTGCAAAAGCAGGAGGTGTAACGATATGGATTTTGTCAATTATTTTCACAGGTCATATATGAATTCTCCACAAATCAACAACAAATTAGAAAGATGAATTCTTCAGTACTGCAAATTAATTAGTCACCAAATTAATACGTACGCTTCTTCTTCTATTGCAGCTTTTGCAATCGGAGTGATTCTCACGCTAGCCCTTTGCATCATCACCGGAAAGAAAGATGCCCCGCCGATGACGACCATGTCGATGCAAATGATTCAGCACTCTGGTCTAATATTCGACGAAACATCAATGGAGATTTTCTTCAGAAACATGGATAGGGAGAGACCCATCAGATTCTCCCCGCAGCAACTGGCCCTCTACACTAGCAACTACACGCAGAGACTGGGTTCGGGCGGTTTCGGCGTCGTCTACGCAGGGGAGTTCCCAAACGGCCTGAAGATCGCGGTCAAGGTCCTGAACCGGAGCTTGGAGGAGCGAGTCAAAGAGCAGTTCATGGCCGAAGTGAGCACCATCGGAAGGATCCATCACATCAACCTCGTCAGACTCTACGGGTTTTGCTTCGACGGCGCGACGAAGGCCCTGGTCTACGAGTTCGTGCACAACGGCTCCCTCGACAGATTCCTCTTCTCAGAGAATCGCGTCATGAGGTGGGGCGAACTGCACCGAATCGCCGTCGGAACCGCGAAGGGGCTCGCGTACTTGCACGAGGACTGCCAGCAGCGGATCATCCACTACGACATCAAACCCGGGAACGTCCTCCTAGACGCAAATTTCGTGCCCAAAGTGTCGGATTTCGGACTGGCCAAGCTTCGGAACCGGGAGAGCAGCCACGTGACGATCACGGGCGCGCGTGGGACCCCGGGTTACGCGGCACCGGAGCTCTGGTTTCCGTCCGCCATCACGGAAAAGTGCGACGTGTACAGCTTCGGGATGCTCCTGTTCGAGATCGTGGGGAGGAGGAGGAACCTCGACGTGGAGAAGACGGAGACGGAGGAGGAGTGGTTTCCGAGGTGGGCGTGGGAGAGATATCATGATCAGGAGGGTCGCGGGTTGGACGAGGTGGTGAGGGCTTGTGGGGTGGAGGAGGCGTGTGCGGAGACGGCGAAACGGGACGTGGTGGTGGCGCTGTGGTGCGTCCAGTACGCGGCTGAGGCGAGGCCGCCGATGAGCTCCGTGGTGAGGATGTTGGAGGGAGGGGTGGCGATTCCGGGCCCTCCGAATCCGTTTCGTCAATCTGTTTCGCACGGTGGAGGGAGCTGGGTGGACGAGTCGTGGACGAGTAAGTCGGGTGGAACTCCTCAGTCTCATGACCGGGATGCCGGTCCCATTCTTGGGGTTGTGACCTCTTCTTCGTCTTCTGCTGAGTTTCTACGTCGATAAGATTTCACGGAATAATAATACATCAAAGTTAGGGGTTCGGAGTTAGACTAGAAACACCCTGATTTGCAAGAAAGATTGTACATAACATTAGCAAAACGAGGTACGATGGTTCCATACAATATTAGACATATGTTCTATTGCCTTCCAAATCACTCTGAAAACCGAGGTGAATGTCCAAGGAGACATTCAATGAATCTCCTTTATATATAATTGCCGGCCACAAATTATGTTCCGTCGTCAATTTGATTCCTCGAAAGAGAGCTTGGACTTCCGCATCATATTTTTATTAAAAAACAGTTTTTTCTTCCCCTGAGGAGCTTTTTACTCTTACTCGCATAAATGAGGTCCATCATAGACTTTTCTCTCAATGTGAATTGGAGCTCCACATTGTAGACCAAAATTGTGCAATATGTGGCGGAGACTGAGGTAAAAGAGTGCCTAAATACTAAACTAAATTGGAAAATAGAGAATTTATTATCACCTCGTCAAACTGTTGAAATCCAAGCATGCATAGCACTATAGCAGTCCCTTTCTTCCATTAAATATTTAAATACCGTTCTTCAACCCTTTAGAGTTAAAGAATTCATGGGTCGTAACTAAAGTCTCAAACACCGAGCAGTCAAAGTAATCGTTCGTATGTCCCCCGTGAATTTGACGGGCCCCGTGAATTTGCGGTGCAGCTAATTAAGAAAGTCTTTTGTTTTGATATTCATATATAGGTGAACGATCGAAGTCGTGGACGAATATCATTTCTCCAGTTTTAACTTTCATATGTTCTCCATATTTCGATCGTTTACGCGTTCTATTAGTTTTTTAATTACAACTGGATACTACTTATATACGTAACCCACATTTTGTAACTCTTTAAGTACACTTATATATAAATTCGTAATGTCGCTTTTAGCCCCTTTTCCTTGTCGGACACTTGTGAATAACCACCACGCATGTGCCGCCAAAAACTTATTATTAAAAAGCTTTCTTCCTGTTATTTAAAAATGTGGGAAAAATAATACGAAAAAGCCACGGCACGGTTTAAATACAAAAAACGAAGGCGGGTCGGTTTTGACGGTGCACACGAGTCCTGTTCGGGTCCCACGCTTCCAGCGATGAATTGTACCTAAGAAGTTCCCTGAGAATCCTATCGGGCCCACCTCGCATCTTTTTCGTACATCAGGTATTGTGAGACGTTGCTTCCGGGCGGCCTGGCCAATGGGTACCGCGATAACGTATCGTATATTCCGGTGTTTTATTTCTTATTAATTGGTGGTTATTCATTAAACTAACTAATTGAATGTCATTCATTGAAGGGCAGGAGATAATCACGTTCTTAATTGGTTTCGGAAAGCAGCTTTTTTGTTTAATTTATACGCGGAGATGCTTTTATGTGGGTCCACTTACGTGACGTCGCCGTCATCTTTTCCGGCCACCTCAAGTTTATAATTCTGAAAAAAACAGAGTACAATTGCCATTGGGGATTTTCTAGTTTTATTTTTTAAGTCCGAAAATACCCCGACTGCACCCCTTTTTTGACGTATTCGCGTCGTCTCTTGCTGGAAGCCTGGAACCAACGAGTGCGGAACCGGTTGCAGCGGCGGGGTTCGGAATATCGTCCCGGACGGATTATTTTAGTGGTTCGATGATGGACCGGGTAGTTACTCTATCTAACTTACAAAACTGAACCGGCATAATCTAAGAAATCTTTGATGTGGCCTAAACTTTTGAGACAATTAAAAATGATAGGACGTCATAAAAACTTGAGACATGTGACGATTAGCGTCATTTAGATAATCATAAATTTGTACAATATCTTTTCTTATATATCAGGATTTTTTTAAAAAAAAATATATATATTTTTTAATGAAAAAAATTAATTTAAGTATATGCTATGCCGCCTAGTGTTCGGAAGAATTTTGATGTCTTTGATTTAGTAAGTTTTAGTAGTTATTGTGATGAGCAAGCGGTTCGACCGTTCAACTCCGGGCGGGATTTCTCATTGATTCATGTTGAGAATCGGGTCGGGTTGAAAGAAACGCATCTCATAATGTTCGGCCGGCGCACTTTTTCGAAAGTAATTTGGATTTTGAAGTATGGAAAATCCACGTGTCACTGAAAAAGGGCACGAGCCAAGAACTTGGCGATGCCTCTCAGTGAGACGCTGTATTATGGTAGCGGTACTTTGGGAAAGAGCCAGCACTCCGAGCGGAAAAAGAGAGACAGACGACAGAGTCCCAGAGGGCGGTCTGGGAGGTTCCTCTTCCATCCGACACAAACTCTTCCTTTTTCGGGATTTAGGGCTTCTATTCTTCTCCGGAGAGCAAGGTCAGTTTCTTAGATTCACATGCTTTACTTCAGTTTGAATCTTGATTTATACCCCCTTTTTTGGTTTTTTGTATTTTTTTATCGTTTTTTTGTGCCGTTATTGAACTCCGTTGTGGGGGCTCATCAAAATTGATGTTTTTGATGTTTGTTAGATTTAACTCCTTTGTGTTGTGGATGTCGCTTAAAAGCCCCATGTCTTGTGATCGATTCTAGTGCTTCTATCACTGCGTGCTTATAAGCGATGGTTGGTAAACTGATTTTTACATGTATCGAGCTGCCTCTTTGTTCCGATGTTGTTGAACTGGTCATTATCTGTTGTTTGTAGTTTTCTGGTTGTCTGATAATATTTTCTTTCAATGTCAAGCAAATAGACTTTGGGATTTAAGAGGGCATTGGCTGTTATTTTGACTTTTTTGGGTCTTATATGGCACAGAAATTGCTATAGTAAGTGTCCAAAGGAAAATATTTGCAGTCCAGAGGAAGTAGGAAAGAGAAATAGTATTTGATTTCATTGAATTGAACCTTAGAAGAGGTGATACAGAGTATACGGAGCTCCTTCTCTTTTCCTTCATGACTGTTCTATCTGTCACCTTTAGTTTATGGTCTTTCTCATTTCTCTTGATACATCATGCATTTCCTTTTTGAATAGCACATGTTACTTCTTCGTCTATAGGTTAATATGTTGATACTGGTAGACAGAGCTTTGTCATTTTACTTTTACTTGCTTGAGATGTTATAAAATCTGAACGGCAACTTCAAAGAGTAGGTACTGCTGGAGCTGTCTCCATGCTACCTTTTTTTGAAAAAAATGTCATGATTAGTGCAGTTAACAATAGAAGACTTGCTTATTAAAGAGTTCGTAGTTACACTTGTCAATAAGATGGTATGCAAGAAAATATTTCAAAATCATGTGAGATGTTAAAGCCATTCATAGTCTCGGTGGTTGAAGCGGTTAAACATTTTAGTGCAAAATCTTGTCTTAGTAATTAAACAGCTGACCAAGTGTGGGACCTCTGCATATTAGAAGTGCGTATGGGTTTGGTATTGCTCTCAGACTACATAATTTTAAAAATTTAAAATCATTAAAAATGAAGGTGCGCCTTTTACTAGCAAGGTATCTCTGATAGGGTAGATTTTGTGAGTGGGTTGGAGGTGTTTTTTTCTGCTGTCATTTTAGAGAATAAATACTAGTTTACTTCTTCTAAACATGGCTGTGCTTGGTTGCTCCATTTCTGATATGCAGGCATCTGATATGGACTTTGGTGGAGATGTAGCTGAGGCTGAAACATTGATCTTCAGCCTGAAATGTCTCAAACATGAATTATGATTTTTATTAAACTTTAAAATAAAATAAAATGATGAGAGACTTTATTGCTTGAGAATTAAAAGATTACATGATACATAGGTTACAGAATTTGGATAACCGATTGCTCTAATTCCACTTAAAACTGTTAGTGTTCACACATTTCTCAGGTTTATAAAGTTTGATAGAGTTGACTACTTAAATTCTGAAGATGGTAATATATTGTGGTCAACAAATGTTATTGCTTGAAGTATTAGATGTGAATAACCTTCATAGCCATACATTAATCATTTTGTCTAAGTTATATTTTTACATCATGAAGGAGAATTTAAAGTGGATATTACTGTTGTTGTTTGGAGTAGCCAAACTGAAAATCAATCATAGGCAATTTGTTCTATTCCACTTCTTTCTTTAACAAATTTATTTTTGTGCTAATTGACTGCTATTATACAGTTGGAAACTGGGTACCCTGCCCCTCATCCCCTTCTTTTGTCATTGTATTTGGCATAAATGAAAAGCTAATAATATCTAAAAAGTGCATATATTTTCAAATATCACCATATTATGATGGATATGCCATCCATATTACGATGGATTGACATGAATCTAGCCTTCACTTGTTGTTGGGATATTTGTATTTTCCATACAGTTATACAGTTAATATGTGAATATCCAATTTTTTTTTAAAAAAAAGTGAATATCCTACTTATTGCGTGCAGGAGCTTCTTTGTTTGTGAAGCTGCCGAAGTATATTGATCCAATGGAACCAGACATGTTTAAAGCGGTTGTGTCTCATTTTGATTCCAAAAAGTTGGAGCAGGTGTGTGCCAATTGGGAAGATATCACTTGTCCTATTTGTTTAGATTCCCCACACAATAGTGTTCTCCTCCAATGCTCCTCGTATGGAAAAGGATGCCGGGCTTTCATGTGTAACACTGATCACATGCATTCAAATTGTTTAGATAGATTTAAAACTGCGAATGGGATGTGTTCTGGTTCAGATAATCCTACTACATCTGACACCAAAGTACAACCAACATGCCCATTATGCAGGGGGGAAGTCATGGGATGGATAGTAATCGAAGAAGCTCGAGCATACTTGAATGCAAAAAAAAGGTTTTGTCAAGGAGAAAATTGCAACTTTGTTGGGACCTATTCTGAGCTTGAAAAACATGCAAAGCTAAAACATCCTAATGCCCGCCCTTCAGAAGTTGATCCAGCACGACAACTTGACTGGGAAAATTTTCAGCAGTCCTCTGAAATCATTGATGTTTTGAGTACTATACATTCAGAAGTGCCACGTGGTGTTGTGTTAGGTGATTATGTTATTGAGTATGGGGATGAGGATACAGGAGATGAATATGAAGATTTCCCTGGGGATGAAGGGAATTGGTGGACCTCGTGTATTTTATATCAAGTCTTTGACACACTTAGAACATCAAGAAACCGGCGAAGGTCGAGAGTCACCGAGACTAGAAGGGGACATCAGCGTTCAAGTTATGATGCCTCAAATTCTGATGATGGTTCTGTGGGTTCTTTAGATATTGTAGAGTATAGGATAGATGAAACTGATGATGAGTATATGAGTGGAAGTTCTGTTCGACGCGGAAATTCTAGTCACCGAAGGTAACATATCATTGTTTCTATAATCTGTTACAGGTTGACCTGATCTTACCGTAGGATATACAGTTATCATTAGCTAATTTGGTAGAATGAACATTGCCTTTCTTTTGTAGCAAAAAGAGAAAGGCAAATGATTTCTTTTTTTTTTTTTTTTTTTTTTTTTTTTTTTTGAAACTCTATGCTATTTGTTTTGACCAGGAGCCTCCAAAAGCCGCAGAGCCAAAGAGGTTCCTCTTGAGGAATTCATTTACATTTAATGTGAACTTAAAAGTCTAGTCTATCACTTATATTCCATTGTGGTATGCATGTTTTTTATTGTGATCCTGTTATTACATATTGCAGTTCAAGGAGGCGTCGCTCTCGTTTTTATGACAATTAGGTATGTATTTCCTGGAAGAGCTTATTCTTGAATATTACTCATTTTTAAGAAATGGAGTCCAAAACAATAAGAACATGCATATTTCTGATGATTCTGAATATAAGTTAGGCAGCAGACAAGTGGTATGGGCTTCAGGCTGCAGATGGACCTCATTAGCCTTTTGAAATTAGAATTTAATGCAACCAATACGTTTCTCCGATTCTCTGCTTCGAGCAGTAGCTTGGAATGTCTTTTCGTAGCATTACTTTCCTTCCTCATGTTTTCAGTTGACACTTGAGTGTCCCTATCTTATGTAGGGATATAATTTTCATCCGGCTCTTTTTTGTCCTTTATGTGCAGTCAAGCGCTTGATCAACGATACAATCTTGCAAACATGAATGATGGAATTTTGCTGTGTACCTATGGAACAGGGACATTGAACAGTAAATTTGAAGATGCAAAAGACGAAAGTTTTGGGCTGTGAAAGACTGAGCTGAAAAGGACGAGTGACTTGTTCAAACAAGTGTCTTTCGGAAACCTCAACTCGTTCCTCGTCTATGTCAACAGGAGCTTACTCACTGACTTATCCACCTGTGTGACTCAGAACTCCAGCCTGATACTGGTAGATAGTGTAATTATCTGGTTACTTTATTGGAGTTCTGTAGGTTCCATTGAGGTATTTGTGGACTAAGTTTGCCCATGGGACCTGTTGAATTCCAATAAACTTGCCCGGTATTTCATGTTATTGAACGTTCAGTTGAATTTTATTTATTAATGTGGAAAGGAGCTGCCCAGGTTTGATTCGTCTGCAATTGATCCCTGCATCACGCAGGTCGTGTAGTTAAAAATCTTGATTTTTGTCGTGCCTTTTGCTTTGTTAGATTGTTTTCTATTTGTTTAACCCTTCCTATGTACATCCTTACAGCGAAATCTCGGTGGTTTAATACTTCTGTTATGAAATCAAAATGATGACTACGATGTTATCTGGATCTGCAATTGGAATTTTTATATACTTTGTGTGAAACCTCGGTTCCCTTGAATAATGTTGAAATATGCCAGTTTTAGATGGCTTATTATCGAATTTAATTTTTCCTTGGGTTTTTAATACTTCATTAGCCATCCTCTTATCGCTTGACACTCTGAAGCACTCGGGGAATTTCGTAAATTATCTTGGCATTCCCAAAATAACGTTAGAGAAGTATCATAAACAATTTCGTTGATCAGATATTCGGCCTTCATTCTCGGATACGAGCGTCCAAACTCCAAACCCCAAACCTCAAAGTAAATCTGACAAGTAACTTCGATTAAAAAATAATTGAATAAATAAATTCGAAATTGTATAACGAGATATTTACACGTACTGACACTGTATATATTTATTCTGCCGCACCCGAGAAAAAGAAGAGGAAACGAAAGGGCGGGAACTACTTTCTCGATATTATAGAAATTCAGTTCTTTTGCCGCCATTTCGTCTCTTCATCGTGCAAGCATTGGCGCGAAACGTTTACCTTCTTCATCGTCTGTCTTCCTCGTTAGATCGGGGTATTTGGTTTTGATAGAGAATTTGCGAAGAGCTAGGGCGCGGCGGAGATGTTCGGGGGTGAATATGACAGCGCATCGCTGTTCTCCGGTGGAGGATTTATGCCGTCTCAGGCAACACAAACTCCCGATTCTGGTTTTTCTCCGGCCAAAGTAAAGACGCATCTCTTGTTCAATCACTCTAATTTTTTCTTATATCATGTCCTTCAGAAACCGTTGTTTCATACTTGATCTTTCTTGTGGTAGAATCGCGAGAGTCAGGCCTTGTTGCCGCTAACGGTCAAGCAAATCAGTGAAGCCCATCAAACAAGCGACGACAAATCTAATTTTGTTATTGATGGCGTCGACGTCAATAATGTGAGGCCTTTAAGAATCCGCAATCTACTTTCATCAGCTGTTTCCGTGTTCATACTTTTACTGCAATTGGCTCTTGTCTATTTCCGTTTTCAGTTACGCCTTGTGGTGTTACTGTGGCTGGACTCGCATGTGCTATCGATTGTTTCTTCTTACTTTGAGTATTATAATTTATATCGAACATGTCACTTCTACTTCTTTACAGATTACTCTTGTTGGAATGGTGACTGACAAGCTAGAAAAAGTTACTGATATATCTTTCCATCTAGATGACGGAACGGGCCGTATTGAAGTCCATAAATGGTAAGGTCCTTAGAAGTAAGTCAGTGATGTTTATGTCGAGGTCTTATTTTCGTTGGTGGAGCTGCAGGCATTGTTGTTGGTGCTGTTTCTGTTCTGTTACTGTTATCAATATTATTTGTGTATTTTGTTATTGTTGTCATATTCTGGTGATAGTAGTGATATCCAGATTTGTTTTTCTTGCTAATTTTCTTTAAGGTCTTTTTCCGTGTATATTTTCACTTTGATTTTGCACTAAAATATGTTGTTGGTGGATGTCTAGGGTGGATGATGCTATGGAGTCAAATGCAATGGCCGAGCTTCAGTAAGTTTGGACTATTGATTTCACAATTTTTTTGTGTTAGTGTTTTTGGTTCTTCTACTTAGCTTATTGTTCTGCAAAGACTTCTGGAAGGCGCCACTTTAATTGATTTGATATTAGCTTCTTACCTCTCCTAGCACTTCCTCTTAAATCTATTATCTCCGTTCTTATCTCTTTTCCTGGTGTACTGCATTTCTTCATTTCTTTATCATTAATTTTGTTCATACGAACTAAATATCGATAGAATTGCAAATTGAATTTCTTCTATGTTATGGTAGGAATGACACATATGTATGTGTTCATGGTCACCTGAAAGTATTTCAGGGGAAAAAACAAGTCTCTGCATATTCCTGCAGGTATGCTCACTGTCTTTTATTTTTCTGCTATTACAGATTTTTATCTCAGTAATTGGTTTTGTATTTATTCCATTAGTTTTTGAGATGTAATGATGTTGTGTTTTGTCATACATTTATCATGATTAAGGCTTTTACTGTTATTCTCAAGACTTTTTATGCCGGAGACTGTCTTTAAAATTTACTTGTTCTTAATCATTTGAATTGTTTTAGCTAGACGCACAATCCTTTTTGCTACTTCAGGCATGGAACTTTTTATTTTATTTTTATTTTTATTTTTTTAAAATATCTTGTGACTTTTTTTTTGTGCTTATCTTGTAACTTTTCTAAATAAAATGAAAAGACCATATCTTGCATATCTTTCCCATCAAGAGAAAAGGTACTCGAATGCATGGCCTCGTTTTCTATGAATAAATATTTACTGCATTGGTGCTGAGATTGTATATGGGAGGATTTAAATGCACTATAATTGCTCTGTACAGGTACAGACATGCTAGTAATTATTGTAAAATGCAAAAGTAATACAATCGGGTAGGTGTTCATCTTCTTTTGTTGTTGAATACTGACATATCACCGGCAGTTTATAGTGGAAAACATTTAACATTTAGCATACCTTGAATAACCATGAAAGTGATAAAAGCTTTATATTCTATGACGTTTTGGTTCTCAGTTTATGTGGTGATGGTCGAAGATTGTCATGATAAAGCAGTGCAGTTGTTTCTATTCTCCATTCTGGCAGTTACTCTGATGTAACTGCTATTTATGACTGCATTCTTGTGCTGGATGACACCATAACTATTAAGCTTTGCAGTTATAAAGAGTTTTGGTCTCTTGCCTACCTTGATGATACAATTCTAACTGTAATCCTCTTTTATAGCATCATGAAGCTGACTAAGAACTAACATCTGTCTTGTTAAGAAAATTGTGCTGTTTTCGGTTATCAGGAACTGGAAAGGCAGTTTTTTATGTTTACATCGATCTATGAAATGTAGAGTATGCAGTGTAGCAAGTTTTTGTGTGCAGTTAGATTTAGTCTTACATTCCATCAATTGACTTAGCATAGTCATCAGTAGAATTAAATATTAATCCATAATGATTGTAGTCATCAAATGCATGAATATAGCCGTCAGAAGTATGTAAATCTTAATCTATGCCTCACTTGCATGTCTCATCATCACATTTCTGGGGTGGTTCGTGTGTACCTGCTGTATTAAATAGGCAACTAGTTTGGTCCTCGATAGTTAGGTTTTAAAAACTATTATAACTATAAACCCTTTTCATGCCAGTAATACTTCTAAGGGCTTTATTTCTACATTTTAATACATTCTGTGCCTGTGTATATCTGTTGCCATAGCTTGAGGCTCCAGTGTGGGACTGCTTTGTTGAGTTCTGGATGACATTATCATTTGCATTATACTACTTAATAACCTTTTTGTGTTTCACAGGGTTGTCACTGATTTTAATCAGATTCCTTACCATTTCCTGGAATGTATATTTGTCCATAAGTGCAACAAAAAGAAGGTACTTTCTGGAGAATTTGTTTCTGTAGTTTTATGTTACTTGATCTCACGTGTCTTATCTACTTGTTGTGGATTATTGTGTAGCTTGGAAGCCCTGCTCCATCTTCAGTCACTGCAGAGATAAATACTCCATATAAAACTAATCCAGGGACTTATCAGTCTCCTGCTTCTAGTAAAGTATAGCCTGAATCTTCTTTTTAAACTAACCAAATGTGTTGTGCAACTTCCATTGCCTGCCGTTTTGTTCTTATTGTTCCCATTTTTTAGGCCTTTTCGCGTCCTACCACGATTCTATCTGATGCTGATTTGCAGCAACAAGTTCTGGCAGTGTTTGATGAACCTAGAAGCATGTGAGTTAAGCTTGGGAAACCTTGGTATCTTTTTTAAACTGCCTCAATAACAACAAACTGATAAAATGGTTATTCATTTCTCTCAAATGATGGAAACTAATTACTGATTATTCTTTCTGTTATTTGTAATAATTTAGGATTTTCAGGGGAATTATTCATTTCTCTCAAATGATGGAAACTAGTTAATTATTGTTCTTTCCGTTGTTTGTAGCAATTAGCATTTTCAGGGGATTATTGTTGTTTAGCCATTGGTTTTTGGCCCCCGTTGTGCTTCTTATAGTGGAAGCATTCTATCCCTCAATATTAAGGAAAAATAGATATTCTTGGTTAAGATTCAAATTTATCACTTAATGACAGCCAGCTGATGGTAGGTCTGGTATTTAATATTGGGCTACTATAGATGCAATGGGCTGTACATGTGAGATGTGCCCTGCTTTTCATTTTTCTAAATGGTCTGTTGTCTAAACCATAACAAGGCAGTGCTTAACTCATCGAAATAGCATCAAACAATGCTATGTAGCCAAGATGTTGTTCCTTCACTCTTTTTTCTATTTACTTATTTCTGCGCGTGAAATGAAACAGAAGTGATGAAAGTGGGATACATGTGGACTATATCGTAGATCGGCTGGGTGTTCCAAAAAATAAAGTCATGTGAGTTTCTTTCTTCCTCTGTTAGTATGCTGTGGGCTGAGTGCTTGTGTTTGTATGCGTATCTCACATATTGATTTCGCTCGATGATACAGGCAAGCAATTACATACCATGTTGATGTGGGCAACATCTATTCAACAATTGACGATGATCACTACAAATCAACACGAAATGGCTGACAAGCCTAAACATCTCAAGAAAATGGGAAGATCTTTTCTACTGAATACAAGGTTTAGCCAATGCGTCTTTCTTTTCTTTTCTTATACTGAATGTCTTTTATTTTTTATCATATTATATATTTTTGGTTAATTTGAGGGCATTCCTATGTACGGACCTCTTTGTTGTTAAGCATTTGTACAGATGCTGTGTTGGCATGGCATCACTCTACGTAACCTTGTTCCTCTTCTGAACCAACTAATGGTTGTTTTAGTCGTTTTGTTTAGACTTGTGTAAAGCCAATGTAATGTCAATTGAAGTCAGACAATTAAATAGCTTAGCCTAATGGAAGTTACATGCATCTGAACTCTTTTCAGTTTGATGATATCATATACATGGCCACAAGCCTGTGAGTTTCTGGAGTCTTTATTTCTCATCTGTTGTCTTCTACTCCCAGTTGCTTACTGGGATATGGTTGGCCGGCGGAAAACAATGATTTTGGCTGCATCCATGCCATCAAATATAAATAAATACTGTTTGTGGACTGCATCATAATTCAAAAATAGATTCTTAAATTATAGGCGCTGAATCATTGTCGATAATTGTGATAAGTCCATTAGGATGTCATGATTGCACACTTAACAAAGTGGATTTGGTGAGACGGGAATATCTAATGGAGTCTATGTTGATAGTTGGCACTTTGGGGTAGGTATTTTTGTGTATACGAGGGAATTATGGATTATATTTGCAGGAGGCTTGTAAAGATTTTATGGTGGACATGCTCAGGTGGTCCTCTCTCAGATGTACCGGGGGCAGGTGAACGTAGTAGTTGGTTTCTTTTTATGCGCTGTGCGAAGGGTCAACCATTAAATTACAGGGGGCTTGGTAACCAAAACCGGGACCAAAATAAAATTTATTGGTAAGACTGTTGCCATGGATATAAAGGCACATTCCCTCTGGCATTTATTCCAATATCCCAAGTTGTGAACTTTTGAAGGGCAACTATCTAACTTCGTTGTTTATTAGGTTTAGCTCGTATAGTCTCAAGATGAGGCAAAAAAAAAAAAAAAAAAAAAAGGGTGTTTCCAAGGATGGTTTTCCATTAAGAAAAGATAATCATCGGACTGGAGCCGATTCTGGCGGAAGACTCACCAGTCAGCACCCCTTATCTCAACCTTAGGAAAAGACGACTGCTCAATTGAAAATAATGGAGTCCCACCTTACTGGGATGGAGTGATAGATGAAAATCCATTTTCAATCGTCTTTCCATATGCTCAGTAGGGAAGAGTGTGGGGTCTCAGTTTCAATTCTCTACTCTAGCAGACTAGCTTTTAAGTGTAGATAGCTTTATTATCTTCAGCTTAATTCCAGTAGATTCATTTGGCAGGTTAATACGCTCAACTACCATGAACAGCTGCCAAGAAATGCAAATATTGCACAAAAACCGCGCCTGTAACTTCCTACCACCAGACTTTAGGCGAACCTGAACCTTAAATACCACCAAACAGACTGATTTTACTTTGGGACGAAACAGTGGGAAATAGTGACAAGACCTGCTCCGATATTTTAATTCACTTATGTCTTTTTTGTTGGTTCTAGTTTGATCCCGGGCTGGAGAAGAACAAAGCACACATTGGACACCTGGAATTTGGAATGGATTAACAACTCCTGGTCACAAGTCATGTCCCGTCCTATGATCTTGGGACACTACGCAGTGACCTTCTGTGATATTGTCTTCTGTTTTGGCAGTTAAGGGAGCAGTTGCCACTGGGATTGGCTGGCTTGCCAAGAACAATAATTTGGTTATCACAATATCACTCTTTTAGGGGGAAAAATGGGCCTTATCACTCGTTACCAATTGATTATTTTCGATTAAGTACGTAAATGTTCAACGTTGGTAGCGGGAATCTGAATTATGGCTAGTCACTCACCCTCTTACCACAAATTACTTTTAATTGTATTCTTTACAAATAAATGAGAATCTATCACAGGAAAAAATAATTTTGCTGTCATTTAATTTCCTTTGTAGTGGTGGTTCGGATAGTCCATTTTTAAGGTCTATCCTCCCTCTGTGGAACTCTTCAATGTCTTTGAATCAAGCACGAGGGTTCGGAAAGAGACCCGAATTAGGCTCCAAAAATTCAGAAACGAAAAACTAACAGAAACGCCGGAAATTGATAAATGTAGGTGACCTCTGGTTGTTTTATGTTAGGGGACCCCCAACCCCCTTGGCCGTTCCTCGAACTTGCACGGCCTTAGCTGTACCTATTACTTGTCCCTTTACATCACATGCGATGCAAAGAAGTTTTATCGTTCTGGTTGCTTCAATTTAAGAGAGAGTAGAATCACTGTTAGCAAATAATATAATCATCATTACGTGTCATAGAATTCATTGTCGAGTTTAATAAAAAGAGATGCATGCCCTTTGCTTTGTAAACGACACAAGAAGGGCCCAAAACCCCTCTGTATCAATTACTAAATTTAAAGGAGTATCAAATGTGAGATAGAGACCAAGAAATCACACACTTTACTCTTTCTTATGGAATAAATAAATCAGCTGGACAGATCTCAACGATCTGGTTGCTATAAAGAAGGTAAAACCGGGTTTGATTATTAAATGGTTCTAATCTCCATTAAATAGTTTATAATGGGAGCACCAAATCAGTCTAGATTCAATCGTATCCCTGCAAAGGAAACAGAAGCGACACAGAATAGTTCAAAATTAGCTATGATTTCAAATAGTTTGGCTGCAAATGGCCGAGCTAGACAGCTCCTAACTGTACATCCACGAGACTGAGCTCATATCTAAAAACCTCAGAATTTAGATACATACAACATTCACCCCGTTCAGAGACAAGGGTTTCCACCGTCTCTATGAACTACTGGCAGAGTTGAGGGGCAAGCTGCTTGACGAAGAACTATCGTATTCCAAATCTTCAAATCCCCAGAATTCATCTTCTTCTTCTTGCTCTGGCATCTTCCATTTCTCTCTGTCAATCTCTCCCGCGTCCAGAATCTCTATCACCTGTATTTGGCAATGAACGAACAGGTAGCTAAGAACCAAGAAACCCGTTTAAGCTTCACTACATTATTGCATACAAAAGCTACTATTGAATAATGGGGGTCTTCGAGCTGTCCGATTTGACGCGCGAAAGTGAAAGACGTAAATTATATGGCTGCTGCCAGATGCCATCGAGAGGTTGATACGTGTAGTACCGAGGGGGCTCAGGTTGGCCTGCTTGGGAGCCTGAACCCCTTTTTCGCTGCCTCCGTCAACCAGTCCAGTTCGCTTCAAGCTCGCTAGAGGTTTCTATCAGTAATTTGCTAAGCCAATCATTTAAAAAGTATAGTTCTTTGTCCTCTTATAATTGCGTGACGTGAACCACTCGCAGAAATTTTTATATTGTACAGCTATTACTTGTATAATCTACCGATTTTATATGCTTAATCCCCTTGTTCACCGACAATTGAACCTATAAAAGCAAATTGCAAATTGATATTCGGATGTCCTCGCAATCGAAAGAGACAGGGAAACAACTCTACTCTCATAAATGACAATCAGAAAGGGTTCCCTCAGAAAGAACTGACTTTTTTCGAAGTTTAAGCCCGTGTCTCTCGACTCTCGACGGCTGAAAGGAGCCCAGAACCAACATGTGGCTCGAGTTTTTTTCCCAGAGTAATATCGAAAAAAAGGAAAAGCATTTCGCCAACGACAATTAATGAAGTGTTTGAAACTTTGATAAACGAAGGATAGTATTAGTACCTCACTCATGGAGGGTCGCCACGCGGCAGAGGCCCGGATGCAGAGAGAGGCAGCAAAGGCCAGCCTTTTAAGCTGCTCTGCGTCGTACTCCTTCCCGAGCTTCTCGTCCACCACCATTTCGGCGTCTTCTTCTAACCGTGACCTCGCCTGTTGAACAAAAAGGGAACAATGGGTCACCACATCTACGGAAACAAATTTATTTGCAGTAGCCCCGGGCAATTTTCTGGAATTCGGCCATCGATTCACATTCAGTCATTTGCACAAGCCATTTGGAATGAAATGGGTGAAAAGAACCATGAATTGTGAGAATAGATTAGAAGATCTAGATTACCCAGTTGAGCAAGCTCTGATGGGACCCGTCCACTGGTTTCCTGCTGGAGATGATCTCAAGGAGGAAAACCCCAAATGCAAAGACGTCTGTTTTCTCGTCTACTATCCCGTGCATGAAGTACTCAGGCGCCAAGTACCTGCAAAATTCCACTGCTGCTTATTTCTTTCACAGAAAGCGAGAAGGAAGCAATAGCAGAATCTACTCTGCAACTAATTCAGATCTGCCTACTCTGCAACTAATTCAGATCTGCCTTACCCGAAAGTTCCTTCAATTGGCACGACAGAGTGGTGGGTCCACTGAGATGGAAGCCATTTCGCCAGGCCAAAATCCGAAATCTTTCAGAAGGACAAGAAGTACTTGGTTATAACATGAAAACTCTTATTAATTTCTTCTAGATAAGGTCTGAAACATGGACCTTGATGAACAGAAAAACCATTCCCCAAGCCATCAAATAATACGTTTAAAAATAGAAGAGGTAATTTATGAAAAGAGCGAGAACAACCTGGGGCTCAAAATCTTCAGTTAGGAGAATGTTACACGCTTTTATATCTCTGTGTATGATCCGTCTCTGGCAACCCTTATGCAAGTAATGCAGACCCCGAGCTGTGCCCACCGCAATCTTATACCTGATTTTCCAATCTATCGGCGGCGACTTATCATCTACAGAACGATCCAGATTTTGTTTTAAGAGGTCATCTTAAAGCCAAGAACGGGAATCCAAAACAAAGTTTAGGACCGGTTGTGTTACCGTGGAGAACGGAGGAGACGGAACCTCGCAGAGAGAACTCGAAGATCAAATGAAGGCCGTTG
The DNA here is from genome assembly GCA_019845555.1 of Aristolochia fimbriata. NCBI lineage: Eukaryota > Viridiplantae > Streptophyta > Magnoliopsida > Piperales > Aristolochiaceae > Aristolochia > Aristolochia fimbriata. The sequence continues at coordinate 5,180,477 of CM034078.1, forward strand.
TCTATACAGCAACCGAGAAGGGAGGACACGTTTGGGTGTCGGACGTGGCCTATCGTTCCGAGCTCCGTCAAGAATTCCTTTTCTTTTCTCTCGTCCGTCGAAGCTTTTGCCAGCCGTTTCACGGCTACCACTTGACCGTCTTTAAGCACTCCCTTGTAGACCTCTGCATACCCACCTCTGCCCACCAAGTTAACTGAAGAAAGAAAGAAGTCGGAAAGTCAGAAACTTTGATGCATGTGATTGGAAAAAAAAGCGGTTCTTTTCCCCAAAAGTTTCAAAGATACAAGTCATAAGAGAGGAGAGAAAAGAAGAAGGAAACTTGTCTCTGCTTCTAATATACCTGAATCAAAACCATCAGTTGCATCAAAGATCTCCTCGTATGAGAAACATCTCCAAGTGGGTCTTGGGGATATCTGCTCAACAGGTAGAATCTCCAGTGGTTGAGTACTTTCTGTCACAGGCGAGCCACACTCTGCGTTTTCTTCATCTACACCTCGACGGCCGACGGAAACAGAAAACAGCCGCCTGAAGCTGCTCGTCCGGAGGTACAAATGGCGCATCTTCTGGTCGAAGCCGCTGCTCTGTTCTGCTGTCTCAGGTTTTTAACTCTCACAGCCGACCTGGTGTGGAATCAGGTTTAAATGATCAAAAGAGTCGCCAGACGGGGGAAGATAACAGAGAAAGTGCGAAGACTCTGCAAAAACACAGGGAGAGACAAAAATCGGACACATTTGCCGAAACAGGAAGCAGACCTTGCTCGACCGGTCTCGGCTCGCCTGCAAAACACATGTAACATTTATCACCAAGAGCGCGAAGTTGAGTACAGAAAAGGCGTGCTTCGGGGCCAAGTGCCCCAAGCTTCTGATGTTCCCCAAACTGGGCTTGTTTCTATTTCGAAAGAGAGGAGAATTGATTGCTCTGTCGGTGTGAGAGTGTGATGGTTTCTAAGTTTTGCAGCAAGATAAAAGAGAGCAGAGAGAGGAACAGCATCCAGCTCTGTGGCTGATCCTGTTTTTCTATTACTTTCACTGAATGGGTATTGTTGAATCGGAACCCGGCGAGAGCCCCTTCCTCTTCCTCTGTGCAGAATAGACGCCCTCCTATTTAATACCGTCTCTTCAGTGGACCTCTTCTTGTTTATTAATAATACAGGCATGAATCTGAATTCCTGGAGACCATTATTAATTTTGGCTGCTTCTATCCTTCTCTTTCTCCCCCTTAACAGCCAATCTATATTTTGTTTCGGAATGTGAAAAAACAAAGAAATCGAATGTATTTTTTTTTAAATCGTTTGATTCTTTGAGGATTCACACCTAAGCTAAGAAAGCAGAGAAAATACTAGAAGAAACAGCTCAAAGGAACTTCAAATTCACGGCTAACGCCTGACTGTTACTCTTTCTGAAAGATAATTTTACGGACTGGCCAAAATTGGACAAACACATCCTTTCCACTTTGTACTAGGAATGCGATTCAATCCGTGTCCTTTGTTAGTTGGGAGAAATTAAGGACCTGCCCGTCTTTTCCCGCCGCGACTGCTAGTCCTTATAAATGACAATTACTGTGTCACCAAGGAATAGAAGAAATTTAAAACCATGCTTTCTCAAACCTCGAGAATGATTGCCTTACTCGGTCCAGGAAATTTCAATCAATGCAATCAGGGACCATCCGATGAGGGAATGAACGGTCCAGATGATCGCTTATTTATGGCGACCTGATCCGATCCCCAATGACCAATCGATTGGGGTACGGCGTACCCGGGACCATTCTTTGTACTTGAAACCAGTTTCTCGCTCCCCCTGCAAGTGAAGAAAAGAATTCTGGCATCCTGACATTTCTGAATCCTTTTCCTCCGGTCAACCAAATCGGTTGATTTTAGGAGGACCGATCTCCATCCTTGCCAGATTACGCTAGCTGCTTGAATGGTTGCAACTTGCATGCACGCAGATTGCAGCTTTCAATCTCGATTCATGCCTCGGCCTTTAATTGATCGGTAATCTTAAACAAATAATTCGTTTTCAGGAAAGTGATAAGGCGATCGATCCTTTATTTCCTGGTCGCGTATTCTCTAAAAGAGCGTAAATATCGATCTATCGATATCTGTGTTTGTTTATAGTCACCATTGATTGGTACTGATCATAACGGAAGCACGAAGGAAACTGAAGGAATGCGAAAGAAAAGGAAAAATGTCAGTAAACAGAGCAGTATAACTCACATATATGTCTTCAAACTCGATGAAGACCAGCACCAGCAGCAGTAACAGCAGTAGCGGCAGCAACTCGATTATCGAAGCGAAGGAGAGAGAGAGAGAGAGAGGGAGGGAGGGAGCCTACTGCATTATTTCCGGCACCGCGGAGCAATTCAAAGTTTCAAAGTCTATGGAGGCGAACTAGAAAGGGAGACCAAAATGGCCATGGATTGCGTTCTTCATCGATTCCGGAGTCGTTTTAACTAGAACGAGAGACGGATCTGCATGCAGTGTCTGTCGGTCGGCAGGTGCGTCTGGGCGACGAGTTCGAAAATTCCTTGTCCTGAACTCTGGTTTTGAGGATTTGGATAGCGTGCTGCGGCCAGGAGAATCAATAAAGTAGAGAGAGAGAGAGAGAGAGAGAGAGAGAGAAGAGGAAGAAGAAGAGAGCGGAAGAAGGAAAGGCCCAGGCGTGGTGCTGGCCCCAGGGGCAGGGGTGGGTTGGTTGGTTGCGAGAAGGAAGACTGCGTGAAGAGACTTTTTATAGGCGGGACCAGCGGGACGGTTTCGCTTTCTCGTTTCCGGATGTAAAGTCGTGAATAAATCCGACAACCGATCCGTTTATCCTGGACGGGAAAATATATACCGTAACACCGTCACGGACTCACCGTGTCTTTTGTATACACAAATAGGGGTTACGTAACTTACGTTCATTAGATTTAGGGAGTGTGTGACATCAGAGCCGAAGGCGACGGGACAACCCCAATTCCCAAGGCCCAACTAGACATTTTTTTATTTTTCTTCTATTTTTATTTTTTATCGTTATTTTATTCAAATTAATCCAACTTTTTCCGGGTTCCTCTGGCCTAAACCCAAAATAAATAAATAAATAATAATAATAATATAGTAAAATATATAAAAAAAATGTCAACTCGTGCTTAATTAGTTTAGCATACGTAGTAGAAGATACACGCGTCGATGCAGAGCAGCAGAAACATTGAAACGAGGGTTGGTGTTGCAGATTGTAATGGTAGTACTATAGAAAGTTAATTAGAAACTGGGAGAAGAGCTGGCGCGGTTGGCCGTTGAAGGTTGGAGCTACTCCTCACTCGAATACTAATCGGATTCCGAGAAGCTAGGTGAAAAGTAGTTCAACTTGTTTTTCCTCTTCTCTAACTAAGGCCTCGATAAAATCAAACTAAGATTGTCTACTTCACTCCCACCAAATCCAAAAATCTGCCTACGTTTTCGGACACATATCTTCACGCGAACACCCGTGACTCCTCCCGAGCCACCTTATTGAGGATGGAACCGAAACGATCGAACCATGCACCTAGCCACTTGTATTAGTTTACACTGCAAAAGTGTAACTTGAAAGATAGTAGTAAAAATACCCAAGCTATTGGAAGGCTTATTCACAAACAAGGCCCATTGGCATTTCCAAGGCCCAAGCTGACACCCTTCTCTCTCTCTCTCTCTCTTCTTCATCAACGAGGGCAGCATATTAGTGTTGAATGTCACACGAGACAAAAGGGGCGGACGAGGTGGGAGTGGCATCCTTTCTAAGGCCTAATCACCAGATATTAAAATTTAAAATCATTTGAAAAGTTAAATAAATAATATTATCGATAAAGGAATAAGTAGTTACACACTTACACGTTGCCCCATCATTTTATTTTATCAAATTAAAATAAATATTTTTTGAGCTATTTCTATTTTCTAGCAAAAAATGATTTTTTATTTATTTTATCGGCTAAAAATAGGTTTTCATGTTTATTTTCTTTAAGAGAAAAGGATTTCTTATCGAAACAAAATGTCGCCAAGAATATAGGGAATGTATACTTTACAAGTTTATAAATACATACTACAGTACAAGAGTGAAGAGTCCAAGTCATGGATCGCGGGCGCGCTCCCGAAGTGTGATTTGGCTCGCGCGCCAGAGTATGAGAGTATCACTGTATCAGAACGAAGGGAAAGGTTGCTTCACTCTCCGCCTGCAGCGTGTGCTAACAGCGGCACTCCTCCGGCTTCCTCTAGCCAAAAAAATGGTGGAACGGGAGCAAGAGCGCGACCGAGAACGAGACCGCGACCGTGACCGGGAACGAGACCGTAACCGGGACAGAGATCGTGACCGGGAGAAGGATAGGGACAGAGACCGGGATCGAAGAAGGGATAAGGAGAAAGATCGAGAACGAGACCGAGAACGCGCCAAAGACCGCGACCGTCGCCGCTCCCGTTCCCGCTCTCCGGAGAGAAATCGTTCGAGACACGCTAGGTCACCCGACGGACGCTCCCGCTCCCGTTCCCTATCCGCCGAACGCTCCCGCCGACGCCATCATCACCACCATCGCTCTCCCTCCACCGACCATACCCGCAAGCGCCACCGGCATCGCGATGAACCCGAAGACAACCGCCACCGGGCTACCTCCGATGCCGTCTCTGAGTTTGTCGACGGCATTGCTCGTGAGCAGCAACAGCAGCAGAAGCAGAATGACGCACCTGACGCCGCTGCCGATGTTGACACTGACGAGATGGAGATGATGATGAAGTTGGGGATTCCCATCGGATTCGATTCTACCAAGGGGAAACCCGTGCCGGGGGCGAATGTGAGTGGTGTGAGGGCTGTTACTAAGCGGCAGCCCAGACAGTATATGAACCGGCGGGGCGGATTTAATAGGCCTCTCCCTGCGGAACTCAACCGCTAATTATTGCCTTTCTTAAGGTTAGGGTCCTTCCACTACCTCTTCTCTCTGTGTTTCTACTGTTATGCTTACTTTTGCCGCTGTGAAATACTAATGCCCCCGAAAAATCAATGGATGAATTCAGAGTTGAACGATTTGCATATTTTGAGTGCTAGAGTCAGTTAAACTTCTCGGTGGTCTGAGCTGTGGTAATCCGAAAGCAAGTGTTCTGCTTTAGGCTGCCAGTTGCTTATAACTTAGTTCTTGGATTACTTCTTTCAAGATTTTTCTTTTTCTTTTTTTTAGATTTCTGTATTCTGTTCTCTCAGCCATTCAGGTTTTAACTACGTGAACTTTCTGGACTTTCTTGTTTTATATTGCTCGCCCTTGTGCCTTCAGCGTTAGTTTATTTTTAACTATTATGCATCATCCTCTTAATAAACTCCCAAACTAGTAAATGATGCCACGTCTCATAGTTGTCTTTGATTTAAAAATACCATACACTTACTGTATCTAGCATTTTTTGATAAATCAATTTCATGAGGTTGTTTGTCCCTTTAGTATTAGCAATCTTCTGAAGGACCATGATTGTCCATTGGACTGACCATGGTTTGAATTTGATGCTGTAAAGTCCCAAACTTCCATTGTAGTTGAAATCAGAGGCTACTTCAGCGGCAATGTTCGAATGATTCAGATTTTAACTCTGGATTAGAAGCATGGTTATTATTCTGGTGACAGTTGCATGAAGTGGTAGCTTCGTGTTGTAATCCATAAACATCTTGAGAAAAAAAGAACTACAGAATGACTTTTTTTTTTTTTTTTTTTTTTTTTTCGCCCTCTCAGTGGTAAGAGGTCATTCTTAGCAATTCTGAGGATGATCCTTTTTCTCTTGTGTGGCATTTGGGGTTTGGCTCTCATGATAGCACAGACTAAGAAAGTGTGGACCAGCTCAAAAGTACAATAACTCGTAGAACTCTCATTATTGACCTGCCTGATGTGATTGTTGCATTTCAGTGTTTGTAGAATTTTCTTACAAAAGCACAAACAACCAATTGATAGTCTTAATGAAGTACTGCAGTGCTGTTCAAACCGATAATATTTCCTTACTACGTTTTTAACTTCTCCAGGATAACTCATTCTAAAGTCAATAATCTTTTTGTTAGTTTTCCATAGGAAATGTCTTTTGAACGCAACTTGAACTAGTTAATGGTTGTGTTCTTCTCCTAAAGCTAGTACCTTCAGTAGTTGTAGTTGTTGTTTGCATCCTTTTAGAATGATCTGCATGTTATGCATTTTGGTGTTGCCTTCCTCTGTGCAATGTGATGGTAGTTATATGCTAATCAAGCCCTGATAATTGAAGAAACCTTCATAATTAATGTAAAACCATTTCCTGAGTTACTATCATGCTTTTCTTATTTTTTATTTTTATTTTTTTATTGTATTGCCCTGGAAGGACTTAAAAATGTTCAAATTTTCAATTCAAATTGACGTATACTTCCCTGCTCATGGTTTACTCACTTTAGCGACAAAAATGGGGAAAATTGACAATTGGTGTTTATTTTTACAGAATTAAATAAGGAGAAAAATAAAATAACTCTATTGAGAATCAAGGATGGGTATGGAGTAAAACTACCATGGACATTTTATTAGTCTAACATTTCATTTACTCCCTTTCCAATATAAAGCCTATATGGTATGTATTTTCTTCCAACTCTTTTAGTTTCTCATCCAAATCTTCTTGTCTGATTTGTGTGATTTGTCATTTGCACAAGCAGTATCAACGTTTTCCTTTGCCTTCCTTATCTGTCATTATTTATTGTAGTTTTACGTTCTCCCATGTGACTGTTGTTTTATGGCCACTTCACTTTTCTTGAATTATTTGGAGGTTAATGCGTATGGAGTTGCACCTTTGCTACTCAATTTCAACTTAGTGCTTAAGCTTTTCTGCAGCATGCTTTTGGTTGTTTCTATAGGCATTTCTGTCTGTTGAGTTTTGTATGCGTAGGAATGTAGTCCTCATTGAGGTAGACTTTATATTTGTGTTTAAGTAAAAGCTGTTTATTCAATTTACTTAAATTTAATCTAAAGAAGCTAGTGAAATGACTTTAGTGAGTGGATGATGAGTGTCAACATTCTATCCTAAACAGTTATACATGGTAGGTCTTGGATCACAAGTTCCATTTCTGGAGGTCAGAATCACAGTAGTACAATTATGAGGAAAATGAGCCAAAATTGTTCGATGTGGAAATACTTACCTCAAATATTTGTTCTGCTTACACGTTCCAAAAGGTTTTTCTGTCGTTCATGGCTACTGTTCCGTTTTTTCTCCTCACTTCTTCAATTTTACACAATGAGAACAGTTAAGTAATAAAGCCAGGCGTGAACTTATGCATAGCTCAGTGGTCACATCTGGGAGTTATTTATGGGAGGTCTCGGGTTCAAGTCTCCACAAGGGTAGGATGTTATTGAAGTTTGGGTTTGAGATTTTGTAAAAGGACTATTAGAAAAAAAGTGTATCCGCCGTTTCCAAAAAAAATCAATAAGATCGTGTGTACCATGAAGTTAAGGATCCAGTTTGTGTGAGTTTCACTGGAGGTTTTATATTTTATCCTCCCATAACTTACTCGTGGACCTTTTCACCCGTTATTTTACAACTCTGAGTTGAGAGAGTAGACTCGCAATGTGGGCTAGTTGACATAGTTTTTTGCTTGACCAGGTCCCCTTGGGGGGGTTGGAAACACCCCATGTACTCCAACCTTCGTTACATTTAAAGAGTTGAGCGGTTTTGTGGTGTCTGACTAAGGATTTTCCAACTCCATCTCCAAGTTGCACACTGACTCAACCATAACCGGGCTTGGCACCAGTTACATTTTTTAAAAAGATTTTCCTTAGTAACCTTCCTCTAGTGGTAGAAGATGACTCTGACCTTGTTATTGAATGGGCCAGCAAGTCCTCCTCCCCCTCTTGGAAACTTAAGGCCTCTTTGATTAGATGCTGACATCATAATGGGTTGGCGCATTGCTTGGTCAAAGATCCCTAGATCAGCCGACTCCTGGCTGACCATCTAACAAAGGAAGGTGTCACCATGACGGATCTAGTTTCAGGGTATTTGCTGCTTCTCCTGAAACTGTCTTTGTATTTTTCAGCTCATAGCTGTGTACCATGTTATTTTATTTCTATTCTGATATAAAGCATGAATGTTCTACGAAAAACATGTTATTTAATGTATATGCAATGTGATACATTATGCATTATTTAACAGTTCAAACTTTATTTATCATTACACACTACCATCATTGTCAACTGTATTATAGCGTTTCATATTTAAACGACTTGAAGTCAATGAAGTTTTATTAATGTCTTACTCCACTTAAACGTTTGAGAAAAAATGTTGATCTGTGTTAGTGTGTATAACCATTTATTGGATATTCTGGTATGATACACTTAATGAAGAATGCTGGAGGTGTGCTACTTGATGAAAAAATTGTTTAGAGCCACTAATGATTCACTGGATAAAAACTAATCAATAATTGAGTAATTATGTGTCGATAAATAATTATTGGCTTTTGATATCTTACTTAATGACTTGCTTGCTTCATTAGTTAAAAAGCTATGTGATCTTTATATCTTAAAATAGTATATTCAATGTCTTTTCAGAATAATGTTATGGAATTGTATGTTTATATGAATTATGAGTCATGGACTCATTAATGCCGATCCAGATGACTGGCCAGGTCAGGCTAGCGACTCAGGTGAGTCTATCCTACTTGCCTGAGCTGACTCAGATTGTTGCGTCCATGACTCAAGTCCAAAACCCATTTTCATCTTAAAATATGAAATTTGCCTCGGAAACGTCTTCAGAGTATCTTTTTAAAAGGTATGATCATGTTAACACAACATAATGGCTTTATCTTCAATGGAGTAACAAATAATTTTTGTGATAATTCATGTATCTTGTATGATTGTTTTGTGTTTCTTCGGACAAATTCAAATCTTTTTTTTTCTGAGAGTGATGAGAAATAGATTCATTAAAAGTCCCCTAAAAGGGGGTTAGAAACAAGTTGGGGGTCTCCATAGAGTGGGGTGCCTCATTATACATGGTTGAGATTTAGAGGCCGTGCTGGGTTAAATATCTGATGGGGATGGAAACTTGAATTAGTGTTGCCTTCTTGCCAAATCACTTTGTAACTCTTAACATGTCTTATGATGCGTCTGCACCATTCATGCATCTGGATCCCAAGTAATATTTATTGGAATTTGAGTTTGAGGAGAAACTAAGCACTAAATGCTTACTCTTTATCTTGACACATAACTGTTGGAGTGTCACACTTGGGGAGAACAGTAACATACATGAGCACAATTATGTAAGTTATCCGAGTGAGGAAGCTCTGCCTTCACCTTATTTGGTATCTAATCTGGATAACCTAAGTACAGTGAGGAAGTTTCATTAACTAACTCATCAGAAAGTGACTGAGGAATGTTAGGTATGTTTTCTACTGTGTTCCCAGTTTGATTTCGATGCTCTTCAATTACATCTTCCCTTTTTTCCGTTTGTTTGTCCTGCTCTCAAAACTATGCTGCTTTACTCTGAACCACGTCTTCGTTTTTCTGCTTTGCTGGATACGATTATTTAGACCGAAACCTATGTTTTCATGTATTGTTGCATTCAAGACAACAAGTGTGTGGCAATTCATGAAGGAAACATCCATGGGCTTTGAGGGCCCCTCCAGAAAAGGAAGAGATTATACCAAATGATGGAAAATGATAATCCTGTAAAACAAGTATGAAATTGAACATTAAGACATTTAAGAGACTTTTGAGAAACTTTTTTTGAAATTTTATTGATAAAGCGTGAATCCATTTTAAAAACAAAATACTGCTTGAAATGGATGGTAAATGCTGCAACAACAGGGTGTCTGAAATAAAAATTAGGAATCTGTTAAGAAGCTTTACTAAATTCAACTTGATTAAAACAACATATTTGAACTGAATGCTCCAACTATATTGTACCCTTTTCTTCTGCTTTCCTCTTTATCTGGGATAAATGGTGGACCACAGTCGTCTCAGTTTTGCATCTTTAAAAATGGACAGTGCTGGAATCAGTTGATTCATATCTTCTCATTATGATATCTTTACTTTGGTTCCTTTTGTGGACAGGCAAACTCCGCTTATTTTGTTTACGAGGTCATGAGAGTGAAGAAAGTGCAAACAAGAGAGTAAGAAGGCAATCTGGGAGAGAATGGGTTGAGGAGCGAGTGGTTTTCTACATCCAAAATTTCAGGGAAACCTCCTATTCTCCATTGAATGGCAAAATGAAAGCATCATTATGATCTGACAACTTTGTTATGTATTCTAGAACTGTTGTACATCTGGTTGATGAAATTGGTGGAAAAAGGATGTGGTGAAAACTGTAGCAATTGCGATTTCAATCATCATACTTAATTTCCTTCTTGAAAATTCAAAACTACCCATCTCTTATCTTTTATTTGTAGTGTTCATATTGGGTATCTGACTCTTTAAAAAGAAAAGGAACAGCTCTTGACGGACTTCAGTTATGGAAAACCAAATGCTTGATGTTTGCCTGATTTAGTCACTTACTCTCGAGTTTATTTGAGTGTGAGGATGCTCAAGAGTACCAGAAAATATGGATCTGATTGCACATTTATTCTGTTGCCGTAGCTTGGTTACAGCGGTAGGATTTCTTCCTTAACATTCAGCAACATGAAGTGCTAAAAAATTGGCTGCAATGGTGTGATAAATACTTCAAAAGACGTAACCAAAAGATTAAAATGAAACTGGAAAAGAAACCAAATGACTTAAAAGTAAAACTTTTAATATCTCTAACCAGCCCATGTATAAATACTTTTAACTGTATAAATGCTTGGAAGTGCAAGCACTCTGATACCTACAACAATGCAGCCTTTGTCCCGCCAAAATAGAACTGAATAAGGCGGGATTCAGGCAGGCCCTCAACCGACGGAAGATGGGATATGGAGAAGAAGCTGCGAGCGAGTCAGACGATCGCTATGTTATTTGGCGCGAATGTGGACGTCTTGAAGTTGGCCGTATCCACGCGACTTCTGCATTTATCTTCTCCAAATCAAAACCTGAGATCGTCATCTCCTTACCTATCACTCTTGGGTCAATGTCGATGCATGAGACAGCTAAAACAAATCCATTCCCAGATGATTGTTCTTGGCCTTGTCCATTTCACCTATGTCACAAGCCGGATACTTGCATTTTGTGCGATATCGGATGGCGGTAATCTGGTCTACGCACAGCTTATTTTCGACAAAATTAGTGTTCCAACCATCTTCAACTGGAACATCATGATCCGGGGTTACTCGAGAAGCTCTGAGCCGGAAAAGGGCCTTCGCGTATTCAGCCGAATGCGGGCATCGTGTGTTCAACCAAATATGCATACGTTTCCTTTTACCATTAAAGCGTGCACCGCTTTGTTGTCCGTGATGCAAGTTCATGGGCAGGTCGTCAAGTACGGTTTCGATATGGACGTTTACGTGGTGAGTTCGTTGATCACAACTTACTCAAACTGTAGAAAAGTGGAGCTTGCCCGCCGTGTGTTCGACGGAAGTGCCAATCGAAATATTGTCTCCTGGACCAGCCTTATTAGTGGGTATTGTGCTTGTGGGATGGTGGACGAAGCGCGTAAGATTTTCGATGAAATGCCTGAGCGAAATGTTATTTCTTGGAGCGCAATGGTTTCTGGGTATGTGCAGAATGATTGTTTTGAGAGGGCCATTCAACTGTTTCGGCAATTGAAAATCGAAGATAAACTGACTCTCAATCGTTCGCTTTTGGTTAGTGCTCTTAATGCTTGTGCTGGTTTGGGTGCGCGTGAAGAGGGCAACTGGATTCATTCCTATATCAAGAAACACAAAATGGACTACGGAGTTGAGCTAGGAACAGCTCTGATTGATTTTTACGCTAAATGTGGGAGCATAGAAAGTGGACGAGAAGTGTTTGATAAGGTACCTGTTAAAGACGTAATGGCTTGGAGTGCAATGATAATGGGATTGGCTATTAATGGTCACAGTGATGCTGCATTAACTCTTTTCACAGAGATGGAAAAGAGTGGAACTAAACCAAATAAAGTTACGTTTATTGGAGTTCTAACTGCTTGTAATCATGGAGGTTTAGTAGATAAAGGATGGGAATGCTTTGAGCTTATGAGGAAGGTTTACCACATTCCTCCAATGCTTGAGCATTACGGTTGCATGGTTGATCTGTTGGGCAGAGCAGGCCGGATTGAGGAAGCCAAGAGTTTCATAGATAGTATGCCAATGAAGCCCGACGGAGCCATCTGGGGTGCTTTGCTTAATGGGTGCATGATGCATAAAAATTTGCTTCTTGGTGAGGAAGTTGGAAGGTGCTTAATTGAATTGGAGCCTCAACATAGTGGAAGGTACGTGCTTTTAGCTAATATTTATGCCAGTCTGGGTAAATGGGAGGATGTCATGAGCGTCAGGAAGACGATGAGAGAGAGGGGAGTGGCTGTGGCTCCAGGATGCAGCTCCATTGAGATAAATGGGTCTGTCCATAGTTTTTTCTCAGATGGCACGTCTCATCCTCAATCAGAACAGGTTTACACGATTCTGGATGATCTTAATCAGGAGTTGGTAACTTTATGGTCTGAAACAGTCATGGCTTAGCAAATAGCAGAACACTTCTCGCCATGAACAATGCATATGGACCTTCAGTGATTCAGGTATTAGAGAACAGTTATGACCCTTTTAAGAAGGCTCCTAATGCACCTGGTAGGCTGAGCCAGGCCATGCGCGCAGGTTGGTCTTCCTGCTCTACTGACCTACTTTTTGTCGCCTGCTTGAAACTATTTCAAGTAAAACGTGGGCGGTGATGAAACCGAAGGCCAAAGCCCGAACGCCAGAACCAGAGCCCACCTCGGAGGGACCGTCTCTGTCCTCTTCAAAACAGAATTTCCCTCAAACCCAACATCATGCTGCCGTCTGCTGCTGTCCTCTTCTCTAACAGTCTCACTCGCCCTCCTTCAAAACCCCTCACACTCTCTCCGCTTGTGCGCGTCTGAAAAATGTCTACCGGACTTCTCTCTGCTTCCGTCACCGGATCAGGCCACCACGGTCTGAAAATCACCTCAGGGAAGCTATTTCCGGCTAAAGATTCTGTTGAATGGACCCGGAAAACCTTTTCCAATGGCTCCAGGATACTCTGCATGAAGGTAACTCCAGCCCTTCCGTTTGGAACAAGGAATGAAGGCTTGAATTCAGTCTACTCTGTTCGGAGCACTTATATCGTTGCAAATTTTTCTTTTGCAGACTTGGAATCCGATCGACAACAAGAAGTTTGAAACGCTGTCCTACGTTCCACCTCTCTCTGATGAATCGATCATGAAGCAGATTGATTACATGATGGCGAATGAATGGGTCCCTTGTTTGGAATTCGACGAGGTATTTGTCCTTGAGTCTTTTTCTTTTTCGTGTTCACTATAATCTCTTTTTAAACACGATTTTTTTGTAATTACCTTCTTCTCCAACAAAAGAGAAAAATGAGATCATTACAGCTAACTGTGAAAACCCGAATTTTCAAACGATCCGATCTTGTTCATCATTTTCAGTTCTTTGCCACATGATCTATTCGGTCTCGAAAATCTTCTGCTTTTTGCTTTTTGTGATAATCGTTAGATTATACGATCTTGTCAATAACAATCCGAAGATCAAATGAAGAATCACCAGATATGTTTTTACTTTTCCTCCGCCTTTTTGATTCTACAAGGGAACTGAAAAAAATTTGTCTGTCCAAGGTGGGTTACGTCCATCGTACAAACAGTAGGATGCCGGGTTACTACGACGGCAGGTACTGGACTCTGTGGAAGCTGCCGATGTTCGGATGCACAGACTCCTCTCTGGTGCTCCAGGAGATCAACGAATGCAAGAAAACCTACCCAAATGCTTACATTCGCTGTTTGGCGTTCGATAACAAACATCAATGTCAGTGCATGTCTTTCGTCATCCAGAAGCCTGCTCCGGCTTCCGCTTAGGCCCTCGCAGCAGTAATACTACTCAAATCTCTCTCTGCGTTTGGCTTTTCTTTGCTGTGTTTCAGAGATGGAGCTTGAAACCTTCAATGGAGAAGTAGAATAACTGAGTGAGCATTGAGATGGGCAGTAGTGACCTAATGATGCTGAACACTCTTTTACTTTTTCTTTTTTATAAGAAATTTGTCTCTTTTCCGAGCTTCCATGAAATCATTGGTTGATGGGTGTGGCTGGTTTAGCGGCACAAGGTTTAACTAATCCACCTGGTTTAAGAATCGAGTTTGGTGAGTCAAGCTGACTGTAATTATATTATATAATGGTAATGCACCGCGCTTGGTGTCCATAGCGGTTTGGTTGTACAATGGTAATGCTCTGCACCTGACACCAGTTGTAGCCTGTAGGCATTTTGGGACCGGAGTTTTTTAATTTTCTTTACTCTTGCCACCTGTGAAATATTCAATTAGTCGTCACTCGTAATTCGTTTGTCTTATTGAGTGTCAGAATAACGAGTTTGATCTACGTACGCCTTTGTAAAGACCCACGTACGCCTTTGTAAGTGGTTCAATCGATAGGACCACTATATGCATCGTTTCACAGGCAAATCGATTTGTTGTTTGGAAAATCTGCATGTACGTTATCTGTACAAGCTCTGTAACATTAGGCTTTTTGAGGAAGCCGAGGGATTTACGCCTTTCTTCATATAGCTTTACGACGAGTGTTTTATTACATAGAACTAACTAATAACTTTCTTTGTGGGTTTAAGACTAATTTGCCGATCCTCCCGATGCGGCATATTCGTAAAGAGAGTGAACCGCCGAGGCGAGAATTAAAGGGCAACCTCGCGAAAGTAATTGCAAATATGAAGTTAATTTCTTGATAGGAATGACCCAATAATAGTCCAGACGTTTCAGTGAGCAAAGGAACACGGTAACATCAATCGAGACCAACCCAAATGTGAAGTGATGATCCTGGGTCAGATTCTGAGGCCGCAGAAGATTTTTCAAATTATAAAGCCTGCAATGGTTTATGACCGGAGCAGATGAGATGGTTACACTGAAACTATGGCCGTGTCCTATTCTTTAATAGATTCTCAAGCCTCAATATTATTTTTCAGTTGCTGCTGTTGTCTTGCGACTCACTAGAGCGAAGATGGACGGTGTAGAGCGCAGCTGGAATTTCTTGTGTATGGTCAAAACCAATAGGAAGCAACGGCAACGAAAGACTTACCAAATGGCTGTGAACGTGGTACCCGATTAAAGATTCAAAAACACTTTAGCTAGGGCAACACAGGGAGGCGCAAACATCCCAATTGGAGTTTTGGCCGCACCACTCCACCTTGGTTAAATTCCTGTAAGCTGCAGCTCCTCGTTGTACCGAGGGCGCCATATTTACCCAATATATAACCTGCAATAAGTTTTTCGTGGAAGAGCGTAGGGCTCTCTCTCATGATGTGCCAATTTCAGATTAGCAGGCAGAAGGCGTTCAGACGGTGGCAGCAATGGCAGACAGGATTTTGAGCTTGTCCATCTTCCCTCAAGCCTCACCTGGTATTTTACTCCCATGATCACACGGAGGGAGTCGGATCATTTTGTGCTCCCATCATAAGCTTTTGTCAAACCCATTCATGAGAACTTCAGCCAATAACAACCAAGCAAAACCAGGGAGAATCTGCAACTGAATCAAAAGCTACTGTTCTATGAATGGATCGTTTCAATGACAATTGAGTTGCAATGGCAGCCAAAATTCAAATGTATTTGGCTGCTCAATAAAGATAAATTACGCAAGAATCCAAAGAATCACTGATTACATAAAGACCCATTGGGTAGCTGAGAAGAATACCTCAGCCAAAAGATTGCCACTTTTGGCGGGACTGCGAGAACCCACTTGGATGCTACAAATGCAGGAGTTGAACTGCCAAAAGCCCCTCAGTGCCAAAGCTTGAGGCAAAACCCTGTCGGAGCTGCAGGTGTTCTTTTCCTGCAAACACCCTCTGAAAATGTATCAACCAATTGCCCCGCTAGACTCGCTGGGTCGTCAATTAAGGTGTCCACGTAGACACTTACTATTCTCCTCTCTTGTGGAGTTGCCCTCAAGCTAAACCAAGTCAGAAACTTCACTCTAAAACTCTTTTCCATGTGTCCTTCGCACTCAAGCCATCTAATCACCTTGACACAGTACTCGTAGTCGCTCTCCAAAGATTCATCCTGCGGACAGTTCTCTTCACATCTTACTGCACTTCTTTTCTTTGATGAGCTTCCAGCTTGTGGCTCCTTCTCCAGCTCTGTGGCCCAGTTCTCTCCATTTCTAGCTGGCCCATCTTTGCCCTTTTCCTGCTTGCATGGGGTAACAGGCAGGACCGAGTCAGTGTGCCCAAGTATCATTTTCTCTATTTGATTCGCATTAGATTCATTCTCTATACTCATCTCCTCAAGCAATTGTGATTCAGGATGGTTCTTGTTCTTGGATTTTGGAATGTTGGATGCCTGGTTCCCATCTGATGAATTTGTAGAATCTCTATGAGATTCTGTTTGAATAACCGATGTTGGAGCAGATTCAGGGGCCCCAGTTACACCTTCCTCATCCAAGGCTGAAACTGAATCGCCAGGCACTTCTGGATCAGAATGTTCAGATCTATGCATCATGTGATTTATATCTTCACAGGCATATTCTGCCAATTTCCCCATGCTGGGAACTTCTGACTTGTACTCAGAGGTACTCTGAGGCGAATTATTCAGATCTCCATATCCTGTATCATCAGACTCATTCCCATCTGATGAAGGATTTGGCAATGTCTTCATATTGTCTGCTGTGGTGACCATAGTCTCCCATTTTTCCAGCTCTCTTCCATTGCTGAAAGACACTATTTTGAATTCATATTCCGTACGAGGGTTGAGATCCATCAACAAAAACTGACTGTTTAGCTCTGAAAGTGTACAGGTGGGATCCACTTGGTAGTCCATGTTTTTACTATTTCGGTGCCACACACTGTAAGTAACTAGCTCGTTTGATAAGGAATCCTCCCCTTTAGGACCCAAGACAATAGTGACTGATGAAGAGGAAACATTTTGAAAGCTGATAATACATGGAGGTAACATGGTGGTGTCTGCAGATACTATACAAATATAAATGTTAATACAGGGCATACTACGATCTAAAAAGAATTAAAATCTTGCAAGCATAACCTACTGAACATTTGCTTTTCAAATGTCATAAAACTTTATGCACCCAGAAATACCCAGTGAATTCTAATCAAGATCAAATCCACCAACTCAATTGTTGATACTTGAATTCCCAACAAAAACACCCTGCCTGGGTATCACAAATTTTGGAATAGAAACAAATAGGCAGAGGGATATACCATGCACAAAACAAACTTCATAAGAAACTCAAGGTCATTGTTATTAATGAAGAAAATCCACTCTTCAATATAAATATTTTTCTTGATGAGGCAAAAGCGTATACCTTCAAGCTTGTCAGCTGGCATTAGTTGAGATGAGTCAGATTGCATCGAGTCTAACAACTTCACAGCAGAAGCACACAGTTTTTGGACCTCAGGGCCACAGGAGAGCCTGTTTACTATGCCGCGTGCTTTTTTGACAGGTAATCCATCAAGAGCCCCTACTTCTGCTTCAAGACTTTTAGACACAGTATCTACAATTTCATGCAGGCATCTGTATTTCTCTGTTCCACACAGAAGCTTATGGCTTAAAAAGATCCGATAACATAGTGTGTCTACACGCCTAGTATCCTTAGCAATCATCAGCTGTTTCCTCCAACAACTGCATTGAAAGACAAAAAGAAATTTTATTCAACAGTCCATGCAACTTTCAGGTTGGTACCCTATGTCTTATACAAGTCTTCCTTGATGCTACTGTCTACACAAGAAACATGCAAAAATGATTTCAGGAGCAGCAAAGGGAACCACAAGAGAATTTCAAAAACGGATTTCATGATGGAGCAAAGAGAACCTCAAGATTGCTACTCTTAGTGATTTGCTGACTCATTAAAACCATTTAATATGAATGCAATTTAGTAAGGCCAGATGATTCCCAGAACTTTTTAGATGAAGCAAGATTTGTCCCATCCGCATATTATTTGTCATAATACACAAACACAAAAAACAGAAAATGGAGTTAAAGAAAAACACATTAGGGTATTTCATACAAGAGGGATTAAACTTATTTTAGAAATGAAAACAAAAAAGACAGCCTATATTTCAATATATAGGAAATAGCATATATTTTAATATATAGGCAATGTACAAGGAAGCCACTAGATACAAGCATGTCTGGGAAAGGAAAACTCATATTGGCACAACCCGAGACCTTTCCTATCCAAGGTGTAAGCATAGTGATCAAACTTTCTTCGTAAGAAAATATATACTTTTTGGAAAGAAATGATTATCAAACCAGTAAGAGTGAGTTTCGTCAATAGAAAAAACAAAATAAAAAAATGCAACTGTTATGTAAACAATAAATTGACAGAAAATATCCTAGAGAAGTTGGTCCTATGCATTAAATAGGTTTTTAGGTAATAACCAGGCAATATAATTCTACAAAAGAAGTGACGGCCTACAGCTCCAATGGGAATCTGAAGTCACCAACACATGCAAAAATAAAAAGCCATCAATCGCTAGTTTGGATTGAATGGACAAAATGTACCTTATGCACCCAAGTTAATGAAAAGCTGCCTTGAATGAAAAATGTAACTTTTCCACTACAAAAGCTAAAATGTTCTCCCAACTGTCTTAATAGTTTTTTCGAGAACACTGCCTTAATCTGCACTAATCTTGATTTGTGTCTGTTCATTGCAAATCTTGCACTCTAATCTCAGAAATTAGTTATAAACTCTTTGAATTTTTCAGTACTATTGCAATCACCATGATTTATAAAATAGGTACGGACACAAATCAGAGCAGGAAGCTGTTAATACCAAAATCGCCTTCATTGAAATTCTTTATCCAACACTTTCAAAAATGTATACAGGTATCCACTTCCCATCACTAGAAAGGATAAACGCGGAGCTCATACAAATTGATCATAGACATGACAGTTGGTCTGGAATAGCGTTGCCAAAGTTATCACTAGCATTGTTTTTACGCGTTTTATTTTTTAAATCTAACTAATGACTTAAATAAAGAAAAGAAGTAGGTCTGGGTCTAACAAACCACAACTCAATAATGAACAAATTAGATAAATTTGACCAAAAGATCTTGCATACCAGTAGTTATGGTGCCTATTTGTTGTCTAAGTATAACTCAAATAGAAGAGAGCATTCAGAATGATAAAGCATTGTATGCATAAGTAGGGTCTAAAATAGATACCCAAATCCTAAGGAATAATCATAGAAAGGCACTTAAAAGTGAGTTCAATAAGAGGTCAATTACCCCAGCAAGTCATTCACTTTCTGGCAAGAGCCACAATAAAATCCCCCGTCCAGTCTAGGGTAGAGTCCACCTTCCATAATGCCAGCTCTCGCATTCTTAAGGGCACATTCTAGATGACATGACATGCCACATGAGTCCCCTTCATTAGGGCGTTCTGACGCACAGACCAACCAAAGGCTTGGGTCTTTGTTATCATCAAATTTATAACAAATACAGCATGAGCATCTCTTACAAAACATCGCTCCAGACTTTAAGGCTGCTCTACAGGCTACGTTTTGGCAGTATACAACATTGTCAACATGTTCATAGCCATGATTGTTTTGCGGTAAAACCACTCGTACTGGGTGGTCAGTCTTCCTCTGCCTTTTTGAAGAGGCTTGACAATTTGGTGGAAGGAGTTGCAAGGAGTCTGCATCACTAGTTTGATTGGATAAGTTCCTTCTAGACATGACTTTGAGAAGGTACTCAATCATTTTTATCTTAGTTAATCCAGTGTATTTCCTCTCTTTTCCCATCTCTGCACATAGAATCTGTAAAAGCTCCCGGCGGCTCCATGACTGCAGCATTTTTGGGGCACTTTCGGAACATTTTGATATCTGATACACAAGCTCTCTTTTTTCCTCCATGGTTAACCTACTGCATTTGGATGGGTCTAGCACAAATCCTGCAAGAGAAATAATGTCAGTTAGTAGAGAGAGGGGAAGAAGAGATGGACATATAATTTGTTATTACTGCACATGTGAATAGGAAATCATATGTGGCCTGTCTGCATGCAGAGAAGAGAATCCAACTTCAGTACAACTTCAAAAATGGGTGTATGCAGGGAATCCACAGAACCAAGACAAGCACCTCAATATGCCATCTACAGATAAATGGAGATTCAATGTTCAAGGAGCTACCGTTTCGACATTTCACCACAGCAAGGTCTTAGATAAGAAATGAAGTTTGAAGAAACGTAGCAAGTATGAAACACATTACTAAAAGCTAATAACTTGAAGCATTAACCTTCAAGGAAAAAAAATGAACTATTAAACCGGGTTGTAACTGGGAAAAAAATGATAGCTTTCCTTCAAAATATTGTTTCTTGGTTCCTCCAAAAAATACGATATTCAGCATAACAAAGAAAAAATGCAGATCAGAATTAAAATAAATGCCCGGCAACTTTAAACTGAACTCGACCTACACAAAAAATAAATGAACAAAACCAACATTGTCTCCAAAGAAAACAAATGACTGGTCTGCAACTTTATCTGCATTCTACTCTAGTAGTCTCTCAGTGAATGGATCCAAAAGATCGGAGAAACGTGTCAAAAGCTATGTCAAAGTCCAAAACAGCGGATAACAAGATAAAAATCAAAATCCCGAAAAGTGAAGACTTCGAAGCCAACATGCATCAAAGCGGCCAGATAGAAACAAGCTAGACCATCAAAACTTCGGGAAAGCCAGAAATGTTAAAACCAAAGGGTTTAAATAAATTTGTTTTCGTTCAAGGCAAAAAGAAAGTACAGCTCCGAGACGTCGTTGAAGTGTTATTAGAACGCTGGCACGCAAAAGCCCATGGAAACCAAGTATACTCGCACAAAATGAGACCCAGAACAAAGAATGATCAACATACTTTCAGATTAAAAAAAAAAAAAAAAAAAAAAACAAAGGAAAGAAATTCAAGACACGTTAATGACAAAACGCAGATAGATGGCATAAAAAGGTAAGCATTTAATGAAAAATAATATATAAGAAGGACCAAACTCGAAAAAAAAGACCCACCGGCAAAAGACGGCTCCATGACTAAAGCTCAGACCTGCCCACCTCATTACCACGAAAGCCAGATCTTTCGGCCCCTGCATCGTTTATCATGAAGCTCAATAAAACGAAGCGTAAATAGAAGCGGAAACGGAACGGTCAAGAGAAGAGAAAATACAAAGTAGGTTGAAGGGAGGCCAGAATTTCTGCGTCAAGGAAGGAATCCATGCCTGACCGGGTCCTCCACACAACCTTTTTTCAGGACCCAAGTCGCAAAATCGAGATGGGTGTCCTTTGGAAGGCCTTTAAATACCAGAGAGAGGTTAAAAAGGGTGGAAGGAGGAAGCCGAGAGAGATGAGAGGGGCAGAAGGGGAAGAGAAGGTTAAAATCCACAAAATAAAAATAAAGGCTACAAATCACGAAAGAGGGCAAAAGCGGCTGCATGTCATCCTCTTTTTTCCCCTCTCCCCCGACGTCGTTTTCTATGAAAGCGGAACAGAAAAGAGTAACCCGGGGAAGCAATCAAGCTGCTTCGAACCCGCCATTGCCATTCGCAAACGCTTCATCTCTCCGGTTGGTGGCTTCCCATTAAGAATTTTATCAACAGATGTGCACCCATGATGGAGGCCTCTCTCTCTCTCTCTCTCTCTCTCTCTCTCCCTCTCTCTCCGGACTCGGGAGTCAGAAGCCAGGACCTAACCCAGTACAGATAATAATATTTATTATCAATAATAAAAGGGTATATCTTTTATTTCCCTCCTGTGGACCCACCATTCTCGTCTCCTCCTTCACATAATATTGTTCAACAGCAATTTTGTTTCTTCTTCGCCGTTGTTCTTTTTTCTCTTCCAATTCTATCGTCTCTCGATCCTTAGGCCAGTCTCGACTCCCTCCCCATTTCAATCCTCATACGGGCATGCACTTAATAATATATAATGATATTGTTCCCCATGCGCCGCTACCCACCTCCATACTTATTCAATCCCACTTTCTCCCACGTATATATAATATGCGAACAGGAAGGAGTTCCCCTTCTTTCCGTTCTCACTGTTTCTAACTCAGGCGAGATCAAATGCAGCTTAATTAATTTGCTTCCGGAATTACACATGGAAACCTGCATGTAACGTCTAACACAGAAGGAATCTTTTCTAGTTTTCATTGACCACGGCCGACGAGGTTGGCTGGCGAGTTGCAGCAACAAATAGAACCGCCACGTTCCCCAACAGTGCTGCTGCTTTGCCGATTCACTCTACAATAGTCTCCTCTCAATTATACTGCTGGGTGGGGTCCTTAATTTCTGCCTAACCCAAAAGTGAATCGAGAATCTAGCTAGGGACAGAGTGACCCACTCCATGAATCCGTTTAAATTCTGGATCCCACGTCCACCACCGCATGGATGATGGACCCACCCTCCCCTGAAAGGACCACCCGCATTTTGTTTCGGTACTTGGGACTCGAGACTCGGATGAAAATTGACCAACGTACCTGAGGGGGCAATTGAGCCTATTCTATCCATGTATTAGTCTAGTCTGGTTTGAAATGATACTGATCAGTTTCTGCTGAAAACGATGAAAGATGAGATAGTGAGGAAATTATACAAAGCTAGAAAAGTGATAAGAAGGGGATATCTTCAATCATTCACGGGGAGGCGAGTCAGTGGGAGCATTTGCCGAAGATGCTCCCTTTCCTTTAAATCCCATCTTCTACTACGCCATCCCGAAAAGGGAAAGCATCTCTGGTTCGGCGACGGGGACAGCGACTAATGCATATCCGTCTAACCCATTTACGAGTTTAATCTGTGCGCCGTCGAAGTTCATATTTAGGCCTCCGCCTCCGCCTCCGTCCCTCACTGTTATGCATTTCCTTGAATCACACATGTAATCTCTGAAAAAATAAATGCTCTTCTTCGAGGTCGCGCGTCACGGTCTCCTCTTCTCTTTTCCAAGGCTACGGGGACCGCCAAAAATAATAGAATTGGATTCAGAGTTTGGAGTGGAGGAAGTGGGACGCGTGAAAAAAATACTGCTGGCTGCTGCTTAAAGAAAAGTTATTATTCTTTGCTCTCAAATCTCAATGGTGGGTTGTTCACTGGAAACTATAGCTTATAAATAAAATATTCGCCTTTCTATTACAAAGACAAGCTTGCCGCTTGCCAATGAATAAATCAAGAGTGGCATTGAATCTATAGAGGGTGGGACCAATAAAAAAAGGCACCACCCTTTTATCTTTTCTTTCATGCTACACTTCTCATGTCTCTCTCTTTTTTTTTTTTTTTTTTTTTTTTTTTTAATTTATTCCTGTTTTTTTATGAGAAAAAAAGATTGGTTTATGGAAGAGTGAATCCAATGCTAGCGCTATATATAGGTGGTACCTAGCTTGTAGCTTGTAGCTACACCTTGGGATACACGAGCTAATTAATTAATGTATATGCTTCTTAAGTAGTTATTAATTAGACAAGTTAAGATGAATTATTTTTTTCATGTAGAATTCATCCAAGATAAGCAAAGTTGACTTGTGAGGTTAAAAGAGGTAATCCCCATACATCAAACCAATGAATGGGGGAACAAGTGGCGCACAGACTTTGGGGGATGACCACCCCATGGTTTAAGATAATGACATGCTAATGTCTCCTTTAGGGGTTGCCATATATATATATATATATATATTATGCTTTATCCCCAAAATTATACTGCTGCTGATTTTGGGACCACTCCAGCAAGCAGTATTAGTACTACTCAACCGCCCTTACCTAACTTAGAACATGGGAAACTTAATTGGTTGAATAGGAAGGAGTCTTCTTTTTTTCTAAGTTGCCTTATCTAAAACATACATGATGTTAATTGGAGTCCCTCCTTTTTCTTACAAGTCCATGAAGTCGGCACCGCCCGGTAAAATACATCACTCGTAAATGTTGTCTACTTTGCCATAATTATTAACAAAGAAGAAAAAGATGATGATGATGATGATGACAAATATAGAGAATATACACTATTTCGTGTGAAATAACCTACTTTGATGATAATATTAGCATTTATTCACTACAACATCCCACTTGCTTTTTCTTAATTATGTATACTAACCATTGTTACTAACTCATTAACTCATCCATCCTTATTTAAAACCAACCGGACCCATCTTCACGAGCCCCATAGTCCATCTTCGATCACCTCATATTCTCATTCTATTTTTCGTCTTTTTTCCCCTCACTCTTTGGGGTGGGAATCGGGTCGGGTTTTTTTTTTGGGTAACCCTAACTCGGGTACGGTCAAGATGGGATTAAGGAATCGAAAATGGGTTTGTCGAGTTTGGGCGGTCCGGTCGGGGTCGGCCGGAATTGGAGGAAAACCAACAGAATAGGGTTTCGGGTTCGGGTTTTGTAAATTAAATCTAAATTAACCTCCGTTTTAAGTAAGGTCCAAGTAATTAATTAAGTTGTATTTTATCTTGGTACATTTTAAAAGTTGCCTCACTGATTGGAGAGAGCAACCGATAGCGATTAGCGAGATAGCATCCATTGTTGATTCTGATTAAGTACATATCTCCATTATTTAAGCCATTTAAAAAGCGTCCCAACAATCATTTGAGATAATTCACCACAACGTCAATGGGCTCATGATGGAAAAAGACAAGAAGGAAAAGAATAAAAAAGTGCTAGTAATTAAGTAATTAAATATTAAAATAAAATAAACAGTCTCCGGCCCTCTTTATCTAATGCCTCCGCTTTATTGACACTGATTGAAGTGAATTAATAATGAGAAATTAGGATCTGCTAATGAAAGTTACTCCTATCTATATGACTGGCCCATCTAATCGAGGACGTTTTTTATTATTTTTTATTATTATCCGTTTTTGACACGTCGCACAAGTCACAACCTCTCCTGGCGTGTACTCGGAAATCTGGCATCACATTCTGAAACTTTTTTTTTTTTTTTTTTTTTTAAAATTAATTATTTTTTTATTTGCGAATTGAAAGGAGTTGTGGGCCTTTCACGTTTGTCTCTGTTTATAGTGAACCGGTCTGAGTCAATAGGAATCGGACTGGCCGGTTTGATTTGGTTTTTAAAACACTGCTAATATCATCATTTAATTAAAAGTATCTATTATTATTGTTACTTTAGCTACTAGTGACATCAAAGGGCAGAAATGGTGATTGAGTGAGGATGGCCATGGTCCCCAAACTTGCAATAAGACAGGGAAGGAGGAGAGAGCAGTGTGGTTGCACGTGTCAGTTTGTGTAGATGATTTATGTAGTTTTGCGTAGGTCCTCATTTGGGACCCGGATCCGCTGGCCACAGCCATTTGTGGCCAGCGTACGCACGGCCAATGGCGGAGCGCCCAGGCACGAGGTGCCCGTGTGGCGCTCCCCCATGCGCGGATCTGGGTCTCAATTGGGTCGTTCAAAAAAAAAAAAAAAAAATTAAACCGGCCAAAAATCCGGTTCGGCGCACGTCCTGACACTAATCATCCTCTAACCCTATACTACGTATAATTACAACTCTGTACCATCTTTTGCACAACTCTATACCATTGGAGCATTTTTTTTGTGTGGTCTAACAACCCTTTACTACGATTAGTAATAACTCTGTACCAGCCTTTGGATAACTATATACCATTACAGTTTTTTTTTTTTTTTTTTTATCTAATTTTTTGGTGGTCTAACAACTATATACTACGTATAGTTACAACTCTGTACCATCCTTTGCACAACTCTATACCATTGGAGCATTTTTTTTGTGAGGTCAAACGACCCTTTACTACGTATAGTTACAACTCTGTACCATCCTTTGCACAACTCTATACCATTGGAGCATTTTTTTTGTGTGGTCTAACAACCCTTTACTACGTTTAGTTACAACTTTGTACCATCCTTTGCACAACTCTATACCATTGGAGCATTTTTTTTTGTGGTCTACCAACTATATACTACGTTTAGGACCAACTCTATACCAGCCTTTTGGACAACTATATACTACGTTGGTACACAACTCTGTACTAACATTCGTATAACTATATACCATTCTAAGGCAACCTTTGCAGCCGCATGCGCTAAAGGTAGTGCCATCCTTTTGATGCGTCGCGCGGAGCCGGACGTCGCGCCGAGCCGGATTTTTGACCGGTTTAATTTTGTTTTTTTTGTCTCTTGAGCGACCGGTTGAGACCAGATCAGCGCATGGTGGGGCCGCGACGGGCACCTCGTGCACTGGCTCCGCCATTGTCAGCGTCCGTGGCCACAAATGGTTGTGGCCGGCCGGATCCGGGTCCGGGGGACCCGGATCCGCCGGCCACGACCATTTGTGGCCAGCCAGACGCGACACCAATGGCGGAGCGCCCACGCGACGGATGCCCGCGCGGCGCTCCACCATGCGCCGATCCGGTCTCAACCGGTCGCGTCGCTCAACAAAAAAAAAAAAAATTTTAAAACAGCCAAAAATCCCGTTCTACAAGATGTCCGGGTTAAGAACATTTTCATCTTCCGCCCATCCCTCTTCTTCTCTCATCTTCTCTCATCTCCATTTAATGTAATGGTATATAGTTGTACAAATGATGGTAAAGAGTTGTAACTAAAATTAGTACATAGTTGTCAAAGAACCAAAAAATAATTGATAAATATTTGGTAAATAGTTGTCGAAAGGATGGTACAGACTTGAAACTATACATAGTATTGTGTTAGTATATAGTTGTTACCAAAAGTAGTATATAGTTGTTAGACAATAAAAAAAAAAAACTCTAATGGTAAATAGTTGTCCACAGGTTGGTACAGAGTTGGTACCAAAAGTAGTATATAGTTATTAGACAATAAAAAAAAAATACTCTAAAGGTATATAGTTGTCCAAAGGCTGGTACAGAGTAGGTACCAAAAGTAGTAGATAGTTGTTAGACAACAAAAAAAAATACTCTAATGGTATATAGTTGTCCAAAGGATGGTACAGAGTTGGTACCAAATGTAGTATATAGTTGTTAGACCACAAAAAAAAAACCTCTAATGGTATAGATTTGTGCAAAGGATAGTACAGAGTTGGAACTATACATAGTAAAGGGTTAGAGGATGATAAGAGTCGAAAAAAGATGCCGACCGACCAGCGCTCGATGGCACTACCGCGGCAAAGGATGGCACTACCTTAAAAGCATACCGCAGTTGTTGCCTTAGAATGGTATATAGTTATACGAATGTTAGTACAGAGTTGTGTACCAACGTAGTATATAGTTGTCCAAAAGGCTGGTATAGAGTTGGTCCTAAACGTAGTATATAGTTGGTAGACCACAAAAAAAAATGCTCCAATGGTATAGAGTTGTGCAAAGGATGGTACAAAGTTGTAACTATACGTAGTATATAGTTGTTAGACAAAAAAAAAATTAGACAAAAAAAAAAAAAAAACTGTAATGGTATATAGTTGTCCAAAGGCTGGTACAGAGTTGTTACTAAATGTAGTATATAGTTGTTAAACCACAAAAAAAAAATGCTCCAATGGTATAGAGTTGTGCAAAGGATGGTACAGAGTTGTAACTATACGTAGTATATAGTTGTTAGACCACAAAAAAATTAGACAAAAAAATACTGTTCTTAACCCGGACGTGCGCCGAACCGGATTTTCGGCCGGTTTAAAATTTTTTTTTTTTTGGTCTGTTGAACGACCCGGTTGAGACCCGGATCCGCGCATGGTGGAGCGCCGCACGGGCATCCGGTGCGTGGGCGCTCCGCCATTGGCCGTGCGTACGCTGGCCATAAAAGGCTGTGGCCAGCGGATCCGGGTCCCCTCATTTGGACGCAGAAGTGGATGGTGTCAACTCAATTGTCCAAACGATACCGGATTGCTGATGTGAAACTCATCCTCCAAGTCGATAAGGAAATGACGTAACACTGTCAAAATCAGGCCGATGCCCATTATGAAATTATCTTTCACTTGATCCAACAAATTCTTTGACGACTACAGTTAATCTTCGTAGCCCAAGTAATCTTCGTAGCCCAAACTGAATTTAGGCGAAACAATTGGAATGGACCGGCTCAGGTATTATTGCTGGAAGCCCATTCATTTCACCTGATCCAAAAGTACTGTGTCTCCCGTTTTGGTCGGGTTGGACCAATGTATGCTTCAGCTATTGAAATATATATATATATATATATATATATATATATATATATATATTATACCCTATAATTACATGTATATTTAATATCTCTATAGGTAATAATTAAGACAAAAGAAGTGCTTTAGTTGTGTTGATTCACAGTGAACCTGACCGAGTTTGGGCTCCAGTTTCTCAGTTTTCTGGCTCAATTGGGGTCGAACCGGTCGGTCCGTTTAGGTTTTTAAACACCTCCCAAATCCCAAACCATGTAATAAATCAACCATATTTGTTAATCGATCGGCGTCTGATGTAAACTAGAAATACTTATTTAAGTTAAAAAACACCTTTTCTATATGAGGATTAATGTCATTAATTCATAAGCCCAGATTCGCCATTTCAAGAGTGGAGTTAAAAAAGTGAAAATTACTTCATTACTTCACCATTATTTGCCAGCTCGAGTTGTGATAGAAAAGGACCGGAAAAAAAAAAAAAAAAAAAAAAAAAGTGGAAAGAAGAACTGATTAATGGATCAGTTATCATTCTGTTTTTTTTTTCTCTGCTTTCCCACGATTTGATTAGACGGTCAAGGGCACAGCCAAATGATGGAGGAATCTTGGACTAGTTAATTAATACATTTGCGAAAACAATCATAGATTCATATATATCCTCCCTAATTTCCACCATCCCGCTCGTGCACTCGACTCGACCCTGTCCTTCTGAACCTTTTTCTTCCCCAATCACCGACCTGACGGCCACGTGAAGGCTATTAATCCGATCGACTTCGTTATCTCCCGCCGGCGGCCCTGCCGGATGTACGTTACTACGACCACCACCGCATGGTCTGATCTGATGATCTGATGATGCTTGACGACGAATTAAACGAGAATCAGAAGGCACGTGCCCCCTCCTTTTAATAATCCCCCACCCCCTTCATTAATGATTAAACAACCCCGCAGAAAGAGGGGGTAAAATCCCAGAGCAGAAAAAGAGACAGGCTGCGGGCTTCCCTCCCCTTCCCGTCACCGTCCTTGATTCAGGGCGACTTGTTCTCCACTCGGACGGCAAAACCCTAGACTTATCTTCCCTTAAAAGAGAAAGGAAGCAGAGGATTTGGTAGTCACCACGTTAACATTTTGTATAAACAATAACACGTAGAGTGGCCTGATGCGGAGGGGGAGGGTTTGTCGACGGTCAAGATATCACACTCGATCGTAAAAATTAAGGCGGGCAAGTGGGGGTGGGGTAGGCAGGTGCAGGCAGTCAGGCAGGTGATGTGGCCGACACAGGCTAGTACATGAAGGCCCTCAAAAGCCAGACATTTTACGGACCCTAATCTCAAAACAGGCAACCGTGGTCCCTACTCCCTGTAACACGCCTCAAAAAGAAAAGAGAAAGAGATAAGAGAGTAAGGACTCTGAGGAGGAGTGTGATTCTACTTTCTACAGTCTTCGATCTCTTCCCTGTTTTGTTTGACTATTAATTTTCTTCTAACGCAAGGTTGGCTTTGCAGGAATCGCCATGTGATCTGCAGTCATTTATGAGTTTTGTGTCTGTGATATAATTAATTACTTAGTCGCTTAATCTGGTCAAACTTTGGTCAAGGTAACGAGGGGGGAGGGAAGATGCATGGGGGGCCCCTTTTCTGGGCGCCGAAAGCTACAAGACAGCCATCATCCAAAGCCGTAACCCACCGAGGGGGAGCCCTACAGTACTACTCCCCAAGTGAAAAGACCCTGATTTTAGAATTTGAATTGCCGCTGCTGATCAGGAAAAGCAAAGAAAGAGAGAGAAAGAGTGAAAGACTACATCTCTTTGAAAAGTTACGGGGAGGAAAATTAAAGAAAGAGATCGAAGACGGTGCTTTGTTGTTCCTTCCTGTATTGCGTTCTTAACTTGTTATATATATATATATAAATATATTCTTACCACTGCAGGCATCTGCTGCAAAGCAACAAAAAACGATCTCTGAAACTATTTTGTCTCTTACCATCCGCACAAAAGTTGCCTCTCTTTCAATTTTTTTCAATGGGTTTCGTCTCGATCTTCCTCCTCCTTTTTGTAATTTTCTCCGCCACGTACGTATTAGACACAAACTCAGAGTACTGTCATATATATGTACGTATGTGTCACTGACTTTTGGACCGATCCATCGTGTACAGGGTTCACAAACGAGCCTCCTTCTCTTTCTTTAATATGATATCCGACTCATACTCGACGCGGCAAACCCATCTCTACGTCTTCATATGTTCAATGTTCTTAATTAACTCATAAGATCACTGAGATTGCCGCATGCACCCTTCTTAATTATAAAGAACTACATATATATATATTACTTAATCCTTATTTAATTTGTAGCATGCAGGAGCGGTTTTCAAAAACCTTGTCTAGCCAATAGGATAGTGCAAAAGAAGATGTTCTAATTACAATATTAATGGTGGCAAAAACAAGAAGAAGAGTGAGATATATATATAGAATCTGATGGGGGCTCTTCATATTGATAAAAGTGAAACATAAAGACATGTTTTTCTCTTTTTTCCTTTCTTTCTTTCTTCCGGTTTTTTTTTTTTCCCTTCCCTCTCCTAGCTAGCTCCTAAAGTTTCATTTACTGATCATACAAATGGAGTCAGTAAATAGTAAAAAAAAAGATGATAACAACCTAGTCTTTTCTGTTAGTCTGTCAGTGCAGCTCCCTGTCGCAAAGTCAGTTCATATCATCTGTTCACGTAAGTAGCAAAATGGTCCAAACAATCATGTCCTCCATACGCCCACCCAAGATTCGCTTCCCCTTCCATCACTCCATACCGAAAATGGGTGTCTGGAAAAGATTAGGTTTCGCAGCTTGGAAGCCATGAATGGACGGTGCGACCCAACTGCCATACACGGAACCATGATCATAACTACCTGGTACAGTGACGGGAGTGGCGAAAGGGATGGATGCGTGGTGGTTGTCGATATGCTGCTGCTGCTGCTGCTGCTGCGGCTGTTGATGGATCATCCCACCACCAACGCCACCACCACTCAAGAACCCACTCCCGCTCTGATGACTAATCGACGAAGCCGTCGAGAAATCCATGCTCAGACTCTGAAACCCGGACGTGGAAACGAAGCCGGAGGTGGAGGCGGTCGTACTGCAGGTACTGTTGTTCTTGCTATCGCTCTGCGACGGGTTCTGTAATGCCAGTAGGGACCAGTAGTCGTGGTAGTCCGTCTTGATGGGTAATGCAAAGTTGAGAGACGACGAAGAGTGAGACCCGAAACTGTCTTCGACCTGTTTTGCCTCTATCATCTTGTTGTCGGACGAAGAAGAAGATGATTCCGAAGCTTTGGCTTTGTTACTAGTTATGCCTCCGATGGGGAGATTGCTGCTGGCGATGCTTTTCACGTCGTAACGGCTCATGTCGAAGTTGGTCACAGCGTTTAAGCCTCGGAATTTGATAGCGGCGATGTCGTAGGCTTCTGCTGCTTCCTCTTGGGTGCCTGCAGATACAAACCCCAAAAGAAATATTAACAGATCGATTAATTACTAGATACATTCTACTCTGCCACTAAAGCCAATTGTTCTACATACTGAAAGTTCCCAGGTAGAGATCCTTGTTCCCAGCAACTCGCCCAATGCGTGCCTGCCAGCGACCATGCTGGTGGTGTCTGCTTAAATTATAAATAAATAAGTACCCAGAATTTTTTTCCCTTAGAATTCCACACCAGAACAAATTAATTACAAGGCAAAGGATTTTATAAGTTCACGACCAACAAAAATTAGAGGAATGATATAAAAGTTCCATGATAAAATACCTTGTGACTCCTCTATAAATGGAAGCGCCTCTAGAAAATCCGCTGCTTTTCCTGTTAGTTAAGTCGAGGGGAATGCAGAAAATGGGTCAGAAACAAACAGGTGAAGACAAGGGAGTAGTCTTTATTGATCATCGAGCAAAAAGGACAAATGCTAAGAAGAGGAGATACAGGGACCGTACCTCCTAAGAGACGCTACGAACTCTTGCCTAGTCATGTTCTTCATTTCTTCGAGTTCCTTCTCGTAGTTGGAGATCTTCATAAAAATTACCACGGAACCATTTTTTTTTTTTTTTTTAGCATCTTTAGCATATCTACATTGACAAAATTAAATTGGGAAGAAGAAGAAGAAACAAATTCATCATAAATTCCAGGTCTCACCGGAAAGTTGGTCGTGGTGGTCGGACCCCAGTACTTGAGAGCTGCGAGATCGTAAGCCCTGGCCGCCTTTTCTTCTTTATCATAACCACCTGAATAAGAACAGGATCTTACTTTAGAGACAATTACAACGGAATGAAGAATATTGAACAGTGAACCCTGAACATTCAATCATCGATTGGTCCATTGAAATTTACTCAAACACACTTTCATTTTCCATCGGGGGAAAAAACTGAAAAAGTTGAAACTCACCCAAGTAGACTGAAAAAAAGAGGACGAGAGCGAGCATTCGTTAATCACATGCCACGAGGAAAGGCAAAGAAAAATGTCAGAAACAGCCAGTAATCATTTTCCGGGCGTATGTTAGCCCACAAAGCGGAAAAAACTTAGGATGTACCGAGGAGGAGGAGGTGGTAACGTTAGGTTGTACCTTGTCTTCCCTTCCGGCTCTGGCCTTCTCTCCGGCAGCTGTTGTCCCACAAATGGGCCTCGTATCTCCCCGTCCACCTGTGCCTGCACGGCGTCGCCGATTGAAACGACCGGCATTTTAGCCCCATACGAAAGAAAATTAAACCTAGAAGAGAGAAGGCGACGGGATTCGATGATTTTTATTTTTACCTGGTGACTCCGCGATATATGGAGGTTCTCTGACCGAAGGTGTCCACGGTCTTCTTGGTCTCGGAGAGAGGCGCCGCCGCGGGGGAGGCCACGGGCTTGTCGGCGTCGCTGCGGAGGAAGCCGGCGGCGATGTTCTTCAGCTCGGACTCGTATAAGGCGGCGTCGGATTCGGGAGGCACCGTCGACACGGCAGATCCACCGCCGAGGAAGTCCTCCAGCTTGGGACCCAATTCCAGGATGGAGAGGTCGGTGGCGCCAGCGGTGCCGCTGCTTTCTTCCACTCTCTCCATCAAACCGCCGCCTAAAGCACAACCAACTCATCAATTGCATATCGAAAACAACAACAACAACAACAACAGGTAAAAGAAAAAAAAAAAGGAAAAAAAAAAAAAGAGATGCTTAATTCGAAACTCACTGTGCGGGGAGTTGAAGGCGTGGAGGAGGGAGAGGTTGGAGGGGTGCTGATTGGAGAGGGAGAAGGAGAGCCAGGGGAGGGAAGTATCCATGGTTGGGGAATTCGAGGGAATGCAGGCCGGGGGCTGAGTTGGGGGGAAAAAGAAAAGGAGATCTGAAAGAAGAAGAAGAACAGAGATGGAAAATGGAGACGGACATGGGGTGGGAGGGGAGAGGGAGATATAGAGGGGCAGAGGCGCGGGTATCGAGGCATGGAGGTGTTTTAAAAATAAATGAAGGGAGAGAGGAACTGTGGCAAGTGGACGCTTTTCATCGGCTACCCTTGGCGGTCTTGACCAGGTATATATTATATATATATATATATATATATATATATATATATATATATAGATATATATATATATATATATATATATATATATATATATATATAGATATATATATATATATATATATATATATATATATATATATATATATATATATATATATATATATATATATATATATATATATATATATATATATATATATATATATATATATAATATATATATATATACATTATAGATATAGAGATGGTCGATAGATATATATAGATATAGGATATATATATATATGGATATATATTGGGAGGGTGAGGGCCACAGGGATAGAATCACAAGAGATTAGAGAGAGAGACGGAGACGGAAAAAGACGAGGTATTCTGTTCTGGCCTTCTGGGACGTAGAGCGAGAGACGAATTAAAGAGTACAGCAGAGAGAGAGAGAGCCGGAGTGGTGTCCGGAGAGGGGGAGCAAGAGGGAAAGACGGGGACACGTGGACCCACAGAAAAAGGGCTAGAATCATGACATGGCCGCTCCTAGAGTACGGAGACGGATTGCCAGGTGGCAACGTGGAGTCGTGACTACGGGACCTACTGGTTATAATGTTGGGTCCAGGGTCGGACCCTTCCCCCGCTCGGGCGCTTCGTTCTGTGGTGCGCATATTAGGGAAGGATAAAGAAATGATGCACCTCTCCGAGGCAGATTCATTTCGTCACGTACGTACGATTCTCGTTAGTTACGGCCTTCACTCTCGTCTCTCGTGTGGCACTGATGACGGACCACGGAGACCGGTGAGGGTACCGGGCGCGCCCAGACATGAAGAATGCATTAATCACCAAGTACTACGAATATGTAAAAAGTCTAAAATTTTCGTCCTCACCTGTTCACAATATGTTATCGTACTATGATACAATTCATAATTTATTAGAGAATTTAAGTATTTTCATTATTTCATGTATAAATGATTATTATATCCATTTTTTTCAGTTTATTCTTAAATTTGGCATTTCTTGATTTTATTGGATATCATCTGGTAACGTAGAAACATATATATGACGTCCTACTTGGATATACTTTTATTTTAGTTATTGCCGGATAGATTATGCCTGTATTTATAGTTCACATGTAGAAAAACATTGCATGTCTTTATGAAGTTGCCAAATTAGTTTGGATCATGTTGTAGCAAAATGACATTCATACTTCTTGATGTAAATGAATTTGTACTAATAATCGTCCACATTTAATCTGGTGCTTGATTGCATCAGAGATCTAAACTCAACAGTAGTAGTACTGGATAGGCAGAGAGCCATGTCACACCTAAGTTAACTTGGTCATACAATATGTCAATGTAAGAATATATTTTGCTTATTTGTAAATTTTGCTTATTCGTAACGTTACATATATCATAGATTTCAGTTTCACCGCACGTATGACCAACCATTAAATGAAGAACACCACAGGTCACGGAGAGGTCATTCAATGTTATAAATAATCAATATTGACATTAATTACAGGGTTTTGATTCTTCAACTTAACATGAAGAGAGAGAGAGAAAGAGAGAGCAAATGAGAGAGAGAGCAGATGAGAGCAGATGAGAGCAGATGAGAGAGAGAGAGAGAGAGCAGATGAGAGAGAGAGAGAGAGAGCAGATGAGAGAGAGAGAGAGAGCAAATGAGAGAGAGAGAGAGAGCAGATGAGAGAGAGAGAGAGCAAATGAGACAGAGGGGTTAGAAGAGTGGAATGTTATATATCGAACTCACGAGTCACATGAAGCCAGTGACTCTTTGAGTTCTGAGGTAGGTTTCATCCTGAAACTGCATTATACAGCACTCGGCCCTCGCTTCGTAGCAACGTAAAAAGAACGGAAGCAGAGATGAAGCGAGCGAAGCCAAGTGTAATTCCAAGTCACTAAATAACACACCACGTAGACGACATTATTTCATCTTGGGCACGTCGACGACATTATTTGATCTTTGGCACGTCGACGACATTATTTGATATTCGGCTGCATGCATGGACATGTGTAACCGTAACGTTGAGTGTAAGGAAGTCCCACGCCATGCCCCCCCCTCCCTCTACCTTCCCCCATCTTCACACCTTTTCAGCTGCCTGCTGCAACTTGTTTTCTACTTGTCGTCTTCCTTTCTTCACGCGTCTACAGGGCTAGCTCCTTCTCTCCCACATTTTACTGAACCTCTGTCCACATAAAACAATTCACGTAATATTGTATTCGCGCCACGAGGGACTTCTTTCTCTCTCTCTCTCTCTCTCTCTCTCTCTCTCTCTCATTTCTCTCTCTCTCTCTCTCATTTTACTCTCTCTCTCTCTCTCTCTCATTTTTATATATATATCTCTCTCTCTTTCTCTCATTTTTCTCTCTCTCTCTCTCTCATTTTCTCTCTCTCTATCTCTCGTTTTGCTCTCTCTCTATATCTCTCTCATTTGCTCTCTCTCATTTCTCTCTCTCTCTCTCTCTCTCTCATTTGCTCTCTCTCTCTCTCTCTCATTTGCTCTCTCTCATTTGCTCTCTCTCATTTGCTCTCTCTCTCTCTCTCTCTCTCATTTGCTCTCTCTCATTTGCTCTCTCTCATTTGCTCTCTCTCTCTCTCTCTCTCATTTGCCCTCTCTCATTTGCTCTCTATCTCTCTCTATTAGTCATCCTATTCGGTAAACGCAACAGGGAACGTCCCAGACAAGTCCGGTCATCTGGGTTGGTGAGTTCTTCCGGAATTTTCCCAGATCCATGGCTAGCGGCACGTTCCGGTCATCTGGGTTATGCAGCTGGTTTTTACGGCTACCAGGAAACAGAAAAAGAGTAAAAAGGACCATGTTGTCGATTTGTTTAAGGGCTTAAGCGAGTAAAAATACAGGGGGAACTTAGAACTTGGCCTGGCACTGGCAGGATGTGAACACAGAACGCTCAGAACAGAAGAAAGAAAAGAAGAAGAAAGGGAGCTAGAAATCGGCGGCGACGGAGAGCTGCTGTCCGTGTTGGCTTGGCCATCGTAATTCAAGCGCCTTTGTCGACGGTCAAACCCACGAAGACTTTAAAACCCAAAAGATAAGGGGAAAAAAGAAAAGCTTGCGGTCACAGTCAGTAACGAATCATTCCTCACGTTGGCTCCCAATTGTTTACAGCTTCTCAATCTCATATTTAATACAGTGCTCTCAAAGAAGACGATAATTGAGAGCGCAAACGGCTGTGACTAGGAAGGATTCGAGGTTAAAGAATAGACGGGGTTTTGGAAGGATCTCGGGCCATTTTTTTTATATAGACTCGGACTCCCTCCCCCCTGCGGTGCACGTGCCTAGGGAAAAGGGGCGGACCGGCAGAGAGAAGAACGGGTTCCCGCCGGCCGCAACGCGTGGATGACGGAGCCCCCTACGACTCGGATTAGGGTTGGTGGAGTTTGGCTCCGCTGTCGGCTTCCACGTGTGGGTGGAGGAATGTAGTCCGTCAAACTGCACGTGCACTCGTGTGGAGGAGAGGGCACATCATTAGTTTTATTATATATAGGGCGTATGCGACGCATGGGTTTGGCTTTTGAAAACCGGCCATTTGGCTGTATTATTATATTAAACCAGGCTTTTGAAGATAATCAACAGGAAGAATCCGTAACACTATGTATGTGTTGTATATACACGTACTTGATTCAACACTTGCGTCTCTTGTTTTGGGCCGTGAGTACTTCTAATTTTGATTTTGTGGGCTTTTTGGTGAAGATGGATCGTCCTAAAGAGCAGGGGCCCATGTTTGTCTGGCCTTCCTGAGTTAGGATCAGTTACACAGAGAAGACAAGAATTTGTGTCCTTTTCTTTATTTTTTATTTCGTAATATATGCATATATGATCACAAAATAATATTGAAAATTATAATAAAATTGAAACTTGCAAATTAAGAGAAATTAGAAACTGTTAAAACTGGGAAATCGCTGGACGACGGAGAACCAATTATTAATTGCTGTGGTCATCTTCTTTTAATTCACACAGATCGAGATAAGTGGGAGCTTAATTAATTAATTTCTTCTCTTAATTTTTGTTAGTAAAATGTTGTTATATATATGAATCCACACACCATCCAGAGGTCCGGACCATGAATCTCGTCTCATCGATGAGCGAGATTCAATGTTTATAGCTCAGAAGAAAGAGATATATATTAAAGAGAAATTCTAGCTAGCTAGTGTGATTGAAAAGCAGTACTGGTCGATCGGTCTTGGAGCCCTCTTGGGAGTGCTCTTCCGCCTGCTCTTTCGTCCGCTTCCGGGCTTTGAGCTGCTACGTACATATATGCTTCGACCACCTGGGCTTTCTCCGGTACTACTACCGCTCTTCCGCACCCCTTACTCATCATCATCATCATCATTTCCTCATCATCAAAGTCCACTTCCTTGATAATATTCTTCCTCGGCCTCCCCCTCTTCTTCCCCTTGTTCATGCCCTTAATTATGATCCGCACGCGGGTACTCTTGATCATCAGTCATCTTGGGAAGGTACTTTTTTCGATTCCAGAAGTACTCTCCTGCTCCGCCTTCCTCTGTTTCTAGTTCTTCTGCGGCCTCCATGACCTGGCTAGCTAGCTAGAGGCATGTGAGTGTGGACATTTAATTAATGATCCTCGCGGCTACTGCCTAAATCCGGTAAAGGAAATTGAACTGTGGTGGCCGGGAAGGTGGAAACGAGCGAGGGTTATCCATCTCTGTTCTCTTCGAACCATGAATTAATGGCGTGGACGGTAGATTAATGCACGTAGCTCGCATTAAATATCACTCATGTTTAAGAAAATGAGGTGGACAGCACTCGTCCCCTGTGCAATTTACTGCAAAAAGAGATTGCCGGAGCCGTCAAAGGCATAACCTCCCTTTCAATCGGAAAATTCCCAATGGAATAATTAAGTTCCGGTAGCTAGTCTTCTTTCTCTAATGGATCAAGTAAAATTCAGAGTCGATCCACAGGGTAGGGTACGTAAATTAATTATATGTGTTCTCATGTTTCATTAACATACACACACACACATATATATTTCAGCAAATTGAAAATATGATGAAGAATAAATTCAATGACAAAGGTGAACATATAGATACATAAATATATATACAAAAAAGAGAAAAGCATTAATTAAGCTAGTGTAAAAGGATTAATAATACATATATGTTACATGCTACAACCAATTTCGTGATTTCGTGCCGCTAAGCCATGATCCCCAGATGGTTTCCAAGGGGTGCAAGCCAGAACCCAGTCGAGCCCTTCGACTCCCCATCTCCTCTTGATGTTTCCCAACTGTGCCGGGGGTGGGAACTTTAAATTTCTAACCGGAGAAGGGCATTTAGAGGAGTAAGAAGAAGAAGAAGAAGAAGAAGAATAAGAGGAGGACGAAGAAGTAGAAAAACGAGGTGAGGAGAAAGAATCCCCATCGTACATCCACAATCCGGAACTATCAGGAGAGCTTTCGACGTTGTGAGGTTTCCTGCTCTTCTTCCAAAACCGATTCTTCTTCTTCCAACCTGGTTTTGACGGTGGCGTGTGGCGCTGCTCCTTGGCGAGGATGGAGCTCAGTATTGCAGGGGGAGGGCTCAGAGGTGGCAGTGGACAACTTTCCTCTGCCACCACGACCTTGGGCTGTCCGGGCCGAGCTTCCCATTCAAAAGGGACTTGTGACCCAGCTCCATCCAGGTAGTAGACTCTAGAAGAGAAGCCCTTTGAATCTTCTGATCTGGAGAGTATCCTGCTTGCGAAGACTTCTTCCCCTTGAAGCAGAGACAATATTGAGGAGGGTCGATTGTTGGTATAGCAGGAGATCACTTTGACGTTGTTTGTCATCATTTTTCACAAGAAAATCAATGCTAGCAGGTGGATTGTGTTCTAGATGGTATCAATAGTGTTATATGCAGCTTGGTGTGGGAACTAAGACTGGTACAACTGTATATAAAGAAGAAGGAAAAGACTTTCAGAAAATTAAGCTGATTGATCTATGTGTGCTGAAGATGATAGCAGGATTGCTTCGAAAATATTGAGTCTGGCAAGAGGCCTAGCTCTACGGTGTTATATATATATATAGACTTTGGTATAATCCGGGTCTGCTGGGGATTGCAGGGGAGGATGGGGTGCATGATCCGTTATAGCAGGCTACTCAAGCTTTTATTATATATATATATGTACCGAGTAGTAGTAGTAGTACATCAAATAATAGCTAGCTCTTGCTTCTCTACTTCTCCTAATTGCCACTTTCCTTTGATAAGAAGGCCACGCTAAGCACCTCAATGGTATTAGTCGGTGTTACATATTTCCATGTACGTACGTATATATATATATATATATATATATATATATATACATATGTATTAACGGAACGCGCGGCATGTTGTGAAAAAAGAAGAAGAAGAAGAAGTTGAACACTGAGTTACAAGTCGCCGCCCCCAAGTGCTTCCTTCCAGCCATTGACGTACGGTTGACTGGAGAGCAGATGTCGGTGATGTTCTTGTGCTTGCTCTGGTTTAGAATTAGGTTGATTGACTTGGAAGTTCGAATTTATGAGCCACGTACGACCATAAAAATAATTTTTCCAATCTTCCTTGTTTTCTACGTGGCGAATATGGAGAAAACTTACAGACAGGTTCGGAAAGGGAAGCCATACACGAAAGAGGAATTAGGATGGATGTGCACAAGGGTACTCGATCGTACTGGAACTTATTGCGAAATTTCTGACATCTATATATGAAAGGTTATAACTTAAGTCGTCAATTGTTCAATCTAACTATATAAATTAAAGTATTAATTACATATTAACTGGTTGAATTTGGTGCATGCATGTAGTGAGTGATCTTCAACGCAACGCTAGCTAGTTAATGAAAGATATCATTGATAGTACTAGATCTTGTGAGTAATTAAGCAAATAATTCAGTTCCAATTACCTTAATTGAATAGCAGTTACAAATAATTGATCAATTAATAATATTTAAACACTTTTTTAGCAGATTTGTTTGGTCTAGCCGCAATGGGGCCGTTCCTCTTCTTTCATATGAAAATATTTGATTCTTATTGGAACTGGCTCAATGTAAAATTCTTCGGTTGTGTGTGGAAGTAGAATTTTCCGTATTTCATATCCGTTCTGAAACAAACTGGGTAACGAGATAATATTAATTTGCTGCCTTACATAGGAATAGTTTTCTAAATTCCAAGTAGATGAAATAACTGAAAACTTTTCAAATTGGAATTAAAAAGGTACGAACGAGTTCGAGCTTTGCCGCTATGAATTTACATACATCAATTAATTTAGAGTTACACTTCTGTGTAAAATGATGATACATAATTTTACATACACATGGCCAAGCGTACGTGTTCAAGAGTTTCTAATCATACAGACCTAACATAGCTCCAGTAAAATCCCAAGGATTGCAACCCCAAAGCAAATTTAGCCTTCCAAACCCGGTCTTCTTCGTAGGGTGTTCCAATTTTCGCCGGAACGCCGCCTCCGGCAATGTCGACACCGGAGACGGACTGCCCGCAGAGAAAGAAGACGACGAAGATGTGGAGCAGGTCGGAGACCCAGGGGAATCCCCCTCGGAGCTCCACAACTGGGCGCTATCAGCTTCCGAGCCGGTTTCGCTTGGGCACTCGCTTATCTTATTCTTGCTTGCTGGGCATCTCTTCCCCTTCCTTTTCCAGAACCGGAGAGCCCCCCGGTTCAGACCGGCGTTCGGCTTTGTGTCCCTGTCCTGGGCAAGCCTCGAACTCAGTATCGCCGGCGGAGGACTCAGTGGCGGCAGCATGGCTGGTTTCTGGGTAACTTTCGGCGTTCCGGGTTGTACCTCCCATTTGAAGGGAACTTCCCCGACGCCACGGTAGTAGATCCTGGAAGAGAAGCCCCTGCTGCTATCCCTGGAAAGAATCCTGTTGAGGAAGACTTCTTGACCTTCAAGCAGAGAGATTGCACGATGATTGTCAGTGATCTCCTCCGGGTAAACTTCGTTGATCTCGTTCAGAACTCGAACATCTTTGGGAACCTTCATCGATCTTCTCTAAACTAGCGCTGACTGATGCGTTTGATGTGTAAATATTGTGTCTTAATGGCTGATTGCTGATGAGTGGGCCGCAGGAAGATGTTTATATAGAGAATTTGGTGAAGGAATTATGTTGTATTGATGTCTAGCTACTTGTTGCATGTCCTTATGTCCCTTATATCGGAAGCATACAACCTTTGTTGGGCGGCTGTATAACAAGCTTGCCGCCCTTCACCGCAGAGGATTCTGGACTCGTTGAAGAGAGACTTCTTCCTCAATTCATTTTGAAAAGCTCCAGGCTGATAATTAAGGAATTTCATGAAGTGTTGAATCCTAGATTGCTTGCCCTTGCCTTTGGCTTAGGTTCGTCATCCCCTGTACTGTAATCTGCGACATTTGATTGCAGACTTATCTTGAATTTCACCCTAATCAACAGAAGGTGGAGTCTGGAGTGTAAAAATTGTCTACTGGGTGCTATTTCTCTGTTGAAAAACTGTTGCATCAAGTTAGCTTCACATGTCACCAGCAAAAATACTCGGCCCCCTAATCGCGTTACTGTGTCTATAGCACAAGATCGTAAGGATGTCAACTTGACTAATTTAGTACAGCAATGTCTACCGGGTAGTCTTTCATAAGGATGTCCACTGGGTAGTCTTTCTTATTTAAGGTAGCATTTCTTTTAATGCTTCTAATAAGATGAAAAGTAAAGAAATTAAGTGTACGACACAAATTAAAAAATCAAGGTAATTTGTGATATCATTGATAAAGAATAAGAGTGTGATATCATTTCCAAAGGCAGGCTTTCCAACTGCCCTTTAAATTACCAAAATACTCGTTTGCACGATCTTGGAAATATTTCTAGTGAAATATTAACATGTGTTACTTACTGTCGGAGGAGATAGCAAAAAAACAAAAAAAAAAAAACAAGAAAAGTCTAACCTGGAAAAAGCAAACCTGAGACTCCACAAGTCTTTACATCCTTTGCGGAGGAACAAATTCTAAACGTAGTCAACAGAGGTACCACCATCTACAATAATCATATATCAGAATACATAATACTGCGAGGAAGAATTCCCAATTAGTACTACCATCAGTCCATTACATATGATCTAAACCAATTGCATGAAATCATGAGTCTGGCTTGGATCCAAATTCTTCGATGGTTTTTGTAGCAAGTGTCAATACATCCACAAATGCGCTGAATGATGCTCTTAGAAATCTAGACTCCACAGCTTCAAAATGGCTGACATGCATATAAAACATGTAAGAGTTACATTTTAGAGGTAGCCAAAATGATCCTTATCAATATAATATTGAAACAAAGGCTTTAAATTTGCTGAAAAATGGAAGAGATAGATGATACCCAGAGTTCCTAGTGTATTTTTTTTTAACAAAAGTGTTATTTTATCGGGCAATCTTGTTTCCTTTCATAAAATTGACTATATTCACAATGCATGACGCCACCCTCATGCACCGAGTTGAACCCACCCAAAACCTCGGAACATGAACTCCCAATTTTCCCCAAATTGGTATCTGCACCTCTCATGCTGTCAAAATCCTTTGACATAGCACGGCTGCCCCATCAACTAGTGCCACACTTCTAAGGACATGGTCCTATGAGATCACTGACAGATTAGGTGTACATGAGCAAGACTGATATGGTGGCCCTTAGAGTGAAATTTCTTTAATTCCACCTAATATGAACAAGAAAAAGTAAAGACTCACATTGATAGCCTTCCAGCAGAAATAGACATTTGCCTCTTTACTTTGTCTGGTTGCAACTGCAATAGAAGACAGTGTAAGAAAAATAAGCTCAGCCCAAAATGCTAAATGATGCTAATCTTTTGATGTCCACTGTATCTCACAGTAAAATAATAACGTTCATAAAAATTGTAGGCAAATACATACCTCTTTATCAACAGCTAAAGCTGAATATACAATAGAAGCAGTCTCTTGGGATCCATAATCAACATCCAAGTCACTGAAGACGAAATTATATTAAAACAAATAACATCATAACCTCCTAAAACATGTACCACAGAAATATACAGTTCAATGATCAATATAAAACAGCAAGTGAAAAACAAACTCTATTTTGATAGTAGAATTAAGACCAGACTAGGCAGTCAATATATTCTGTATTTTTTAATCATGTGGCAAATTTCACAAATACGTGGAGACAAGTTTTTAATGATGGTGAAAAGTCACATTCACATGGATACTTCTATGTTTGTACTGGCATCTCTTGCAAATATTGGTTCATAAATCACAATCTCCATCTCGCTGCTACTCCACTGAAAGCAATGCTCATTTTCACTGCAAACTTTCTACCATAACTTGCTCTGCAAGTAAAGCCCCTTCCACTCCTTGTGATAGTGACAACGACAACTAATGAGTCACATAAATATTAGATTGAAATTTCATAGGCAGCAACATCACTCTTCCTAAGTCATATGCAGCTCTTTCTTTTCATTTTTTGATGCTTGGTTATCTAAAT
The DNA here is from genome assembly GCA_019845555.1 of Aristolochia fimbriata. NCBI lineage: Eukaryota > Viridiplantae > Streptophyta > Magnoliopsida > Piperales > Aristolochiaceae > Aristolochia > Aristolochia fimbriata. The sequence continues at coordinate 5,224,588 of CM034078.1, forward strand.
TTCTACTGAATAATTTCTTGTTCTTGAAGCTAGTCTCTGATTCTGCACAGTATGTTGGTAACTTGGTATAGGTTTGAGACACTGAGCTACCATTGACCAAGATCAAATTACATGTGATTCAAATGAACATACAATCTTGCCAAGACAAATGCATTTATTTCCCCAACGATAGACAACATCATGGAGGACAAATCAGTTGGAGAACCTGAGAAGCAGAAACCTAAAATCTCATCTCTGGGTCTTCCCCTGAAAGCTAGTAAGTTTTCACATGTAAAAGACAGTCTTTTCCAGGATACTGATTAAACACTCAAGTATCTAGTTTCATTCATTCCAAGAGAAGTAGGAGACTCATCAAACACTCGAGTATCTTGAATTCATTTAGGCAAAAAAAAAACAAGAATTTTCTCTCCTTTTTTAAGTTTCAGCATGTCAAAATTTCTTATTTTATCAATCCAACTTTTCAGCTGTCCCTCACATATTTTTATTTTATCTATAAGAAAATGCCTGCCTATAAATGAGCTATAATAAAATAGAATCGGGAACAAGAACTGCAAGAAAGAACACAAATATTGCTGACAACTTGATCGATATAACCTGTACAACCTCGCAAGCTAAGAAGCACAGGAACGAACTTTAACAAGTAACGACAAACAACTTACAATGTGTTCAAAGAAAGTACCCGAACTTAAATCAACCCAACTATCATAAGAAATAAGTATTTACGAACTACATTAGTAATAAAGTAAACAATTTCATTTTTCCAAGAGAGGACTTACCAGGTAAATTCCCATTGAGAAGCGTTAGTCTTTCCATCTACTAAATCGGAGATTGGAGGTGCAACCTCCATCTGAAATGCAGAGAGAGCAGAGAGTTAAACATGACTACAGAGTCGAATAGCCGTAATCGAACAAAACCATTGAGAATGACTAGTTATTATACCCCAAAAAATACGGTCGAGAAAGACTAGAAAAAATTCCAAAACTTCAGCGGAATTGTTACCGACTGTTAAAACTGAAAAGCCCTAGAGATTGGCGCTAATTTCTACGAAGGGTCGGGGACAGAAAGCAGCAAACAGAGAGAGAAAATAAAATTAATTTAAAAAAAAACAAAAATTCTCCGCGAAACTACGGTCAAGGTTATCTTTTTTCACTGGAAAATGAACAGCGCAATATCCATAGACAACTCAAATTTAAGACATTTGCAAAACAAAATAGCTCACAGAAACTAAACCTAGAAAAAGAGAACTACGCCCACAGCCATTTCCGACTTCAACAAAACCTAAACAAGCGAAAAAAAAAAAAAATGCTGACGGCACGGAGCTGAAGAAAGAAAATGTCACTGAAAAGAAAAAATGACGACGCTCAAACTTGGCACTCGGCTACAGCCTACGAGATACTCACCGAGCCACAGAAGAGGTGAGGAAGATAGCGCCTAGGAGAGAAGCTCTGGAACTTTGATTCGGCTAGGAGGGAAGAGAGAAGAGAGCGTCGATAAACACTACCGTCTGCAGAGGACGAGAATACAACGCCGGGATGCTCCCGAACTTTTACTTAAGGGGTCTCTGGGAGAGGTTTTAAACTTTTAAAGTTTAAACCTTAAACATGGTTTATATAAGAGTCAGCAAACATAAAGGAATCCCGACTCAGCTCGCGACTCGGCCTATACGTGAACCAGTTCAATAGAATCAATACTAAGCCACCCTGATCTAATGATTACCACATCCTTGCTTGGATTGGCAATTTTCAACTATTAAGCACTGGAATGAAATTTTTTTACTAGTTTATGTGAACGATAATTTTACCTATTTATCAATTTAAGCAATAACCAATAACCATCATCCTATTGTGAGCATTAAAATTATACACAAATAACACTACTGAAAGTATCATTTAAAGAGTACAAATGAATCATGGTCACATATTAATCGTAAAATAAACTAAGAGTTAAGTCGTAGAAAAGAAGAAAATGCGTGGAACTGACGAGGTCACAAATGACGACTATTCTTTCATTTGTTGTAGGTCACACTCTCATTCTGTTGCAGGAGAGAACACGAGATCGTTTCCCATGTTTGGGCGTGGTTTTGAAACTCGAGAAGAAAAAAAAAAACGCAAATCTCTAAAACGGTAATTTTCGAACACGGCTCTATCTAGTAGTTAGCTATGCAAGGCAAAAGAAGAACTTGAACAGGATTCTACATCTTCCAAGGACACATAACATAAGCCATTCCCAGTGGGAAAGGATCCATCAACTGTTGGCCTAAGATTGAACAATAATGCAAAAGCAACCGTTTTACAAGTTCAAAAGTACACATTTTGTACAAGGATCTGTCATCTTCTTATCGTAGTAGACTCTGCCACAACATAGTGGCATCATCAAAGTTAGCGACAGAACCATCTCTTCAGCTGTGGTCGTCTGGCAAAGCCTGACAAAGGGCCTCTGATGACTAGTTGGCCAAAGCATGTACAATAAATAGGATAGTACGAAGCTGACCTGAGATTTCATAGAGCCTGCACAGGAAACGAGGTTAGTCGAGAACTAGGAACGAAAGAACACTAAAGCTAAATTTCGAGGATTGTCTAAAGCTTATGTTGGCCCATTTATACTGAACTCTGTAATGGAACATTAAGAAATGTAGCTAATAAAAGTTTCAACGGGTAAGTACCTCTGTTGCACCTGGAAGAATTTGAACCCCTGTTAGGACCTAGATGGTTATTCACTCTTCTGAAAATTTTAACACTCATCAATTATGGTCATATAAAATATTGTTGTAAAACAAGAGAGAATGTGGTTGCATTACCTAGGTTTCTAAGACTTAGAGAGATGTTTAGACATAATAGATGCCTGCAAAAAGAACTTGGATCAGTATGCCCTCACACAGACGATAAAAACTGACACTAGACACTAGATATATTTAATAAAAATGAAAGACAACTTGAATTGCCAAAATGTCATAAGGGTAAATCCAGCCATAAATACAACTCTGCTCTCACAATCATGGTTACTTGCTGAGTCGACCTGCCTCACACGAGTCAATTGTTTCGGGACTGGGCAGGTCAGGCCAGGGTTCAGTTTTACCCTTTTAAAGATGGTGAGTCCACACCCCCAATCCAACTCAGAAAATCGGGACCCCAATATGCAAATCCGTGCTCTTAACACACTTATGATACATGAACCGAAGCATTAAACCAGATTGCATCTCAAAGTGCACTGTTTTGGTGGATTCTAGCATCCAATCAACCAGGTTGACACCATTAGTCATAAGAATCAACCAGGCTACACCACTACGGATAAGTGTTATAATGCTTTCAATAAAACTGGACCAACAATAGATGCAAGATGGTGTGTGGACTATGTCACAGTATAAAATTGAAACTCAATTACTGTGATGGTTGATCAAACAAATTTCCAGTACAATTCAGCTCAAAAGCAGAAATATTTATTCCTTTTAGAAATTTAAAAGCTTAAATGCTTGGAAGCAAAGTTGGCCATAAAATATGTGGCATTAAGAACTAAGTTACCATGATTGAAATTCTCAATGCATACAGAAAGATATCTTGCCACAGTACAGAAGTAAAGGCATATCAAACATGAGCTAGATTTTTTATTTATCCATCAACATTCCCAACACCACAATATTCATGTACTGCCTGTCGAAAGAGGCTCCATGAATTAACCATAGGCTGCCAATCTTTAGGTTCTTTCTCTTCTTTGGATGTGGATGATTCAAGTCACTCCCAAATATGAATGATTGCATTATTAAGATGTAGGAGCAAATGTAAAAGGCACAGCTGCAATTGTACTTCAAGCCAATACAATCAGCTACCAGAAAAATAAATAAAACTAGCAAAACTATGTTTATACGAGACCTGCTCTTGGATGATGCTTTGCGCCTCAACAAGTTGAGCTTCAAGCTCTAGCTCCCTCTCAGTTGCCTCAGAACTAACCTCCGCTCCCTTCTGAGCATCTTGAAGTTGTACCATTCTCTCCTATAGAGAATGAAGAACAAGTGCATATAATGGTAAGATTTAACAAAAGGTGGAAATGAAATCCAAAAACATTTGCTTTTCTCCAGCAAGAGGGAAGCGAAAATAAAAACTAAAGGAAAATTGCAAACTATTAGAAGAAAATTTTAGATGTATGAATCTATCAATATATACTCAAAAATATTTCAAAAATACGTATGCACCCAAAAAATTTCAAATATATCAAGAACCATTATAAAACAGTATTTGCAATAATGACTACAAAATCTCTTATTAAAAACATTACATAATACTTCTGGTGTACTTTATTGACACTCTTGTCCCCAAAAAGGACTTTCATGTGGCCATCTAGGCTAATCGAGTAAGACTGTCATGGTGGATTTTCATCAGACATAGTTGAACTTTAAATTTAGACCATATTCTGATAATTAGCAAGATCCATTTCTGAAACCAGTTGCCCATCAGGCTTCCATGTTGTTTTCAATCAAAGGTAATACACATGATTGTAACCCAAACATCGAGCTATTCCTGATTCTTTCCCTTTTCCATTATAAAGACAGTGTAAAGAGGAATCCATGCTAACCTTAATGGAGGCCATCTTAGTTCGAAGGCTTTCTTCAATTTGATCTCTAGCCATGTGAAAGGGTAAGTCGAAGACATCCTGAAGATGGTCAGCAATTTGCCAAACAGCCAACACAATGTCAACCAAAATGGCTCAAAAACAATCTTTCCACTTTTCAGAAGCAAACGGAACCGGTTTAATGCATAGTCCGTACCGTCTTTCCTCCCAGTGGAGACTGAGGGGGCTCTATATCATGTTTTTCATTCATTGAAGAAATCTGCTTTGGTAGCCCAGTTGGAGCATTTAGAAGGTCACGTACTTCCATCTGAAAGAGGGCAATTGCAAAAACATACCATAATGTTCACAAGTATTTATTCACAGAACTAAGGCATAAGTTTGAAATGTAATTTGAACCAAAAATTACAACAAATCAGTGAATTTTCCTCCCCATTACAACAAATCAGTGAATTTCCCTCCCCTCATATGTTAAGCTAAAAGCTTCATTGATAAGATGGTCAAAGAAAGGGAGGCACCAAAACACTGCAAAAGTATTACTCTTCGCAATGCCACATGTGCAGTTTGCACAGAGCACTATCATAAGTATAACCTACTAAAGACCCTCCGGACAAACTTCATTTCTTATGTTATTCTTTTCAATTGTTAGACAAATTTCATTAGCATTCTCAAACAAGTGTCAGAGGCATGATCTTTGACTCCATGCCCAACATTGAGCACGGGTAAAATGGGAGCAAATTTTTCAGCTTTACCGCAGCACTAAAGCCTTTAGCACAGCTCAAACAGGATATTGTCACATTAATACAAAAAGGCTTGAAGGGGGGTCACCCAGCATTTGGCATGCCAAATGACTGAATGAATGGGAGCTATGATGAGATGTATGCCAACCCAACACTGAGATACAACTATGATGAGAATGGTGTTAACGATGAATCATAATCCACCTCTCATAAGACAATCAAAGAAATTCAAAAAATGCTACCACCACCAGTACGGTCACTATTATCTTAGATCCATCAACACTAGCATTATGGCAGATACATTCTAATTGCAATTTGATTCCAGGAATAACCTACTAGAACTAGAGATGCAACAAAAGGAATGTAACCCCTCATCAACCTGACACCAAACAAATTTGTTCTAGGAAACAATTGCAAGTTCATTTAAGATTTGTCATACATTTTAACACATTATCATATACATGGAAAGACAAATGTATTTTAAGTTAATTCGTACACTAAAACATGAATTATGAAAACTACAATAGTTTCTATAAAGTATGAATTACACATACACTTCAACCACAATAACTTGAATTATGCATACATTTCAATCACAGTAGTTTCTAATTAAAGTATGAATTATGTAAACCATTTACAGAACAATTCTATTCACTTCCATGAAGTGGGATTGAGATCATAGTTGTGTAAATGGTGTTGATTATACTTTAGTATTTCTTTGAGGCTGTCCATTGAATCCTGCGAGTTAAACAATGTCTGTGCTATGTCTCAGTACTAGTGATTGAAGCATGGAGATAGGAACTTGAAACAAAAAGTTTTCGCAAACATTGATATCAATGCGCATATCCTCCATTTTCGCAAACATTGATATTAATGAGCATATCCTCCTCCATTCAAACCGCACTTTATGTAGGTCAATAAATACCTATATGAAGAACATCATCAAACCTGTAAGGAACGCAATGAAGCTCTTAAATCCCCATTTTCTGCCATTAGTTCCTGCTTCTTCGCCTCGTATGCATCTGCCTGCAGTCAAACAGTTTTAAACAAAGACCTATTAAGACTAATATTGAGTACACTTACCCAGAACACCTTGTTCTCAGAACCAAAGATACATACTAGACAGCTCTCTCCCCAGCCCACCCAAGTCCACCCCACCCCATTCTGAGTTGATAGCTTTCTTTCATGGAATCGAAGCAATTCTCCGCAGAATAATCTCTTGCAAGGCCAAAGGGCACTCAGCTTTTCTCAAGAACTAAAGAAACGGTTTTGATGCTCCTACCAACCAAGTTGGAGAGGGTATACATGGATCTAGTTGATCTGTAGCCCCCAATTTGTCTCATGGAATTGAAATTTAAGGGAAGCTAAACCTAAAGAAGTCAGCAAGCCAGCTGATAATAATCCTCCACAGCCGGGAGAAGAGGATAAAAAACGGGGATCTTGGCCGTTAGTCACACTCTGATCTCACAGTCTGATTTGTTGACCATAGTTTACATTTTTGAAATTGTGAAAGTTTTATTGTCGACGAGTGTTCAATGCTTGTCTTGTTGGTGTGGAGAACATTGGGAGTATGATGCTAAAGAATAATCCAGTTTCAAGTAAATTTATTGTAGCATTCTTTGCAGATGCTTGAGAAAGTGGAGTGATTCACCACCATGTCGTACAATGTAACTCTCAACCTCTTTTACGAGGCACAGGGCTTGTTCTCCCTAGTTTATTTATCATGGAGTCATAGAAAATACTAATTAGAAAATATTGTTAAAAAGTATCCCTTACAATCATCTTATAAAAATCACTGTCAGCCTTTTTTCCATTCCAAGTTCCACGTTGCCGTCCTTCTTTCTGTCATGAATAGGAAAAAAGACCTTAGTCATGCAGAGTTAATTGGCCTTTCCTACAAACCAAACTGATCAGCACCTGAAGCAAATTCATTATCTCCATCCCTGATCTGGATTCCTTCTTTTTTTCCATCAACACTTGATTTAGTCTCTCCTGACAAAGAACAAATATAATCCCTCAGTTAGAACACCTGATACCTTGTAATACAAATTGCCTCTGTCGCTACCCATTATTTAGAATTTTCCACCATTTCGAATTTTCAGTGATGGGGGCAAGAATTAAATTACCTGCAACTTTACATACTCCTTTTCTCTTTTCTTCATTTCATGTAACTGTTGAGTTCGAACTTGCTTTTGAAACACAGATCAATGTCAGTCGATGTTAAGATGGCATTGAACATTGAAAAAGATTTCATCAAAGCACGAGATAAGCAAATAGAAAATTGATAAATACATGTATTGCATCATCATCATAACTTCCACCAGCACCATCTTTCTCATTATACGTTTAGAGAGTTCCAAGAGTAATAAAAATACATGAAAGAACAGCATTTAGGTAATTCAAATCACCAAATAAAGGATGTGTAGTGAGAACATCCACCCCATATAGCTATACCTGATTACCGATGACCATTTTCTGAAACTCGTCCCTTTCTTGCTGGAGCTTTTCAATTTGAGCCTTGAATGCTGCTGTAGCTTTAGCCTCCTGTTAATATGAAATTTCAATGTAGTTATACTAAAGTCTGTAAGCTTTAAAAATGACTGCATTGGAAGCAAATAATAAACAATTTGGCAGACCGTGCGTGTCATGGTTGCTATTTCTCGTTCTTTTGCAGCAATTTGTGCCTCTAGTCTCTCAATCTTTCCTTCTAATCTTGATATGTCAGACTGTAGCCTGAAACAAGAAAAGGGTAAAACATACTAGTGTGACATGTATAATTTTGTTAAGTTTCTGGTAAATCAAGTTAAGAGTAGCAGATTAGATAAATACGGAATAGAAATAATAATTCACTGGACATTAGATAAATACTCGGACATCAGCTGAAATCTTAAGTCTCAGAATTCTAGATCATTACTGAAAAATGAAAATTCACCTCTGCCTCTGCTCATTAGTTGACTCCTTAAATTCCATATCTCGCTGCCTTTGTTGTAGCAATGAATAAATGCAGTTACAGGTACGTGCAATTGAAACCTTATAACAACAGAAAACAGAAAATAATAAGTCACAAACTGAAAAGAGACGACTAGAGCCACTCCTATCCAGTCGTAGAGAACAAATAAACGAACGATGAACCAAAGCAAAAGGATCATGATCTCACCGGATCATTGGCAAAGAGATCAAGTGACGCCGGAAAACCATACGTAACCAGCGTCTGATTCAGATACTTAGTACAATGTTCTAAATTTCCGACATCAGCAAAAGCATACTCCCTGAAATATCTCAAAATCAGAATTCTGGAAACAATAAACAAAAAGATGATCCTACGTTGAAATGTAATGGACCCAAAGTGTCGAGATCTCTCGACAAAGAAGGACATTCTCACCCGAATCCGAGCCCGGGATGCATATTCGATGTCTGCATCGGCGGAAACCGAGTCATTATCACAAATGGAGAAGGAAAAGGCGAACGCGCGGAAGGTTAATGAAAAGAAATATAAATGCGAATAAGTTTACGCATTCGGAAAAATACCGTACCGTTAAATTGAAGGTGAGATCTGTTGCAGACATCTTGTGAGAGAAGTATGCAGGCGGAGATGAAAATGGCGGAAGACTTCGTCCCAAAATTTGAAAATTTTAGGCGAAAGTTTAAGAGGATGAGGGGGTGTCGTTTAGGCCAATACACGACTCACGAGGTGCAGGCGTGGGCGCCTTCCAGCTCCCGAAGCGGGCTGAGCACGTGTTAACGTTAAACGGTGTATGATGGCGGGATTAAGGTGAAATTACAGTAAAGTAGTGTTCACCTGGCCACCAATCGAGCGCGGGTTTAAAACTTAAAAAAAAGATTCCCCAGCAATGTGGTTTTGAACCAATACTTTAAAAATCATACCGGCAATCGAACCAATGGTATGTCAGGATTTCGTTGAACCCGGTTAGACTCGGTGGACTAATTGTTCAACCATAGAATATTATACCTTCTAATTTGTATATATTTAATATTTCTATAGGTAAGAAGACAAAAAAAAAAAAACATTAGTAGTGCTATTACTATAGTGAACTGGACCGAGTCAATTAGAACCAGGCTATCCTCCACTTCTGGTTCAATGCGATTGGATTGCCCAGTTCGGTCCGGTTTTTAAAACACTGATTAGAACTCTTAAGCGGGAATATTAGTAAGTTCGTTAATTTAGCCGGTCTAGCCTGCTAAAAGAGCAAAATATCAACAAAATATGCAAGGTGTGCATGGTTATTATTCACATAGGTTCATATGGTTCACCCACTAATCAAAAGACACACTTGCTCAATTAACGAACCGTAACCCAGGGCCCTTTCCTTTTCGGTTAGGTTGCTTAGGTTCTAAGTTAAAGGGTTGTGTATACAACATGTGTACTCACAAGTCATAAAAGGATTTCTCGATTGACCGCGACCATGGCCTCTTGTGCTTTCCCGCTCCTTCCTCGATCCGGCACTTGATCTCTCCCCCAATAGGAAGCGGCGGAAGATAATCAACGGTACAGGATAAAAACACAACCCTGTTTCGGATCGAGGTCTCATCGAACGGTTAGCAAGTCCTCGAGGTTGCTATAAAAGAAGCTAGATACGGAGGCCAGCGCATTGAAAAGTTGAATCTACCTCAATCGTCTTCTCGTCTCTCGGGCAATCCTCTTCTTCCGTCTTCGAAAAGTTTCAGACCGGAGGAAATCAAGATGTCTGGCCGTGGAAAGGGAGGCAAGGGTTTGGGAAAGGGAGGTGCCAAGCGTCACAGGAAGGTCCTTCGGGATAACATTCAGGGTATTACCAAGCCTGCTATTCGTCGTCTCGCCCGTCGTGGAGGCGTGAAACGTATCAGCGGTCTTATCTACGAGGAGACCAGGGGCGTCCTCAAGATCTTTCTCGAGAATGTTATTCGCGATGCTGTGACCTACACAGAGCACGCCAGGAGGAAGACTGTCACGGCGATGGATGTCGTCTATGCGCTGAAGCGCCAGGGCAGGACCTTGTACGGTTTTGGTGGTTGATTTGGAGCTATTGTGGATCTAGGGTTTCGGTGGCTCTGTTGGGTTTGTAAAGAAAGGAGAGTTCACCATTCACCAGTTGAATTTGCCGTTAGTGTTATGAAAACTTTAGAGATTAGTTTTTTTTCTTTTGGTTTGTTTGTTACTATCTTTTCTCTTTTCTTGAGCTAGGGTTACGGATACCGCGACATACCGATTCGCGGTATTTAGAGGTAGGCAGACTGATTATCGGTGAAATTGAATGGAAATTGTAACACTTGTTTCCATAATGTGAAATTCAATTTAGTGTATTTTGTTCCTTTTGATATCGGATTTGTTACTAATTGAAAACCTTACGCTAATGTCTCCCTTGTCTGTGTTCTTGATGTTTTTGGTGATCTCAACGAGAAAAGTTTGTTTTAGCTTGCAAGCTTCTTCTGAGTTTTGATTAATCTGCGATTGTAGCTACCTTTTTGAATATTTCTCAACTTTTTCAACTTGTTAGCCTTCAATCATTGGAAATGTTTTCCATACTTTTTAATGGAGCAAAGCCCTAAGTTCTCATGTATCAGCTTTTGGTGAATATGACTGCCAGACGAATGTGGTTCTACGAGCCCAGATTTCAGAACTCTGGTCTGGTGTCTTTAGCGATTGATGGACGGCGTTGTAACGTAGTGTTCTGTGGCCTGATGCAATGGGCTTTTGACGTCCACAGCTTCGTTGTTGGGCTTTTTTTCTTTCGCGGGTCAAAAGTCTTGTCGCATGTAATCTGGGGCTCTGCTTGTATTTGGCGGGAAACTTGATTTAGTGCTATTTAATAACGCGGGAATGTTGTGAGTCGACGTCTTTGGACATTCCACCGAGTTGGCTGTCGCAAATTTGACGTCGTTAAAAATGGTTTCTAATCTTTATGAGTTTATTATATTGTTATGTACGATAATCGTGGGGTTAGATATCAATTAGTATTAGTTGTTTACGATAATAAAAAAGTTTATTTTTGTGGTCGCTGAACTACTTTCATTTGAATCAGGATAACAAAAATAATTAACATAATAATTTTAGATTTTTTTTATTTTTATTTTGGAAGAATGGGCTCTTTTGGAAGAACGACTTTTGGACGCCCAAGTAGCAACGGGCCTATCGCTTTGATAAATTTAATGTGATGGGTGGTGTTATATACTTTTTCTGGATTAGGTAATTTTTTGAAGGGAGGAAATATAGCGCTTTACCTGGAATTATAAAAATGAAATTATAAAATAAAGATCTCGATTCCACGGATGACATTTAAAAAAAAAAAATAAAAAAAAAAAAAGAAGAGAAAATCAATGTTTGGTCGATAAACACACTTTGAAGTTAAAAACACGAGACCCATTCATCTTTTTCTATGATCCCCTTTTGGTAGTGGGCATAAAAGAATTTTATGATTTCTCTTTTGGGCACTTTTATCTGCATAATTCGTACGTGCCTCTTTTAGTAGTCCTAAATGAATTTATTATCAATAATTTTACCTGTTCATTTTAAACACAATGTCATCTGACTCATAAAACTAATTTTAAAGGGCCACATCAGTATGTTCAATTGGTGAACATATTAATTAACATCCCTGTTAGTGCGATGACAAGAAGAGGATACCCCCCTCAATGGCTGTGAGACATAATAAGGTTTCCTCTGTCTTTCTCTTTTGAGGTGGATTTTTCTTAATATAGTACTTAAAATTACTATATATTTTATGACCAATTTTAATTTTTAATTTTTACATGAAGCCCTTTATTCTTCGTTCCTCCAATTTTTTCCAGACTTTTTATGGAGAGAATGGAGGAGAGGCCCGCCATGGCTCCAGGAGTATGGGACAGCCAGGCCGGGCCTCTCCTCTTCCCTTGCCCCACTGCCCATCTGCCTCATATTTGATATATCTAGTCCAGTCCAGCCTCCCACTTTCTATGTCCCTTTGTCGAGGTCTAGTTCTAAAGAAAAACGTACATATAAAGGGTGAGATAGGTGAGACACATCCCAACCGATTCCTTTAACATTAGAATAAAAAATAAAAAATAAAACAACGTGAGGATAATTTATTAAACTGTCAAATACGTACAACAGTTTCAGATTACCAATCTCTTCCTCGAATATTTATTTTAAAACTTCCAAGTGGAATTATACATCCAAATCTCAACATATATTTGCTCAATTCCAGATCCCAAATGCAGCAAAAAAAAAAAACAAACGTGTAAGTGGATGTCAGAAAAAAATAACAGTCGTCGTCACCATCATCGTCGGGTGGGTGGACATTTGGAGCTTTGTATGACATCTTTTTCCTCCGCTCAAATGATCTGGGACAGACAGAACAACAAGATTTGAAGGCAAGCTGTTCGAAGAAAATCCCCCCACTCTCACGCAGTCGCCCCTCATCACGCTTCCCGTGTTTGTTTCTGCTTGTGCTCCCTGCTTAGAAGGTCGCGACCCGGGTGGGAGAGGGACAATCGCCGAACCATCACATGGGATGTCAACTCCTCCGAAGCCAGATTCTTTCGTCCCTTCCTCCCCATATCTGAAAACGTAGAACTTTTTCCGACCCGTAATATCCCATCCGAGGTCACCTCCGCAGGAACCACCCAACGATTAAAAGACGAAGATCTTCAATAAATTCACCGACTACATTACAAAGGAACCCAGTCACGTCGCCATTAATTTCAACTCCTTTCCCTCTCTTTCATCTGTCTTCGACCATTTTTTTTTTTTCTGATCAACCGAAGGACAAGAGAGAAGACAAACATAGAAAACCAAGATAATTGAAGAAAACCCAGTATCCGAGACGCCTCCGCACGACAGGTTCCGGACCCCTGGAAGAAATCCGGACACATGCCGGCCTGCGCGTCTGATGAAGGACTGGAACCTCCATTGCTAAGCTAACAAGAGTAACAGCAATTTTCTGAAAAAAAAAAAACAAAAAAAAAAAACAGAGTAACAGCAACGGCTCCCGATCCCCCGCCATTAATGAAAAGCGGAAGGGTTGCGTGGGAAATGGAGTTGGCTGGATCCTTTTCTATTTCCGTCCGGGATCATTCATTCTTCTCGCGATTGGAGAGAGAGAAGGGGGGATTGTTTGTCTCTTTCTCTATCGACTCTGGCCTCTGTAACGCTCAGCCTCTGGAGCTACTACTCCTGACCTCTCTGCTCCCGCGGTTTTCTTTTTCTATTCAAAATTTATAGTTCCGTGTCGGACCTTTTCCATTCCCAAGATCGGATCGGATACCGAATGAATATCGGGAGGATCGGGACCCTCCGTTTTAATTTGGGAATTGAATCTTCTTCCCGTTTGCCGTAGTACGCTCGACTCCCGAGTTCCCGACGGCCGGTTGGTGGTACACGGCCGTAATTTCGTCAGACTTCGAACTCGACATCCGTAAAAAATGGAATTTCGCATCGTTTTCGAATTTTTACGCTTTTCCCTCCCGGTTTTTGTCTCGGTTTTAGCTGTTTAGGTTTCCGGGGCGTCCGTCGCTCTCGTGCCCCGCGCGCGTGGCGGCGACACCCACCCACCGGTCGTTCACGGCCCTCTCCTCCTCCGCGCGGCGGAACCGGCTCAGCCCCGTGATTTCCGATACGCATCTCGATTTTATGACCTTGTCGACGTCCTCCGCCTTGTTCTTGGACTGGGCCGCCGAGCAGGAGGCGCGGTGGCCTGTTACGGACTTCCGGCAGCTATCGCCGACGATCTTCTCGGAGGGGAGGTACAGCAGATCCGACGGCCTGAAATCGCTCCAGCGCGGATGGGGATTGGCGGACGCCGCCGCCGAGTCCGAGATGACGATCCTGTGCTCGAATCGGTCGCGGTCGGTCGCGAGGACCGTGTCCCTTCGGTGCGTTCGGTCGAAGCAGCCGACGCTCACGGTCTCGACGCCCTGCGTTGGTGGTGGCTTGCTCGACCTGCCGACGTCGACGGACCTTCGACCGTTGAAGACGACTTGCAGGAGCCCGGTCGATTTCTCCCCCGCCGAGGAGTGCCGACCCGAGACTCGGTGGTAACCCACTTCCAAATCGGCCTCTATTTCGTTCCCGGCCTTGTCTTCCGGCGGCTTCGTGTGTCCTCCGTTCATTGCGGGTGGGTCTTCCACCAGGAGGACGTCCTCCGGGTCGACCCTGTACCTGCAGAGGGGACAGGTGGAGTGTGCGTCGAGCCAGGTATCGACGCATTCGATGTGGAAGGCGTGTTTGCACTTGGGCAGAAGGCGTAGCAGCTCGGAGAGTTCGAACCGGCACAAGCAGACGGCGCATTCCAACCCTTCTTTCTCGCCCTGGAGCGAGCCGAACCGAAAAATTGGCAGCGACTCGATCACTCCTCGATCGATCCCCGAGTTCCGACGGGCGGCATTGGCGTGGAATGCCGAGTGGGGATTGAACCCTCCTCCTCCGCCGCCGCCGCCACCTCCGCCGCCGGCGGTGCCGCCGCGCTTGCAGTGCTTAGCGTAGAGAAGGAGAAGAAAAGTGACGGAGAACATGGTGGTCAAGACCCCGACGATTACGGCTATGCTAGGTCGGAAAGGCGCGACATTGGGTCTGGGACTGAAGGGGCTTCTGGGCGGAAGCGAATAGAAAGGCAGCAGCGGGGAGTCCACGTTACGCGAGGCGTTGAGAGAAGGCTTCGGAGGGTCTTCCGCCATCAAAGGCAGGAAAAGGGCCGGCGCAGAGAGGGAGAGGCAAACCCAGGTGAAGCAACGTGGAGAAAAAGCCATCTCCCTGGTCCCGGGAAGCGAGATTTCCGAACACGAGGATCAGAAAATAGTGGGGAGGCTTCAGAAAGAATTGTAGGGTTTGAGAAGAGACGACTGTGCTCCGTCCGTTTTGGCCCGTCTGCAACTAAGATACAGAAGGTAGAAGACAGAGGCCTCAAAACTAATAAGGAGGCGTCTTCTTCTTTGTTTTTTTTTTTTTTTTTTTCCCGATAATATGATTTATGCGAAGGAGGAGGGGAGGACCGGAGGGGGGAGGAGAATATGATTTATGCGAAGGAGGGGAGGGCCGGAGTGGGGAGGAAGAAAGAAACGGGGACCGTTTATAACCGATCTTCTTCATAGCTTCGTCATCTTTTCATCATTAATGGTCCTTGTCATACAGTAAAGAAGCTTCTCTCGATCTCCCTTGCAAGCCTAGCCTGAAAGCCTCAGCCTCAGCCTCAGCCTCCCTCCCCCCGTCCCTCGTCTCACTCTCAAGTAACTTCTCTCTCAACTCCCCTCGGCCGTTTCGGTCGGCGACGCCACGGACCGACCTCCCCGGTCCCCACTCCCCACTCCCCACTCCCCACTCCCCACTCCCCACTCCCCAGTCTCTCCCTCCTTCAGTCACTCAGTCCCCACCACCTGACCTGAAAAGACGTTCACCCAACAAACCGTGAACTCGACAGCGCCTGAAAAGCGTAGCCACCGAACTGGTCGCACCACTCAAAACCCTGCTAAAATTACACCCTCACCCTTCTTTTTATTTTTATTTATTTATCTCTTTATGTCATTCCTCCCTTCTTTCTTGTTTGCACTAAGAGTAGTTTACAAAGTAGTTACCAGCCAGGGGAGGGCATTCTTGTAATCTCGAGATCCCCTATGGAGTACTTATAATATGTAGTGTAGTCTTTAAGAGAACAATACAACAGCATTTGTTCATAATTGAGGAATAAAACATTATTAAATACTAAAACAGTTTGGTTCGGTCTGTTCGAGTCCGTGGTCTCATCACACTCCGTCCTTGTTCTTCTGAATGTCTGTTTCCGGATGCCCCGTTTATTAAAGTGTGCCTGGCGCAAATTAGAATGGAAATATTTGATTCTTGGATTAATTCGTTTGGGTATCTGCCATTGGTGGGGGTGCTGTAAGCTTGTCGCCATTCGCCAGTCTGTTACACTCTACGGTAGACACCCCCCCTTCCTTCCTCGCCATCAAATGCGATTTAAGGTGCCGGGTCCCACTCACGGGATACCTGCGCAGTTATTATCTTATTGTGGGCTATTGAGATTTGAGAGTTGAGACTCTTAAATTCATACTTATCCATCAATAATTGCGAGCATTAGTAGATCATTAATTTCGGACCGACTAATTGAACCATTTGGTGAACCCGGAGGAGAAAAAGCCGTCACGTCAGTTCTCGCATTTGTCTATCTAAATATGCGGGGTTCATGAATAATCATGATTATTGTGGCGACTTAATGCTACAGTATAATTAATGCGATTAGTTGTTGTTGTTGTTTTTTTTTTTTTTTTTGACAAGGCCTTTAAAGCCGCCGCTAACTGTTCATTCGACTTCCGGTTTGTCTGATTGTTCTTGGCTCGGATCGTGTTATTAGATTCTGAAAACAGGGGCTTGGCTGCTATTTTGGTGCCTGGTTATCTGCTCTGTTTACGAAAGAAGAGAATCTTCCGAGCTTCCCTCTCCACGTTTACGCGGCCTAGCTGATCGTAATCCGGAGAGGGGTACTTGTTCCTTCCTCGTTGTCTATTCTTTAAGAGGAAAAACCTCCAGCTTGCAGCACGTAATTAATGGTGGATGAAATGCCGCGAAATGCGAATCCTTGTTTCTCGATATCCGATTGGCTTCCTGGATTTCGTCTTATAGCGGTAATTGTTGGGTACGCTCTGATCTTACACCCTCATCAGATTGCAGATTGGCAGATTCCCTGGTCCACGAAGAGAAAGGTTTCAGAAAAATGCAGTGTACTTAAAAAATATCGGTGCGTGGAGAACGATTATTTTATGAAGGAAGAGAAGTAGAGAACCCGTTTTACTAGTGTTTATCACAGAAATCCCAGATTAAAAAAAAAACAAAAAAAACAAAACTGCTTCTCTGCTCGCGCGCAATGTTGATAACTGAAAACGGGGTTTGAAGATGAAATCGGTGGAGAGCTTCGTTCATGGTTTTGAAGCGGTTAAAGGAGGAATTTGGGAAGAAATTCGAGCATGAGGACTTGGGAGACGTCAGTTGGAGTTGCCTCTCCGATGAAAAACAAGTAATAAACAAGGGCTCCCACTCACATCTCCGTTACGAGGTGGCTCCTCTGCTCCCTTAATTCGATACCGTCTCGATCGTGGACGTGAAGAAGTCAATGGAAAATAATAACAAATAATGATTATAACTAAGAAATATACGATCTTCTGGTGCTAACTCATCATTTATTTTCTCAGATTGGTGCTCTGCATCTACCGACGACAATTCAAATCAAAACTTGGATTGTAGAAGATTTCGTTTCGGGTTGTCGTTGAATAGAAAGAAGAAGAAAGTGAGCCGAATGCAATCTGGGATTCTGGGTGTTGTTAACGACGTAGACCCAGTAGCTAAAGCCGCCTGAAATTTCCCCATTAATATTCTTGCTCGGATGCAATGTAAGTTTCAGAAGGCAGAGATTGATTGTACAGGGTCTTCTAACAATGACAAAGAGGAAACTGTGGAAGCAATCTGACCTTGTCCTGACTTTTCACCGGAACGAGGGGTAAGCGAAACAGGGTCAGATTTTCGCTCTGACCCATTGCCATCTCTGGTTACCGATTCGTGGTCCTTAAAATGGCTTACTGCATTGGCACATAACTCCATGGAGGGTTGGTCCCTGTCCCTCCCCTCTCTTTCTTTCCTTTCGCCGTACGTTTTACATTTCGAGAACGAAATGATGCAGCAGGGGAGAGGGAAGAGATCGATATAGTTTGTAGAGGGCCTTGAGGCTTCGGTATTAGATCCGGACAGCAACATAAAGTAATCCCCAGTTGCTTCCATCTGTTTCAGCTAGCTAGCCGGATATTTGTACTGCTTTTTCCGAAAACGGGCGGACAGTTCCTCAGTTTTCATCACGAGATGGCGGGTCTCAGCTATCCCGAGACGGCGAGAGCTGGTGCAGTCGTGCAGATAAAATCAGTAATAAGATTCGAGGAGGGAAACCGTGCTAGTTTCAATCAAAGTGAGCTCGATCGAGTACTATCGTACACAAATTAAATTAAGGGAGGATTTCGGAGTTTTGGCAGATGCGTTAATGGGCTCGAGTAGATCGGTTTCTTCAATTCCACGACACTGCGAAATTGATCGATCGTGAATATTATAATTGCGCCATTATAACCATTTTATTTGCACAGACGGAGGAGCGGTTGGTGATTGAAATCGAGTGGATCCAATAAACTAATATACACTTTGAGTTTTTTCCTCTTTTTTTCTCATTTTTTCATAAAAGCCGTAAAGATTTCTCCCACAATTCCAATGGCAGCTGTTGTAAATGTTTTGCCTTGGTCGTGTTCCCTCTCGGCATGCCAAAGTTCGATTAAGAATTTATTTTGTCATTCTTTGCCTTTGCGTGTGGTTAATGATATGTCCATTGCTCAATAAATATAGTAAAAAACGTATATTATGGATGAAAATTCTTATTATGAATCCAAATATTTTGAAGACTATTTTATGTAGGTATCTAACTAACCTTTCTCCTATGAGCTTATCCAAACATGACGGACTTTTTTATTTTGTTTGCCCGGATAATTTTTTGATAATTTAATTATTGATATTATTTGGAGGGGATAAGGAATAAGAACTATTATATTTGTTTCGACCAAAAAAACCGCCAATCCGTAGAAAGGCCTGACCGATTGATTAATTAGCAAGTCTCACGTTGATTCCCCTCACTGCGTGGTTTACTTTTTTAGCCGGCTGCCAAGTGGCTTGAGGAGCTTGGTGTAACTCTGATTTTTGTTAATTGTCGATCGATTTGAGAAATCGATTTGGCTGGACTTTAATTCGCAGTGGGCTGTCTTATTAAAATTGATGGGTGGACTGTTTAGGGAGTCTATAATGTAAACGAAATAAAAATTTTGACGGTTTATTTGGTGGGTCGTTGTGTGGACTTGTCTAATTTGGGCCGCTTCGAATTTTAACGTCTACATTAAGTAACTTGAGATACCATATGATTCAGTTTTTTGTGTTATTTATTTATTTATAAGAATTACGTAATATTCCTTGTATAATATTATTCTATGTGAGAATGTATTTACTATTTACTGTATTTAATATCCATGTATTTATTATTCTTTCGAAGCTGTGAAGGCCGTGAAACTATATTTTTTTTGTTATTCTTTTTTATTACCCAATTATCCCCGGAATAACCTATCCAATATAGCACTTATAATATATACTGAATATGAACGAAACTGTAAATGAAATAGTTGAGTCCGTTTGTTGATTCAGAGAGAACATTAAAAATAAATAATTAATAAAAATAATAAAAATAAAATAAGTAAAATAAGTAAAATAAAAATAAAAATAAAAATGAAAAATGAAAAAAAATTCGTTCATTAGTTGTGTTGGTCCTTATTCCCTGTCGACATTCAAAACGCGTACCCCAAGCGTAATTGGTTATGAGTTCGAATCTCCGCGAGACGCCATTACTGCTAGTTGTGCTTCCGCGCCAATATTTGGTATCTTCTTTTACCGGTTCGCCTATTCCGGAGTCGTGACCAGCCTCAATGGGACTCATCAAAGATGGCACCGTTTCCGGCGTTCTGCCGGAAGCTACGGCGTTCGCCGTTCATTACCCCGGTTATCCTTCTTCGACTTCTCGCGCCATTGAGACACTCGGAGGCATTGATGAAATTGCTCAGGTATGCTTTCGATGCTCGTCAGACCAGTGCCTTTCCCTATCTCCCTTCATTCATTAATTGGGTTGCCATATGTACCAAGCTCACGAAAGTATGCGGTCGAGAACCTAATGTGCTTCGGCGATTTTGATTTTTTTTTTCTTTTTACATGATTTCACTATTTCATGCAAGTACTTCCGTACTTCGAATGATTGAACTGACAGATTTTGATGCGGAGTAACCCAACTTTTGTTATTCGGTAATTTCAAGGGTGCTTAGTACGAACTTACTCTTCCTCTCTGCTTGTGCTCTCTTAGTTCCTTGTACTCGTACCTGTAATTTTTGCAGGCACGCAGTTCTCGGCCCTGCTCTTTGGAGCTTCGTTTTCGCCCGGAAGATCCTTATTCTCATCCTGCGTTCGGGGAACTCCGCTCTTGTTCAAATTTACTGCTCAGAATTTCTAAAAGCAATGCCAATAGTGAGCAAACATCAACAACTTCTCAGAGTACCGTCAAGTCACAATCAAACACCCAATCAAAAAGCGTAGTAGGCGGAACTAGTGATATCGTGGACGCAGAAAAAGGGGAAGAAGAATCGCCAGCTCAAGTTTCTGCCGAGATTGTGGCTAGAATTTCTGAAGCCTATCATTTTGATGGTCAGATGATATGAAAGACTCAATGTTTCAGTTAATTGTTGATCTTAGTGTAGCGACTTTTTATCTCGTTCAATGTTCTTCCTGTTTCAAAAGATTTCTTCTTTTTTTATTGGTAGCTTGTGTGTGGCTCCAGAAAATTTACGTCTTATATTGGTAAAATTCGGTAGTCTTCTCCACAGAAGTATGTTTCGTATATACAATTAAGTTACCTGGGAAAATTTCATTTACTAATCTCCTAAAAATTATTTGGCTTACATTTTCACTTAACTTCACCTTTGGCTATCATGATTGACAGGGATGGTCGACTACCAATATGTTCCTGCAGTTCATGCTGAGGAAGCAAGACGGAAGAGACCTTGGGCTGAAGCAGAACCAGATTTTGGTAAGACTTTTTTATAGAGTGGTCAAGGAGCACATGATGGCACATGGCATTTCTGCTGCTCGACCTTTCTCCTTTGGGTCCATTTTGGTTTACATCCATTTGTCTTATTGGTTGCAGATAAAGTTGGTCTCAGTGATATTGATCAAGACAATATTATGTTGTTGGTACCTCCATTTTTCACTCTCAAGGACATCCCAGAGAATTTAGTGTAAGAAATCAGCATATAATAACAAATTTATACCTTTGGCATCTTTCCAACTTAAAAAAGTTTACTGCTGAAAAGTCATATTTTTCTTTGTGTTCTAATTTTCTATATGTTATTTATGCTTGGATTCAGTTTGAGGCCATGTGCTGCCTTGCATGCAAAACAGAAGCTTGAGGGTGTTGTTCAACATCATTGGGAGGTAAGGTTCTTGTGAAGTGTCAAAAATAAGCAAGAGCATTTATTATACGTGGGATTGTCTGCATCTTGAGTAGATATTTTTTGTACAACTTTCTCAAATCTCAGTTTCAGTAATAACACATGGAAAATACAAATTCAGCAAATGATAAAACACTATTTCCTATTTTTTAACTGGAACAATTTACTAATTTCACTGGCATATATAATAGAAACTTTTCGTGATTTTCACTCACCAGTTTGACGGACATATCTAGCTATGACTCATTCTGATTATCCGTAAACTTCTAAACCTTAAAAAGTTTGTCGTGAAGTAAGGGTTGTTGTGTGCTCAGAGATCTGATGCTTTTTAGTTGCTATGGGCCTTAAACACTGTGTCTTCACTTGTTCTATTATCCCTTCCAGCAAGTGTGCGGCTGCTCAGTGATGGAGTTAAGCACTATAGCGGTAGCTTTTGGAACTTTGGTGGGAAAGGCTCGATGAAATTAAGAAGGTTTCCAGGAAAAGGCAATATACTGTTTTTTTTTTAATTAATCAGTATGACTGGCCTGCTTCTTACACTTCCTTTATTAATGGTGCTTACATCTAGTCCAACCTATAACAGTTGATTTCCAAATGTTTACTGTTAGAGTGAAATTTGAGACATTCTGATGGTTCAAAACTGAAAATACAATGTCATTACTTGCAAGTATTTAAACGGTGCACTTGAAGCTCCAGGATGCAACCAAGTTGTGATTGATAGCTATATTTGGCCTTAAATTATGTCTTTGATAGATGAAAGAGTGATTATTTATTTACTCATCCAGTTTTCAAGGACATACAACTGAAATCCATTTTGTTGCTAATTTGATGTTCTGTTTGTTTCTTTATTTATTTTGCAGATGGATATTGAGCCATGCCTTGCCATCAACTTTGATATAAAAGATATCCTAATTATTAGTTACTATAGTCAGCTTTATTCATGTCGATATTTGTTTAATCTTTTTCTAATATGGTAGCTTGGCTGGTGAGATGCTGGAGAGTTTGAGTTTGCACCAATTTTTTTTTTTTTTTTTTTTTTGTTTGGCTTAAAATGCATAAAGATCCCCAAGCTAGTGAATTGGGAGAGCCACATTCCACAAGGTTCAGGTCAATGGGAGTTGCAAATGGTTGTTTCAAAGTTGTTTGATGAAAGACCAATATGGCCCAAACGTTCAGTGCAGGAGCGCTTGGTCCGTGATGGTTTGAAAGTCAGTGATGATCTATTGAAGAGGTTTTCCTCTCTACTTTTAAGTCTTTATCTTATAATAATTATTTTTTATTTCATCAGCTTACCTGAATTGGAAATGTGAAAAAGCCTCAATTGCTGACAACATAACTTTTGGCTTAATGCAAATGTACTTTGCTAATTCATCTGCTGGGTTAGTCTTGGATGGCTTCTAGTTTTTACATTTTGTGGGTCAGATGCTTTACATGCTTCCTACAATTTGATTAAATAATTCTCCTTGTACATGGTATTTTTTTCCTGTATCATGGACTCCTTTTTTTAAGTTTTACTAGATCTGAATCTGCACTCTTGAGGTCTTTATTGTTTTTGCAGGCTTCTATTTAGAGCTGCATATTACTTCTCTAAGGGTCCTTTTGGTCACTTTTGGATCAGAAAAGGATATGACCCTCGAAAGAATTCTGAATCTCGTATGTAAGATCTCTGCCTCCACTTTTGTTTGAGTATCACTGAAAATTCTGAGCATGGTCCTTAGTTTATTGTGCCGACATTTATAGTTTGTCTTTTTTCGTCCTTCACAGGTCTAAACATTGGTAGTATATTATGGTTATGTGTGGACAATAAATTGCCATTTTAGGAACTCCCTTGTTCGTTGGATTTTGAAAATACTGTTTTATATTACTTAATTCCTGACTGTGATGTTGTATTGCCTTCTTATATTCTGTGATGCTATTTCTTGTTACACCTGCCTATGGATAAATATATTTGTTTTAGATTTTTCATATGGTTATACGAGGTAGTTCCACTTTTTAAAGACATGGCATCAATAGATTCTCTTGAAGGTGTTAAAAGAAAACTTTGTCGTTCAGTGGGTTTTATTGATACAGAATTTAGCCATGGACATTTTAGATATAATTTTTTTTTAAAAGGTTCTTTAAATATTTATCCTTAGATTATTGAGTATTGTATTTTTTTTCTCCCCTTTCTCTGTTAACAATGTTATGTGAAGGAGAGAATGATTGAGACTAGAAACAGTAGATTTGTTTTTGTTACCTTGTAATGTAAAAGCTGAGAAACTTGCAGGTGGTACAGTTTCTTGAGGATTTCCAAGATTTCCGAGGTTTTGATTGTTCTACTTGGACAGTATCTTGTCAAAGCCTTTCAAAATCTTATTCTGATACTAATTCATCAATATTCCATATGAATACTTAAAGTTGCAAGTGTCGTAGAACGAATTATGCTGTTTTTAGATGGTCACGTATCGCTTTTTAAAAAAAAATAATGCCTTTATTTGAAAAGATTCATCATCTTCACTGTATGAAATTGAAAGTAAATATAAACAAATAGATTGAAACCCCTTTTTCCTGTTACTTCCCTATTTTGGTGAAATTTTGTGTCAATCTGATGTAGGACTGTTTTATTAAGCAATCTAGTGAAATGTGGCTTCAGCACAAGTTCTGCTTTTTAAGGAACACTATGTCCTGACAAAAAATGATCGCAAAGTGGACTCAGTGTCTCATAATGGAAACTCTGTGTCAAGACTTGAAAACAACTTTTAAAATTTCCAGAAGATTTAGTAAATCTTCTCTATTGTTTAGACTTGTGAGTGCAAAGTTCTAGTCTATGGTGCCCCTTATATATCTCAGAATCTTTTAGTATGCATGATGTGCTTTTGAGGTCCCTAAAATTTGCACTTATATTAAGAAGTTGTTTCTGCTGATGTCAAATTCACCTGTGTGTTTATGCTGACATTTATTTCAGATGTCTGCAAGGCCTAACGATATCAGATATTGGACTTTTGCAGGTACCAAAGGATTGAATTTCGTATACCACATCAGCTGCGAAAATCTGGAGATATGACGGTCTTAGAAGAGTGAGTTACTTATTGATGGTTGGTGTTTATTTTGTTCAGCTACGTAGACTGGCATCTAACCACTTGTGTGTCAGCTTACCTAAAGCTTAAGTAACCGAAACTGGAGGAAATTTCTACAATTTTGGGTTTCTGAACGACAACTAGTCTGAACGACAACTAGTTCTTTAATGTTCTCTAGTTGAACTGTCTAATTTCAACACTGATGCTGTTTGCCTATTTAGAGTTCAATTTCCGCTGTTCATCTATGTTTGTCCTGGTCTTGGGGCTTTAATATTTTGACTGCATATAGTGCACTTACTTTTAGAGCAATGAGCTCATAGTCTTGACAGATTTTGATGGTCGTGAAGTCCATTGATTCTTCCAAACCATACAGACTCTGAGGTTTAAACTGATTCTGTATTCATGAAAGGTGCTTTAATGTAGAGACAGACCAATATTTCTCTATGATTAAAGATCGTTTCTTTATTGCGTAAAAAACCTCCTAACATTTGGCAGGTTAGTGTGGGAAAAGCAGTTCAGAAACAATAAATATAATTTAATAAGATCTTCTTTATTCTTATTAAATCATAGAATAACCTCAAGACACTCATAGTATTGTTTTGGAAAAGTGAACCTCATGAATGACTTAGTTGTTAGCCTGAATATCAAGAATTTGTTTGTGATCTAGAATTCGTCTGATGGTGACCCTATAAAGTGGAAATAAAGGGAATCAAGTTAGGTCATCTTAAGGGGATCATGTTTGATCTGTACACGCCTCTTTTAGCTTCTCTTTACATCTTTTGAAACTTTTTCGTACTTCAATTCTTAAAGTTTTTCTTTTACTGTTGCTCTATTTTGTCTTTAGTTTGTCCTCATAAAAGAATTAATACTTCAAGAAACTTCGTAAGTGTTGAGTTAACTTGAAATTTTTCTGTGCCTGAGTTGTACAACATCATATTATTATAGCAGTCATGGTTTCTAGCTCATGCACCTGAATATTATTTTCTCTTCTTTTTCTCTTTTTCGTCTTTTTTATAGGTTGAAGCCTTCGTGGAGAGATATATGTGAGTTTCGTGCATTTCCTTCAAAAAGTTTTAGTTCCTTGCAACTTTTTGAACTTGCTGATGATTATATTCGGCAAGAAATCAGAAAACCTGTAGAGCAGAGTATGTGCACAGTAAGTTATTCTGCTGGAAGCCTTTGATGTGTGGTTAAAAATTTTTCTGGTTTTGAAGTGCAGGATGCGTATGCTGTGATTAAGTTAATTTTGTTAGCTCTGATGCCAAGTTCCCTAATTAGGTTTGGTTACATTAGAAGAAAATTTAGTATAGTTTAAAAAAGTTGTCAGTGGATAAAAAGCCCATCAAGCTGTAATTTTACATGCTCCATGTGTCAGACTTGTGCTTGAAGTGAGAGTTTTGATTTTGATCGAGTGTGTATTCCTCCACATCTTGGTCTGTGCGTTCTATGTTGATCTAGAAATTTTCTGGGAAAGGTTGGCTGGCAAAAGATTCACTAATCTATAGCTAGACATGCCCCACATGTTAGGCTAGTTGTCTGAAGTGAGAATAGGTCTATGTGGGAGAACATCTGTGTTGTTTTGAGTTTGAAAAAGCTCATTAGTTGGGAAGATCTCCTACCCTTATCTGGTCTTTTAGTGAAATACCCCAACTTTAACAAAAAGAAGTAGAAGAAGAGAGGATGAAAATTGGCAACTACCCTTTAGTTGCAGAATGTGCATAAATGTATATAGTCATTACATTTTAGGAGTGATAAGAATTTTGTATTTAGTGAATTATATTAAATGTATTGGTTAACGAACTGGAAGGCAAATCTAACAGAACAGTTAATGGAACAGAACAGAACAGAACCGAGCAGAGAGGGTTCATATAAACTGGCATGGGTTTTAGATAAGGCCCTTGCTATATGATGACTATGGTGATCTCCGTGATGATTTGCTTGCAAACAGATTAAGAAATTGGATGTTGAGTTTAATTTAATAATCCTAGATTCAGATCCAACATTCTTAACACCATCGTTTAAAATAATGACTCAATATCATTTGTCTCCAGATACAAACTGGGTGGTTCTCTAAAGCCTGTTTTCACTGCTTGAAGCTACGGGTTAGTGTGAGATTTTATTCAATATTTCCTAGAACGAGTGCTGCTGATTTATTAAAAGCTGCATGTGATAGTTTTGAAAAGTCAAAAAGGCTTCAAGTTCTTTCAACAGATTCAAGACATGGAGATCGAGAGCATCAACATGTTAATAAAGGTTTGATATTTCTTTATCAAAATGAAAAAAGTTCTGTCTCATGTGGCAATGGAGCCTTAGATGCACATTTTATGGCTGCAACTAATTGAATGGTGCCATAGATAAAGTCTAGATGTGTTATGTGGTTGCCTACAAGTGCTTTTTCTGTGTTTGGGGCAACCAATCATCCACTCTTCATTGCAGAGGCTGCTGATCAACCATCCAGATCGCCTGTTATCAGATCTGTCGATGTGGAAGTCACATGTAATGATGATAACATTGATGGTGAAGAAGAAAATGATCATGAACTAGAGGAGGAAGAAGAAGAGGAAAAGGAATATGATGAGTTTGGCTTATCCAATGTGGTAAGTTTAATATTGGTTTGCTGAGGTATTACATTATGTTCTTGATGGTTGAACTTGTTCTTCTTGTAGGGTGCTGGTGACATGGATTTCTCTTTGGAGGAAGGTTCTTGTATCCTTGACAAAATCTATAATAGTCCTATTTGTTGCTTTACTATTAGTTTGAGGAATGATAGTGCATTGAATCTGTTGGAATGGCTTAGTAATTTTGCAATTCATGGCCCTTCTTTTCCGGAAATTTTGATATTTAGCTTCATTTGGCTTGAATTTGCATTAATGTAGTTATGTGCAGTTCCCTTGAGATTAATAGATAGTGCTTGTGCATTCGCAACTACTTGCGTCACTTGTACTATAGACTTTTCCTATATTAAACAGATCCAGTTGGAGAGAATATCCCCAATAACTACTTGCAGGAAATTCTGGGTGGCCTGTCCTTCACCAAAGATAACAATGAAACTGGTGACGAGCTTCATGAAGCTGATATGAATGATGGGGTGTATCAGATTTACGAACAAGATAGTGAGGATGAGGATGACTATGCTGACGATTATGGAGACTTCTAATGGCTCGACCCAAGTGAATGGGCTGCTGCCAATCATTGATGATCACAAGAGGCGATCTTGTTCTTCAGGCCAGTGATAAAATAGCTCGTCGGCGGAAAATCATCTTTTGCCTGAATCATGTTGGAAATCTTGTGGGAGGAAATTGACGTCCGTAAGTTGTTGGAGCAAATGAATTATAGCCGAGCTGCCTTATAGCATTTGCAACGAAACTAAAACTTTCCCTGCATAGGAAACGATTATGAAGGTCTGGTTGCCTGCCGTAGATGTTGGTGCCGTCTTCTCCCAAGAGAGCCTAGAGCTTATGCTTACATTTCGTGCAGTACTTGAGCATCACAAGTATGGTTTCTAATTGTCTATTACTATGTAAAACTGACGATTAAATATATATGTACATTATCATTATTTGCAACATTTATGTGGTCGAATTTATTAAAGCTTAACTAGGTTAGCATTCCTGCTTTAATTTGGTGCTTTTCTACGGGTAATACAATGAAACCATACACCCTAATTTGTCAATAGGATATACTTACATCAAGATCTTAGAATTTCATTATACAGATATAAACATTAACTATTGACAAATGGACTAGAAAACATCCTCCCAAAAGTTCTTTAACGACTATAAAACTCTGATGTTAATATCCATGAGTACGGTAGCTAGGATATAATTGAATCTGATGATCTCAATCACAGCAGTTAAGACCGAAAGGAATTCCACAAACATGCAGAGACCAAAATTAGGAAGTAGTCATATGCAATTATACACGCTCTTTCTCTAAGAATGGATCACCTACAGCTGCAGAATGTTGGTAATATGCAACATACTAGATGCTTAATGTAGTCCGTTCAAGACCCCGCATACTACAAATGCTCAATGGAATTCTTTTGAGAATCTGCAATCTCTTTCTCTTGTTTCCTTACCTAGAAGAGACTGCATACACATCATTTGACAATGAATTTCCCCCAAGTCCATCACTAGGAACCATGCATGGATGAGCCTGCAGACTTGGTGACGTTGGAAATTTTACAACCTTTCGGATGGTTTGTCCGATTGGCTTCAGTGTTCTCTGCATGTAGGCATTGGATCCAAAAGCTGAAAAAGAAAAAAACATAATGGAACAGTTCTAAAGGTGTAGAATCCAATCATTGCTAAAAACCCAGTAAGGACTCAGTTGTCACCTTCTATTTTCCTTTGCACTGTTATTCGGGGTAATTTGAGGTCCCTAAGTCAATTACATTTCAGTGACTGCATCAAAACAAGGAAGTTGTTACCTTCTATTCACCTATGCTTAGTCATGACTACTAACAGTGAGAGTTAACTCTCAAATATTGGATCTTCATACTAGAAACTTCAACTATCAGGTATAACATAAATAGAAATCAGAGAAGACATTACAATTTATTAAAAACATGTCTTAAGATGGTCGGGACATTGTTCACACTTCACATATTAATATAATAAATTACAGTTTAAGTAATTGTTTTTGGACATGAACATATTAGGTTTTCCATTAGAACAAACCTGGTGTTACTTGCTTAATAACTTACGTAGCCACTTTTTCTGGGTCGGAGTACTCTTGGACTTGTTCGGCAATCTTCTTCCATATCCGATTGGCATATTCAGGATGATCCACGAAGGGATTCCTGTTGTGTTGATACAGCCTGCATATTCTGCTATTTCTTAATTTTTCTGCTCTTGACGGTGGATCCTGTTCATTCCATCTCAGTAACACTGACAGAAGTCCCATTTCTCTTTTTGCTGCAGGAAATTGAGTTTGTCATACATGGAAATGATGTTGTAGATATTTGCATATTGACTCATAGTGACAATGGCATTAACTTGCAATACCCTAAGAGCTATATATATATTACCTGTGACCAGGTGGCAGAAAACACCAAATTTCTTTAAATGATATTAAGGAAGTTTTAGTTCACTTGAAAGCTAAGTCCAAAGGGCAACCCCAGATTTATTATGACGCTAAACTGTGACTTCACATAATTCTCCTCTCAAAATTCATAAAATTTAGATATATAGGATTAAAAGCAAATGAAGAAACTAAAAGCAAAGAAAATAAGAAAAGAGCTTGATGGGAGAGGAAAGCTGTAAAATAAGTTGAACCTTCCACGAACTCTAATTGAACAATAAAGCAGTACAATAAGCATGGAACCTACCAATGCTTGGTGAATCAGAGAGCTGCAGCTGTGGGCCCTCGTGTGCTTGATGAAATCCGTAGCGCACTGCCATGTACATTAAGGACCTGGCTATATCCCCCCGAACCTGTAGGTCCATTTAGAAACATTATACAGAGGACAATCTCGACTGATATATATCTCCATAACTTATAACATGTGAATCATCCAATTTGTTAATGTAAAATTATGTTAGGTAATCTCCAATCAGACCGCACAAGACAGTAGAAAAATATACCAGCACAGGTGGTGCCCATCTTTTATCATCTGTTTCTGTATCATAAGCAGCTTCCCTGTTTGCTGGCCTCATGCATGCATGTGAATAATTATCACATTCTCCATAATACTTATTCCCACGGGAAGAATTAACTGCAAGAAAGAGTTTCAGCATTCAACTTTCAAAAGTTCAAATAGATGGTATGAATGGCAGCTCATTGAGAGCATCTTCAAATTCGAAATACAGTAAGAACAAAAACCTAGCAGTATCCTTGTCTCATGACTGGATTACAACTTACCATTAGTGTCTGCCGGCCGAATGTTATGTAAGTCAGTTAGTGATGGACCATTAGTTAGACCATATGAACGAGGCCATAGATGTTCTCCTGCAAGAAGATGTCATTACACCCAAATGATCATATTGCTAAGGGACTCAACTATATCCAGGGAAAAGTATATGAAACAGCTAGGGAGCGAATTGATTTGCAGTGGATGAAATAGCAGTGATCCCACTTTTTTTTACATATGGATCCCTGAAGCTTGCACACGACCGTTAGACATGGCAAGGGAATTAATAGGGGTAATGTGTAGCACTTCTGTGGCTTAAATGATGGCAAGATGGCACTATAATACTCAATCTATCAAATTCAAAATAAAATACAACAAAATAACTCACTATTCCACCCAACCAATTTTCCCGCCAGCGATTTAGAGACTGATTTCAGGGAATATATTTCAACTCTGCACAAACCAAGAGTAAGTCAGGACAAGAAACAAGTATGGGTAGAAGGAAATGAAATAAACGCTTGAATGGAAAAGTACATTGTATAGCGACCATTGCCCATGAAGCTTACATCTTTGAGGATTTTTCCGGGTTGTCAATATCTGCTGCATCAAGAATCTTTAGAGCATCCCATACCTGCTTTAAATCATATCTACTTAGGCATCAATTAAAATCGACCTCATAGAAACATTTGATGTGATAAAAAAACTCCACAAGCAACAATGTAGTAAGCGAAAGCAAATTTATGAATCTCGCTGCCACCTTTTTATAAGGTAGGGATCGGTGACCCGACACGATATAATTGAGCTTTTTCATTAATAAGATGCCTTTCTCGTTTTCGACATAGGAGTAATAATGTGAAACATCTTCGCAAGGATAACTGGATAAAGTAGCTGGATCACCAGGGGCCGCAACTAATAAACTGAGAGCAACTAAGCAAAGTACGGCTGCTGAGGAAGCCAAACTAACTAAGGAATTGAAACATTTCGCCCCACTGCAGAGTAAGCAGTTCATCATAGAACAGTTAAAATTCGATAAGAGGAGCAAACTGATGAACAATTTGAACTGACGGCATTCGAACTTATGAATTTCACAATGGAAGAGAAATCAGGAACGATATGCATTGAAGTGCGAGTCGGAGACGATGGGTTCTAACCGCAAGCAAAATCGACAAAGTTGTTTACGTATTTGAACGTTTAGCTTGAGGATTCGACTCCGGTTTCTGAGCCGCATAGAAGCGAGAGAAGAAGCATTGACGCTTTGGCATGTTGTAATGGGGACTCTACTCTGACGTTTGCCGGAGATGAAGCCAGTTGTTTCGAAGGGGAAGATGTGGGTGCCACTAAGGAGGGGCGACGATCGCATTTGACTACTTGATCGTTCGATTTAAAAGAGAAGGAAAAGGAATTAGACACTGTTATATCTTGAGCCTGCAGTAACTCACAGTGACTTCGAGCTCAAGAGCAAACGCTCAAGCATCAAGAAGCAGCGAGAATACCAGCGCGTAGGATTCGCGCAGGCCTCCGACAGAGGATATATTCCAGTTCCAGGGAAGAAAACAAAGGTTGAAGTACTTTATCATTTCAATTTGTATTTATATTTATCATTTAAAATGGTTTGTTATTACATATGCAATTATGCATATTATGTTATGTGAAAAATGGCTTGGCTTTTTTTAACCATTGCATTCTAAAGGAAAGATTAGATATTTAATTTGTCATACTCTTATTTTGATTTTTTTTTTTTTTTTTTTTTAATAATTGCGATGATCATAAGAAAGACTTAATTATAAATAGTAACATTATAAATATTTTTCGTTTTTATTTTGAGATTTTGTTTTCCTGCATGAATAGCATTGTATTATGGCTTACCTACAAGTAAGGATATAATACATTATTTTTTCTCTTTATAAGTGTCTACTAAAGACCGGCGGGACCGGCGGTCCCTTGAAAACCCGCCCGGTCCAGGTTTACAAAAAATCTCTACTCTTCGTTACCAAATGTGAAATGCTCCCCCCAGCCTAGGGTTTTCCCCCGTCCCGGAGTATCTAATTCCTTCCTTGCGGGAAGACTTTTCACTCTTTTCTGCTAGTAACTCCCACGTCCGTTTCAGTCTTCGTAAACACGACCCGCCTCTGTGGGCGAGAAGCCTAACTGCCGATGCTGTTGCGCTGCACCCCTTGGTCCTTGCTCTTTTCCCCCGTCAGTATCGTCTAAATTTAGGGTTTTTTCTGCGCGTCTCTACCTAAGTTTTTGATTACCCGTCGTACGTCTAATTCGGTTTCACATCCATTTGAACTTCATTTCGGGTTCGGGCGATTGATCCCTAGGATCCGTGTTAGGTTTTCACTTTGTCCATGGACGACGCCCTGCCTGGCTCGTCCATAGCTAGGCGCCTTGCCTCCTGCGACAAACACATCAGGGACAAGGCACTTCGGTCTCTGGGCAAATGGCTGGCTGCACACACGGACGTCAAGGACGAGGAGTTTCGGTGGATCTGGAAGGGGCTCTTTTACTGTGTTTGGCACGCCGACAAGCAGCCCGTACAGGTTATGCTCATCAATCGCCTTGCTTCTTTAGTGGTTAGTCTTGATACTTCTATTTCCATCCGTTATTTCGAGGTTTTCCTGCTCACCATGCGTCGGGAGTGGAGCGGCATCGATTTCCTAAGGTTAGATAAGTTCTATCTGTTGATTAGGAGGTTCTTGAGTCATTCCTTTCTTTTATTGAAAAACAAGTCATGGGATTTTGAACTCTCAAGTAAATTTTCGGAGCTTTTGGCAGAAAATACTCTTTTAGCAGTAGATAAATATCCAGCGCAGGGGGTCAACTATCATATATCTGAAATTTTCTTGGAGGAGCTCAAGAGCTTTATGCCTCTTCCAGTGAATGTTTTTGATATATTGATCAAACCTTTTCTGTCAATAATGGGAAAGTCGCCAGATAAAGTTTTGTTGAACAAGGTCAAATCAAATATATTCAATTACTTGCTTGAGAATGGAAGGACACATTTGGATCAGAAAAAGAAGGGAGATTCTGACTCTCACGTTGAAATTGAAAACCTTGCGTTTATCGCATTGAAAATGGGGTTCGCCAAGAAATTCTTTGAGTTGGCTTCTGCACCTGAAACACTTCAGGGAAATAGAAAATTTCTCTTTTCATTGCACGAGGACTTTCTTAAGCTCGAGAGGGATTTCCACAAGTCTGGAATTGAGGTATCAGCTCTAGAGGCCAAAGTTGTGGCTGATTCTAATGTGTTATCCTACGACAAAGTTGAGCCATTTCTGGAGAATGTTAATAGTTTGGCCAATGAGGATTCAAAGAAAAACAAAAAGCGCAAGAAGGCTTCAAAACAAGGTGTTAAGGATTTGGTTTCAGATGAAAAGCTTATAAATGGGTTATCTCCCGAGACTTCTGAGCAAGTTGAGCTGACTATGGAGAATGGTAATCGTTTGGGTGAAGAGTCATCAAAGAAGAAGAAGAAGAAGAAGCTAAAAAAATCAAAAGCATCTGCTGGAATCAGTGAAAAATCTAAGTCTAAAAAGAATGCATTGTCTCATTCTGCAAGCAATGAAGAACCAGTTTTGGAAAACGGTGGTGAGAAAGTTGATAATGGTGATGAACCAAATGACTCTTTGACTGATAATGGAAATCCTATTACTTTGGATGAATCTGTTATCTCAAATCTACAGAAGCAGTTTGAAAAGGCTGCAGCAGAGGCTGGCATGGATATGGATGCGATTTTTGTTCCTATGCCTACAGGGCCGGTCAATGCTACCTCATCAAAGAAAAGAAGAAGAGCCAAAAGTATGGATGGGACAGATGGAAAGCAGGCTTCTGCCCAGCAATCTGATGATGAAGTTGAAGGTGGGAATGAGGTGGGAAAGAGTGGGGATAAGAGTTCCAAGAAGGTTAGGTTTGCAATGAAAAAAAACCTTGTGTGGAAGCCTCATAGTCCTTTACCTCCACAGAGTTTGAGATTACCTCCATCGGCTACTCCAAGAGGCAGTGCACTTAAGAAGGGAGTACCACCAGGTCCTATCAGTGAGAACCCAGCAGTGAAGAAAAAAATGAAGCAGAAGGTAGGTTCTGTGAAAAAGGGGCTGAAAACCCCCAAAAGTGTTTCTGCATCTATCAAACGTCTACGAAAATTGCAAACCCTTTCTGTTTAGACAAGATAAAACTGGAACACAGTTTTCACATGTTCTACATCTTAGTTTTGTGGGCTTTGCTGTCTACTTATCTCAGATAATTTCTTCTGCAGTTGGTGTTATTAATTTTGTAAGCCACATTTCTGAGCAAAGTGTGTGGATATATGCGGGTTCAAGAAATTTCTATCATTACTCTTGAGAAATTATTTTCTAAACGTAATTGATACATTACATGGGCAAGATTTTGGTCTTTCAACTCTAATGTTTAGTTGATGAGTGGGCGTGCTTGTTCTACACTGCTAATTTTTTCATTTGCATGCCATTTTTTGGTCTTGATCATGTATATTTTTCCGAGAAGTATTTGTAACTTTCAATGATATTTTTGAACTTCTTTGAACAATGTTTTCTTATTTTATTTGGTAATTGTTTGGCATTTTGCTCCAATTTTGAAGTGGATTCAACGTACAGTTTCTCTGCTTGTATTATTCTATAATCATATAAAATGTGAAAATTTCAATTTTTTTGTGATTTATAGTGGTAGAAAGCATTTAATCCCTTCTCAAATATCGCATGCTTTTAATCCCTTCGTAGCTTGTTGGCCTACTTTGCAGTAAAATCCAAAAAATATGATCGTTCTCTTTCTGTGGAAGAGAATGGCAGTCTAATACAGTTTTGGAAGAAGAGTATTTTGCTTGTTTTTTGGTTCTTAGGTGACCTAAATGTGAGCCTACTGTCAGTTTAAAGAAGCGAACATCTGAAACAATCTTACCACCTTTTCTAGGTTGCCCCTGTTCTAGTGTTTCAGTTTTTTCTTTTCAAACGTGGCTTTTCGTTAGATAATTACTGCATTGCTATGTATTTGCGTTTCTGTCCTAGAGAGGAGAAGAAAGTTCCATTTTTCAGTCAGTGCGTTGGGAAGGCTTAGGCCCCCCATTTTTCAGGTACCATTAGAAGCCAGCTTGGGGTCCCGAAAACTGGACTCCGGGCACTTACCGATGCCATGTGAGAAGATTGAGCTAAAAGCCTCGATTAACAGTTCAAAACTAGGAAATATTTCAGATAATGCTTGAGTCTTTCCATTTAGATTTCAGAATATTTACCCCTGCCAAGAAGGAATGGTTTTCAGCTATCAACCGACCCTTCACATGACACGACGAAAAGGGTGGAAAGGATTTTCACACCAATTCAGATCATATATTTTCGCACAAACCGAAGCGCAAGTTATCAGATTATATTTGCTGAATGGGAGAAGGAAAAACATATATGCACCCTAATTACTGTAGTTCTCTGATGAATCATGTGGATACTCAAGAGGCACACACTAGGTTGTTTTTCTTTTTGTTGCTTCGGGCTCTTATCAAATCCCAGCCCTGCACTCGATTGGGGGAACCGGGTTTCTGGTCTTATCAGTACAGTAATCGTAAACCATGTGG
The DNA here is from genome assembly GCA_019845555.1 of Aristolochia fimbriata. NCBI lineage: Eukaryota > Viridiplantae > Streptophyta > Magnoliopsida > Piperales > Aristolochiaceae > Aristolochia > Aristolochia fimbriata. The sequence continues at coordinate 5,260,405 of CM034078.1, forward strand.
TTGAGTCGAACCCATCGGTACTTTCGAGCTTCAGTAGAGGAGAGCTCCTGACAAGCCGGTCCGTCCCACCAATTCTTCCCCATGGTGGCACAGGCAGCCGGTCCGGGGACGGTGCAGCCCTCTATGTCGAACTCTTCGTAGTAGGCAGAGAAGGGGGCTTTGGTCCAGTCGATCTTCTCCAGTCCACCGCGCGTCGCCCAGTTGTCGCCATTCCATAAGGTGGAGTAGATGCCCATCGGCTGATACCGGGGGTATGGCACACCTCTCGCTTCATTGTTCTTGTACACTCTTATCGGTACATCATCCACGTAAAACCTGTGAGAAAATGCACATTTATGGTCCATAAAGCAATTCGTTTGACTGACTCGCAAATGACATGAACTTCGTGATATTTTTCTTTATACCCCCGCTAGCTTCTCAGTTAGTGCACAAATATATACATTCCTGAGTCCTGACCCCGCCTGCAGCTGGCTTCATGCTTTTCTTTATTTTATCCTCTTCTCTTTTGTCTTTAGCTCTCTTTCTCTCTCTCTCTCTCTATATATATACATGTCTCTCTCTACATGTCCTCTCTCCAGTTCTCCCCTTCTCTCCAGTCTCCACCACCTTTAATTAGTAGTTGGCAACCTCAGATTCAGAGAGTAAAGTGGATGGAAGGAGACATGGAGATATGACCAGGGAGAGCGGGTTCAAGTTAATGAATGGGAACCTTTTTAGTCCTAGACATGGGACGTTATCCGAGTCCGTGACTGCTTTTGGATTGGAATGAGTTCTCATAATTTTTCCTAGAAATCAAATTCCCATCAGCACCAACGGATTCATCTTCAAAAGGAAAGGAATGGTAGAACTTCTGGACCACTTTCATCCTCTCATTTGTTTAAATTAAATGAAGTCATGAAACGCTCTCTACTAATTACTCTCTCTCTCTCTCTCTCTCTCTCACACACACACACACACACATGCACCCACATTTGCTCTCCCTCTCTAGATCTACACCTGTTAAATTTATAAGGAGGTGGACATGCAATGAATGGCGTTACTCTCTTCGTCCCTCTCTCTTTATGAGCCTGCACTTTGGACGGTTAAGAGAATGCCCCAAGAGGAGGGTAATGAATAATTCTGGTGAAGCAATACGTACACTATGTGGTGATCGCGATTCCAAAGGATAGAGTAGGTGTGAAATGCAGCAGAGGGGTCGAACCAGAGGTTCACCCTCTGCTCCCTGTCTCCCTTCCCTCGTGCGAAGACGTTCGTCTGAACTGTGTAGGGCTGACTCGACCGGTTCCCCAAAAACTCGAAGTCCAATTCGTCTCGAACCGTGCTGTTGTCGGAACTCATCTGCGCGCGCGCGTTAAAACAATAAAAAATTGGAGGGAATTATCACAAGCAGAGGCACAGGGGGAAGGAAAAGGCAATTAAAGATAAAGAAAATGAAGAAGATTTGGAAGGTAATTACATAAAACGCAGTGACTGTCCCCGCCGAATCCCCGGGAACGAGTTTGATCTTCATGCTCACGCGTCCAAACAAGTACTTTCTCTTGGAAGCGAAGCCAGAGCCTGTAATATCGACGAAGAAATCGGGACGAGTAAAGTACCAGGAGAAGGCGAAGAAGCATTTTGATATCAAATGAGAGTAGTACTTAAAAAATCTCGCGAGTAAGAAAAGTACCAGAAGTTTGATCGAGCTGCAGCTGAATGGCGGACCCGCTCGCCGTTTGCTTGATATGGTTCCGTGCCCATGTCACCTGGAAATCCTGATCGAAAGTGGCGGGCTTCGCGAATACGGAAGGGGAGAAAAAAGCAGAGACCCAGAGCAGTGCGAAAAGAAGAGAAGCCATGCTTCCCATTGGCGTCCGAGGAGTATGGGCAGTACTAGCTATAGTGTGAAGTGTAAAGTGGCCGTTTCGTCGCTGGTCCCTATTTATACATGATGGAAAAACGAAAGAGGAGGTAGCAGCTTCCGCAGAACTTGAATGAACCCATTAAAGAGATATTAAGATCACAGGAAGGCGAAAAGCAGTAGCCCACTTGCTTCAACTTTTTCAAAAAAGTTGATGATCGTAATATATATGTAGACTGTATTAACTGTTGCTAATGTGGACTTTTCACTGTATCCAATATTTCCGGCTTGCCAAAACACCCCTTATTAATTGCTTGCCTTTTTATTAATTACGCTCTTAATAAATCTAATTAACCCATCTAATTTAATCATGCTTGCTCTGTTAATTTCTGGGATGATCCAAACTCCAAATCGTGGGTCTTTATCGCCGCGGGGCCGGAGCGACGGCGGGGAAGACGACGACGACGACGACGGGCCGACCGACACACGAGGAAACCGGGAAAGGACATGAATGTCCAGCTCAGTAGACCTCCGACTTGGGCCCCACAGGGTTTGTCCAGTGAATGTAGAGGCTCAGGCTCGCCAGGACGTCACTAAGATGACTGAGACTTAGTGACACGTGTCGATTTCGGGTAGGTCCAGGTTCTCACGACAGAAAGAGTGGTGCCTCGAAATGGGGTAAGAAGATATACGTAGGGGAAGTTGCCAATTCCTGGCTGACACGTGTTGTCGGTCGGTTTTATTCGCACCGCGGGGCAGTGGTAATGGGCCTGTGATGTGTTCCCTGGCGGAGACGTTTGAAGGACGGCCCGCGTGGGTCTACTACTCTCGGTCGGGCCGTTGGAGCACGTGTCGTTGTGAACCCGACCCGGTTGACCAGGGCGCAAAAACAAACTTAATTAATTATTACGCTCTTAATTAATAATCGACTGAATTATCAAACTAAACTTACTAAAGGATGCAAATATATAAAGAGCCCAAATAACTTTTTGACTTTGATTTAACTACCGTGACACTTTCTGAAAAAGCAAGTCTGTTACTATCATTAACTACTGAGCTTTCTCAAAAGCAAAATTTTACAGTATGCATATGCAAGCTTAGGCGCCTGATATGTAGCGTGAGTATCGCTACCCTTTTTAAGAAATTAAAAGTGGCTGAAACAGTGATGATCAATGTAGCCCACCGCAGGCATTTAGAAGAAGACCAGGAATATATATATAGAGAGAGCGCAACAAGCATCTACACTGGACTGGAAATTAATTTCCCTTGGGCGTCATTTGCCTTTAGCGGTTAGCCATATATTGTTCTATGTTCTTTTGAAATTCTCTCGTCACTAGAAGTGAACCATATGTTAGGCCGGCGAGAAATTAAAGAAGAGGAAGAGGATTGCTTAAAAATGGTACTTTATGCTCTTATATCTAATATCTGTCCGTATACTCTGATCGAGGTTCAAACTTCAACGACTCGGTCCCATGCCTCGCTCCATTATTGAGGAGGGTGACGGTTGTTGAATCAAATCAGGGACCGACACTTCCTGAGGTTTGGTGATTCCTCTGCTTAACTGAGTGACTATCGAATTGTTATATGTATATTAGACCTCTAGTGTTTCTTATTTGTTTAAAATGTTTGGCTGCAGATACTAGATAAACTTCCCTCGACCATGGAAAACCAATTTTACTGAAGTTGGGTCTTATTAGAGACTCTGGCTTGTAAAGTTTGATGATCGGTTTGGAGCCTGCTGCCACTACTCTGCGGACATTGATTTCTCAATCTTGACATTATGAATCCGACTCCTCCCTACTCTGTTCAGCACGCAAGTTCTTTGGCCGACTTAATCAGGAAAAGAAAAGCAGCAAATCCTGACCAATCAGGAAGTATAATTTTTGGTAAAGGCTCCAAGTCTATCAGGGTAAATCCAGACAAGCCAAATAAAGGTCTTCAATTAGATGAATGCCCTCTGTATGGACCGGATACTTCTAAGAGTGTCGTAGGAACAGATTGTGATGGTATAATTATGAAAACATCGGGGGACCTGGGTACCAAGAACTTTCAGCATCCACTTGTGCAGAAGAAATCCCCTGAATATTCAATTGGTCATCAGGACAGGCCTACTGAGATTGGAAATGATGCCTCAAATGTGCCTGTTAGCATGCCCTTGAAGGCTGTTGAGAAACTTTGGGATGGATCACTTCAGCTGAGTGCGACTACAGCTGTGTCAGCATTAGCCTTCTTCAAAAGGTTTTTTCAATTACTTAGTAGACTTTCTTCTTTCACATTAAGGATCAGTTGATTTTATTCTCTAATAAGTTTCTTGAATGCTCGAGGTTACCATTTTCAGAGTACTAGAGAGCTCTTCAACACCTCGGATAGTCGTCATTTGGTCTGCTTTAATTTTCCTCAGGTTATTATGATAGGAAGTTTTCAGTTTACTTGTTTTTCTTCAAAACCCTGTACTCTTGTCCCATGGGCAATGAGCTCGGTGTATTTGGGGGTTCCAAGTGTAGATCTTGAGTTCAGTCTGCCCAGGAGGTGTTTATGTTTGTAATCAACATCCAGAAAAAAAATGAGATAAAAATGAATAGAAATTTAACCTAATTCCATAGAAAATATTTTCTAAAATTATTATTTTTTTGCTTTCACCTGCTACTCAGAGAGAAAACCTAGAGAGAAAAACTTGCGAGAAAAACATACAGAGAGAAAAAGCCAAACTATTCATATCATTTAAAGGATAATAAAGTTTAAATTGTTGCCTTGTTGGTAACTCATATACTCGCATGAGTAACAATGTAACATTACATACACTGATACACAACAATACATGGTCAAAACACAAATAAAGTCAAATTAAGTTTGAATCTTCTAGATTCTCAACAATACATGGCCAACAATAAAAGAAGAATCAGCAACCTTCTGCTGCCCCTTGATCTTAAGAAGAAAACAATTTTAGAGATCTCTGCTGCTTCCAAGGACCTGATAATGTTATGCACCTAATCTATACATCCACCAGTTTCTAGAGATGAACATGTGTCTAAGCAAATTGAAAGCAAGTGCAAATCAAACACAGAAAGATAAAGATAAAATTTTTCACAAACAAGCAGAAACAATCAAAAGTCAAGATGGATATTAACTTAAAGAGAAAATGCAAACACTCATTCAAATAAAAATTAGCCCAGTAGAATGAAAAAGAAATAACCCAAAATAGACCTAACTCTTTCTTTTTTTGTTTTCGCTTTTTTTTTTGCTGCAGTAGGGAATTCTATATTTATTGTAGCCAGTGTAATTGCTAGACCCGACTTCATGTCGTAAGGAGCTTGATTTTCATTATCCATGAGGATGGCCAATAAGGGCAGTACACCATCAACCTTAGGCAGCACCAGCAGCCTTTAGAAAACTAATGGACTTTTTATTTTTTTCCTCTTCAAATTTTCTCAATGACTTTATTTTACAATATAATAGCAGTAGTATTAATAAATCCATCATCTTGCATTAGTCTAGCAGTAGTATTAATAAATCCATCATCTTGCATTAGTCTAGCAGCTATTATGAGCAAAAGCATCATTTTGCAACAGAGTAGCAGCTGGTATTGAGAAAAGCCACCACTGAACAGAGATTTATATCATTATCTGGTCTAAATTTTGAGAATGGATATAAAGATAAGGACCCAAGCTCTTTAAAGAAATAGAGGTTGACATGAATTCAGGAACAGATACAAGTCCAGTACAAGAGCACCAAAAATCTCTAGGCAGATTGAAGAAGACAAAACGAAAAAGAGATTACAAGTTTGATTAGATATATAAAACATGCATTGACATATGAAATAGAGCACTTAAGACATATGAAACAAAGCACTTAGGAGGCACCAAGAGCCAGAACAAAAGCAATGCCTCAAGAAAGTGAACTAAAATAAGGGAAATGATCAGTGCTGCATTTAGAAGCCATTTGATATAAGAGATTATGGATTGAAGCCAAATCTAGGCCCAAAAAGAGAAATAAGGTAAGAAACTGAATGGGACTCACCAACAATGGAATACCAAAAAATCTGCAACCCTACAGACCCAAGCGAAGATGAGAAACCTCAAATGCAAACAAATTTCTGGTCCAGAGAGAAGAAGGGAGACGAAAATGAAGATGAGAAATAAAACTGAATCTAATGTCACATGGGTTAAATAGGGAAGAGAAGACTGGGCATGGCGTTAGGGTCACATCTTCTCATTCATTTACCCTTCCAACACCATTAAAAAGCCGGTTTTGAAGGCGCAGAATAGGCAAACTCCCCCCCTTTCCCGCGTTAATACACAGCCTCTCTCACGTATTGAGTGCAGTGCTCTTTTTCGTATGTGTACCCGCCTTTATAATTTAAACACCCCCTTACCTCATCTTCTTCTCTCTTTTTCTTTGCTTTGACATAAATCCAAAGAAACGCGACAGCAGAAAGGAGCCATCAAATGCCATTGACTAAAGACAACAGAAAATAAAATCGATCATAAGGTAAAAAAAAAAAAAACCAAAAGGAGAGCATTGTGTTATTGAGTCCTACTAAACTTAATTTACAATTCAGTCAACAAAAGTTTCACCATGAATCTATTTTCAGCCTCTACAGATTTAACCACCCAACTTTGTTTTTAGCATGTCTCTATGGGACAAAGTTGCTTCCAACAAAGCAATAAAATTCACTGATTTCAAAGCAACAAGTCTGTGGATTCTATTAACGTGTATTCCACAACAACAACAACGAGAACAAGGATTCTAACTGATAACTGAGTTCAATAGGCTCATCCCACACATTAAAGGAAAAAAAAAAAAAAAAAAAAAGAGCCAACACCCAATAGGTTAAACAAAACAGGTTTGATCTTAAACAACAGGTATTAGCTCTTGTTCTTCAAATAACAGGTTCGACCTTAAATAACAGGTTCGACCTTAAATAACGGGTACGACCTTAAATAGCAGGTTCGACCTTAAATAGCAGGTTCGACCTTAAATAACAGGTTCGACCTTAAATAACAGGTTCGACCTTAAATAATAGGTTCGACCTTAAATAATAGGTTCGACCTTAAATAATAGGTTCAACCTTACATCTCTGAAATTTATTCAACGCCAAATGCAAAATGAAGACAGATTAGAAAGATACCTTGGGACACGAAAATGTCTGCTGCTCGCCGCGAAAATGTTCGTTGCTCGCCGCGAAAATGTTCACTGCTCGCCGCGAAAATGTCCGCTGCTCGCCGTGAAAATGTTCGCTGCTTGCCGTTGGAATGCTCGCCGTAGATGCTCCGATCGCCGATGGAGTCGTCACGTGCTGCCAATCCAAGACGAGAAGAGAGTGCAGATGCAGAAAGGGAGAAATGCACGTCGAAGAAGAAAGGAGGGAAACAGGCGTGCGTGGGTGATGCATTTGGAGATTTTGAGACTACAGACCTAGATCGTGGCTTAAAGAGAAACCTTTAGCCACGAAACTAACATTTAATTTCGTGGCTAAACAGAGACATATAACCACAAATGAAATATTAAAACGACGAAATTTTTTTTTTAAAAAAAAAAAAAAAACAATTTAAATTATTAGTCACAAAAATTTTACATTTCATGGGTATTATGACTTATAAAATTATCATTTCTAATAATTTAAACTTTACCCATAACCCTTCTTTAGTAACAAAAAAAAATTTTGTGGTTAAAAATAATATTGTTACTAAGAAAAAAAATTCGCTGAAACGGAGCCTGGTCGCTGTAAAACACCTGACCTTCGTTCCAACCAGACATGGTTCCCGATCTGCGTTCCTTCCCTCAGTCGCAAAAACATCACTCACAGAAAGACGGAAACGGGGGAGGCGATACTGATGCAGTGCTACGCCTCGTCTTCGCAGATCGTTGGGAGAGGAGACTTGGCGGGAACTCTTTGGCGGGACGGGACACCGAGGGCCTGCACTCGGGACTGAGTCCGGACGTTATGACTCACCCAGACTCAAATTCTCGACTCGTCGAGTCTCCTAATTTGATACGGTTTCTAGTTTCCCATACCCAATTATAGTCCCACGCACGAAATCCCAATTCAGCTCTAACTGCTCTCCCTGGCTCCTCTCCTCGTACAATTAATCTTGTTACTCACTATATATATGAATTAAACATGGCCGTGTGCGTACTCTTGATTTGCTTCTTCACCGCACAGCTAGTGGAGATTAATTGGTAATTAGTAAATATGGCCGTCGCAGGTAAACGCCCGCACACAAGGGACGACCTGCCCGAGGACATATTGCTCGAAATCTTTTCTCGTCCGACACAGTCGTCGCTGTTGAAATCACTGCTGAAGTGTCAATGTGTTTCGCGAAGATGGCGAGATATAATCGAGAGATCAGCATATTTGTTCCCCGGATGGATGAACGACCACGTTTTCATGGTAGCCCATCGATTCGAAAAGGATGAGTGGCCCAGGTTTTATCGGTTGGACTTTAATGGAAGTAAAGGGGGCGGAAGCGCAGGAGCGCTTATCTATGATCACTATATCGAATCCCTCCTGCCAATCACCGGTTGCTTGTACAGATCCGCTACGTACTTCAACGGCGTCGTCTTCTATGCCAAGGTTTTAATCCAAGATGGTTTTCGTTATGACATCAGTTACGATATCTATAATCCTCTTTCCCGGTGCAAATCCACTGTTCGACCGATCACGCCATTCCTGCACGGTGATCCGGTGTTGTTGGGTTACGCGCCTTCTACTCATCCTACTTTTCACGACCGAAACGATCCCTTCAAATTCGTCGTCTTCCACGGCTTGATGAGATACGGCCGGTATCGGGCCATGGTCTCGATTTTCGACTCCGGAAGGACCAAAACCGATGATACTTGGGAGACGGAGCAGGTCATTTATTCTGACGATCGTGTCTTCTACCATCTGCCACTTGTCTCGGCCTCCTCCTCTTACCCCTCTTGCTTCTATCTTCGTGGAATGCTACATTGGATCCAGATTTCATGCATCCTCGTCTTCTGCTTGGACACACATACTTTAGGACTCATCGAATTGCCCGTCCAGTCTGGGATACTGCCCGGTGGCGGGTGCTTATGGGAATCGGAGGGCCGCCTCCATTACTGCCAAATCTATCCGTCACATGATATCGGCCTATGCATCTGGGTTCTTGACGAGCACCCGGGTGCAGTGCTTAAAGGTAGCATCCAGGCAAGTGATTGGCGCAAGATTTTCGGTCTTTCCCAGCAGAAATTCAATTCGATGCTCACTGAAGCCGGCCGCCGTCCCTTCACCAGCACCACTCGTGTATGTGCTTTCGATGAACGTCTTCTGATGATCCACCTCGAAACGCCGCAAGGTCCTCTTTGTTACGACATGTATCAGAAGAAATTGATCGCCCCCCTCCTCCCTTACGATGATTCTCCCATCATCCTATTATAAATCTATTTGTCATGATATTTTAATTTGATTTATTAGGCTTGAAATCAAACATGTGAAAAACATATTTTATTTTATTTTTTGTCTTCAATTACTTTATCTCGTTCCTTTTCTGATTCCGTGTACTTTCTCTAATTGATTATGCTTCCGTTTGTAAATTTTGCTAGCTTTCTGCATCTCCGTGGTCAGAAACATTCGATGACAGTAACGAAGATACAGACTTTAGTTAATTTTCTTTCTTTTTCTGGTTCGTGGAGCTTTAGCTCAGAGTTCCACAGCACAATGGCAAACTCTTAAGTGGTATGTGTTCTTTTTTTTCTCTCTGCTTTTTTCTCTCTTCTCATAAATAAACCCTTTTAAGTTCGTTTTAGAAGATTTTCATATTCATCGGCTTTTACTAACCATTAGATCCACGAAGAAGAACGTAACCTGAAATCTCCATGCGTTTGTGTAATGGCTCTAACTTGTATGTGCTGTGGTTTGAACGATTTCAGGTCAAGCGCCACTGGTGATCGCACGTAGAGGATACTCGTGGTGACCGCTCGCAGAGGATCACAATGGAGCACTTGGATAATGTCTTGAGTATTCACAAGGGTGAGTTATCCAATCTGTCTAACCTCAGCAAATTACTGTTGACTATGCTGTACTTTCTATGAGTGCAATGAAGCAAACGGGATCACACATTTAGTTCCGTTTGACGGTAGGTTACATTACCTTTTGATCATGGGAATGTAATTCTGAAAACATAAATTGTCCATCTGTTATAAGGCCCCTGATCTCACATATGTCATTAGGTACAACTCCATTCAAGTGGACCTCATCGATGTAATAAACATACTGCTGATCATTCAAAACACAGGTATTGCCATGATCCACTCTATGTATTCTCCCACATCCTCTGGGACATGCCACTTCCAAGGACCTAAATATAAAAGAATTATGACAATTGAGAAACCAACCCATAATATACTCGAAAATCTAGAAACTAACAGAAATAAACAACCACAGGAGCACTCACTTTTAGTAATTTCTTATGGTCCCTGACTAGGAGCCTTAGGAAATCCTTGACGGTAAACATTCCGGCACAGAGTAACTTCTTATGCAGTGCCCCTTCTTTTGCTATTCTATCCAATCTCCACACCTGATCATGTAAAGCTGGTGGATAATGTTTCTTGTACACTAGAAATAGCAGAAACAGACATTTAATACTAGAAAAATAAATTTCCAAATAAACGACCACTCTCAATCTTTTCAACACAAAAATTTAAAAATAAATAAAACTACACATGATAATGATCAAGACAAGCCAACTCCTTTATATATATTTGGATCAAACTACCACAATTATCCAGGTCGTGATCAGTATAAAAGAGGAAACTACCTTCTAATTCGTTCGTTTTTGCAATAAACAACTTGGATAATGAGGCATTTAGATGTATGTACAGTTATGCATCTGTTACTGCATAGAAGCCGTATTGGCTGTTTTATGACAAAACTGAGGTTTGACCAGGTCAACAATATATTGTGAATATCTTGAGTTGCCTAATCGTGGGATATTGAGTTTCCTAGACTCTATAGAAAAGAAATCAACGTATGTCATCACCAAGGATAAAGGTGATTGAGTTTCCTAGTTGGGATAGGAAAGTAAGCCACACAAGATATGTTGGGGACGAAAGACAGAAAGATAGATGGTTAAACCCTAATGGTATATATAGCATAATACGTCTTTGGTCTAGGGTTACGCAGATGATTACGAAAGTATCAAGTAGAGACGCCGTTTTTGGGGGGGAGCAATGAGGAATATGTTGAAGTTAACATCTTGAAGGTGCTAGTTTTGATGGTGTATGTTTGTTTCTTGAAGTTGATTAAGGGTCTACTAGCTTTCCAAGAAGCAACCCGACCATTATAATAGGTGTTCTCATCCCGAGAAGCCTTCGTGAAGAAAGTCCACGGTGAGAGGGATCACACTAAGGGGAGACCTAGTGTGTGGGTATCAAATAGCTTTTTGTGGAAGTGTGTTGTGAAGCTAGACTAGGGAAGAAGAGGCTTTGTTGAATCCTTGCGGGGAGGAGAACTTATTACCATGTAAGTTATTTTTGCTGAACTACTGTAATACTCTTTCTAGTGGATTTTGGTACCCTGGGCCGAATGCCCCGCAGATTAAGAACGATTGGTTCCGAACTGCGATAACAATTTGTGTTGTGTTCTTTCTGTTCATAAGAGTAACTCTAAGTGTCACTACACCAGTCTTCGGGTGTAAGTACACTCCTGCGCTCACGTTTTAAGATTACAGGAATTACTGTAAGTACCCTTCAGGAATTACGGTAAGTACACTTCTGAATACACGTCTAGACTTTACTTGGAATTTCAGCATCTATGGTCATGCAACTTTCAGAGTTCAATCCGATAAATTAGTTGAGATCAAAAGAACTTGTTTGATCCACAATATGATTAAAGTTTTCTTGTTCAACATATCGACTTAATTTCTGTTTACATTATTTCATGTTTAACACCTAATCAATTGCATTTTTTTATATATATAAAGAGGTTATCTATCTTTGTGTCCTCTACGAGATGTTTAAAAGAGAGGTTTTGTAACAGGAACCCAATATTTGCTGTAGAGAAGGTCAGCTAGATATCCAGTCACAACATCATGTCAAAGTAAAACTACCAAAGAATGCATAAAGAATTAGCTTCCTATTGAAGACTCCTTAAGTAAAGAGAGACGTACACTCTCCCCGATGATCTTTAACTGTGAAAGCATCTGTCGTAGCTTCACGATCCGTATTTCGTCACAAAAGCCAGGAGCAACTTTCACACCCAATCTGAATTTCCAGCTTCTTGTCCAACTTAATTGAATTATCAGCAAAGGTGAGGTCACCTAGAGAGAGTCCCAGTACTCCTTCAGTGACTGATACATCTAAATCTCCAGTCAAAAGAGGTCTTTCACCTTTTCGTTCCTCAACCTCAAAACTTTCAAATCGTTCTTTGGTCCAACTATCATCTGCTTCATCATTAAAGTCTCCTTCAAGCACTAGTACGTTTAATTTGACAGATGATTTAGACCTTTCCACTACAACATGACCTGTGTTTGCATGCAGCAAGAAAACATGAATGGCCGCTCCCTGCCCCCCTTCTACCTTTGCACCTGTGAAATAGTTGTGAAGGTAGCTTTGATATGAAACAACAATGAAATTTTGTTTCTTCTGGACCCTCTAATTTTGGCAGTGGAGACCTGCATAATTGACAGAGAATTAACTGCTTTGTCCGAAATACATCCTAATCCCAAATTGGGAAATATTAAACTTATAAAAATCTATAATAGTTCAATGAACTAAAAAATATTGTGCAGATGAATTTCGATCAATCTAACATTTTTTAATTGAAGATAAATTTCAAATGGAAGAACTTAATGTTTTCAGATTCTTGTTTTTGTGAAAAGCTTATAATCTATACCAAGGGCAGATAATCCCATCGCAGAAAACTGCAACCCCAGAAACCATGGAGTACTTGTGATGTAGTGGAAAGTTTATGATACTGTGTCGATATAATAGAACAATTGTTTGGACTATAGTAATAATAGCAGGCCTTTCAATCTGTTGACCATGGCCTAATTTTGTAAAAGCTCTCTCCAACTCTTCTCTGACCTGTTCATTCACAACAGTTAGGGACAGGATGCAAATGAGTCCACTTGGTTTTACTACTTCACTGGTTTTACAAGTGTAAGACCATTTCTCCACTTAATTCAGAATTTTCCGAGTAAAAAAGAGTATATCTGAAGAAGAAAAAAGTATAAATAAAAAATTGCATTAATCTTTTCCCTGTCTTGCAGAGTGCATCCTTTATTTACATTTGTTGCCTAAGTTTATCCAATGGACCTGCACATCGTGGTTTAGGAAAGGAACAGGCAACTATTAAAGATATTGAAAACAAGAGTAAGATTAATAATGATGAAAACCTAATTTGACAAGGAGAATCACCACAAATAGCAATATAGTAATATGAGAAATTTAAGACTTGGGTGTAAAACTCACTGGGACGCCATGGCAAAACGTATTACATTTCTCAGCCTCCTATGCTATTCCTCTTGCTTCAACAAAAGTTAGTTAAATTCATGTGATGACTGTTCTCTTCTGCAACAACTCTCTTGCAGTTTCAGCTCTTCAGTCAAAAGATCAACAAATTGCTTTCCCATCTCCTTGTTGAGTTCCAGATCATCCTATCCACAATTAGACATCATATCAGAGTGGACATCAGATCAACTGTATTAAACTCTCTTAGCACACAACCAGTGGAAGCAAACAATTTTCTTTTCTTTCTTTTTCCTTTTTTTTTTTGGTAACATCAGAGCTAAGAATTAGGTAGTGAAAATAGTGTCAAATAGAACATCTCTCAAAGCAAACAGTCAAGTGCTTCCACAAAACACCAAAAAAAAAAAAAAAAAAAAAAAGAACACACTAAAGAGGTAAAAGGCTCCATAAAAAAATTCTCAAAAAGAAAAGCCTCCATAAAGAAAAAACGCATATCCAATAAATCCATAAGAAGGTAAACCGGTGCAAACAGTAACCAATTAGTCTCAGCCTTCACCAGGTAATTAACGACACAGCTTCCTAACAACCATAAACGTGAGAGTTGAATTCTTTTTCTTCTAACCAATGGAAAGCCTCCTTCCAGTTCTGCTTCTATAGATCATGATCCTTTTCATCTTCAACGATGAAAATATATATCAAGCTCAAGCATGAATACCTCTCTGACTCCCGATAAAATACTATAGTTTAACCCTGTTTGCCTGTTTACAACTGATTTACTTTTCGACTTCCACAGGAATGAAAAGATCACGAAGTCCATTTGGATGCTGTGTTTGTAGAAAAGTGTATCAAAGAATGTATTAGAACTGAAGCATGAAAATTTTCATCAGAATTTCCTCACCAAAAAAAAGAAAAAAAAAAAAAAAAAAAAAAAAAAAAAAAAATCATCATGATAGGTCAACCATGGGAATCTCGCTTTGGCTATTGCAGTTTATAGCAGCAACACAAAATTCACAAAGTAACCTACAGAAAGAAACTCATAGAGTGATTCTTACCTGCAATGGAGAGGTTGACAACCCTGCATAAGAAACAAAGAACCAAATAGCCAAGTTAGACTAGAAAAGTGAAACAAAATGGTGTTTAACAAGAATAAAATTCAAACAAAAATCACAGCTACTCCATATATAAAGTCTTTGAGATACATGTAGGTCCCTGCAAAGCAGAGCATGCTTCAAATAAAAAGGTAAAGTAGTAATAACAGACTGTTCAATTTTACAAGGAAAGAACAATTTCAACATATACTGGGAATGGACCCCTTCAAGCAGAACTTTTTTATATTAATGAGAAGTTCCCAATTTATTTTTATATCTTTTTGGAAAAAAATGCCCGAAGATAATAAGGGTTCAGTAAAATAGCTTAGTCATAGGAAGAGCCGGGTTATGTAAGTCTCAAAATACATTTAATCCACACAGAATTGGTGTTTTTCTTTCAGATTTGTCATCTCATGCGGCTCCGGCAGGAAAAATTTCAAGTGAACAGATTCCTCTGAGAAAGTAAAAATAGCCTCCCACACCACAATTGCAATTAATGTAATTTATGAATGTGTGACATTCCCCAGCAATCAAACAATCGTTGAAGAAGAAGAAGTAACAGAAACCTTCCAGATGCATGGCAACTCTACCTCTGGAGATAAGACTCACATTTCTTATTACAAAAACTTAGTTTGCATCATATCAGATTTAGGAACCTTAAAATTATGAAACCCCCTTCTTTAAATGAAACAAGAGATTTTACTTCCCCAGCCATTTTCCAGAAGGAACATATAAACATTAAAAATAAAAAATAAAAAAAACCCCACAAAGAGAAAAATGTTCACTGACAAATAAAAACTTGAAATCATGAAGAAACCCATGAGTCACACTATATATGGCTATACAACACCTCAATTAGGAATTGCATGATTTACTCTTTAACGCCTGGCTTTATTATGCTAATACTTATGCCACTATTCCCTCGATTGTCAATGACTTGGCCTATTGGCATAATTTAGCGTTAAGAGACTTGCAAAACTTTATAGTATGTGATGTAGGTCAGTTTGCTACTTACATTATCGTCTTTCAGAGCAATGATGGAACCAGATTTTTCTTCTATTATAATACAGTTATCATCTATTATTATCATGAAGATGGAAAGGCAATTACGACATGAATCCAAACGTGTAACCGGAAATAACTTAGATAAGATTGCTGTAAGCAATTGAATCTACATGGACAGGGAAAAGGCAGAGTGGATTAACCATGCACACATGTTTGTGCACTCACACACACACCTCCAGAAATTAAACTATAATGAGTAGGTGACTTCTCCCTCCAAACTAACACAAAATCACATAACATAAACTCCACTTAAAACTGTTATTGGTTTATGTTAAAATAGAATTCCAGTCAAACTGTTATTATTTTATGTCAAAATAATAGAACACAACAAAAATAAATCCTCTCTTTTGGAAAATTGTCAATATCAAGCGTATATGTCAATCAAACAACACTGACATTTCAGCGAATTCCTTGGCTAACATTAGCCAGCCAAGGAAGGAGTGCACAAGACTGATCTAACTATTGAGCTAGCTTCCCATGCCTGTGTAACCCATATATATGATGTAAATTAGGCAGCAGCTGCTGCCTGCTGCTACATTCTTGTAATTCTTTTCTACAGCAATATAAAGATCACTACATTCTTGTTGATATTCTCTTGCTAAAAATGTTAGTGGCAAGTTTATAGGTCCGACAACTAAAACTGACCTTCTCTTTTTGGAAATTGTTAATAATGCATCGAAATCCTACACAACTCTGGGATATTATAATTAGCTTAGAAGCAGCTTAGTATCTAGTCTAAGAGGAAAATAATTTATGAATGACAATTTACAGAAATTAAAAAGAATTAAGCAATGAAAAATGGTTAATAGCACCACCGCACAGAAAGTAAAGGCAGTATCGCAGCTCAGCGTGTGAGAAGTCGGAGAAGTCCCAAAACACCAAACAATTTACACAAACTGTCGACAGATCTAGATCGAAACACTAGGCCAATAAGGACAAGGAAATTAAATCTTAAACGGAAATAAGACCCGAAAATTGGTTGCCACGAAGTCCAGAAAAAACTGTGCCCAGTTTTAAAAGCAGAAACAGCCAATAAATATTAGCAACAAAAAAAAAAAAAAAAGATTATCTTGATTTTCACTCAAATCCAACCTACCTGATACTAGACCAAAATTACATACAAGAAGCAGATAGAACGGAAAAGGAAAAGAACACACTAACCACAATAAAACATCGAATTACAACGCCGTTTCAGCAGGTTCGAAATGAGACAACAGTTACGCACTCCTCAAATTAAGTTCCTCCTTAGAAGGGAAGGAGCGAAACAAAAAGAAAAAAACTAAGCAGTTAAAGGGGGAAAAAAAAAAAAAAAAAAAAAAAACAAAAGACAGACGCAAAACCTGGTGCAATATAATAGTGAGGAGAGACAAAGGAGGAGGGCAATCACACACACAAGGCTTAAATTTCCAATACAAAGCCGGTCCCGATACGTACAGAGCCCCATGAATATTTCTCTTACACCTTTGCTGTAAGAATATACACAAGAAAGCCAGGAGTGTCTTTTGATCCCTGCCTTCTGGTCCGCCGTCAATCTTGAAGGGAACTTGACATCGAACTGGGCAAAACTTCCTTCTTAGTATCTTAGTAAAACTTCCTTCATCGATTTTCGAAGTCATCTCTCATAGCCATCGCCAGACCCATTCGTTTCACCGCATCATCAGTATAGTCGTCGTTCCAGTCAACAACAAGTTGCTGCGTCAGAACCACTTAGCTGCCATTCATCTTGCAAAACCAATTCAGCAATTAAAAGACCAAGCCTGGTTACCAACTGTAGAAGCCAAGAAAACCACTGACAATCCTCATTCGATGGATCCAACAGAGGAGCGCCCAAGTCCTCCTCCCATCTCAACAGAAGCAGCATAAAGGGGATCGTGATCCCGATCGACCCCCAACAACGGCTACAAATAGCCAGAAACATTTTGTTGAAAGGGTTCGAAAAATTTTTTGTCGAGAAATACACTCATGCACATAAGCTCTTTCGAGCCGAAGAAGTTAAGCAACTCGTTGTTCGTCGAGATTCACCAGTTTGACCGGGGCAGCTCTACATATTCACCGGCAACGTCAACAAATCGATACATGCGGAATACAAACACTTCTGTTCGACCGACGAAACCATTATCGTTCGTGAACAGTCGGTCTAAAACTCAGATTTCGACGTCAACTCGCCAGAAGCCGAAACTTCATTAATTTACACAGAAATCGAATAAGAGGAAGACTAGGAGATTGTACTCGCATCCCTTATAT
This sequence comes from Aristolochia fimbriata, assembly GCA_019845555.1. NCBI lineage: Eukaryota > Viridiplantae > Streptophyta > Magnoliopsida > Piperales > Aristolochiaceae > Aristolochia > Aristolochia fimbriata. The sequence goes on from CM034078.1 coordinate 5,278,069, forward strand.
TCAAAATACAAAATTGTAACTCAAATTCTCTGTTACAAATCGATTTGTTGTCTCGGTCGCGCTTCTTGGCGGATCGGCGGATTTTCAATGAAACAACTATATATTATGTAATTAAACCACTACAAAATTTTGTTGAGCGGATGATGTCCTCACGTACTACTCATGGAGACTAGTAATTGGTTCAACCCGAGAGTGAACACTCGGGAGGGAAGCCCTGCGCGAAACGCTTCGCGTCGCGGCAATAGTCATAGATCATCTGGTTCTTCCGGACCCACCTTAGCTTCCGGGCTCCTCGTGGGTCCAGCGTCTGGGTCCAGTACCACTCCCCTTTCGAATAATCGGAGCAACCTCTCGACCGTCCCTCCGACTCCGACCACACACAAGCGTCCGCGGCGAAGCCTTCGTAGAATGCGATAAAAGGGGCCTTGGACCAGTCAATCTTGACGAGCCCCCCACGGGTGGCCCACGCGTCTCCGTTCCAGAGACTGGAGTAGAGCCGCATCGGTTGGCTATTAGGGTATGGGACCCCCACTTTCTCCGCGTTCCTGAACACCCTGATCGGAGTTCCGTCCACAAAGAACAGTATCAGCTGCGGATTCCATAGAATTGAGTAGGTGTGAAAGTCGGTGCGAGGATCAAACCAGAGGTAGAACTGTTGCTCCCGGTTACCCTTCCCTTGAGTGAAGACGTTTGTGTGGAGGATGTAAGGCTCGCCCGTCACGTTCCCCAGGAACTCCAAATCTATCTCGTCGTGTCTACCTCCCGTCGAAGATAACTATACACATGCATGCACAAAGTAAAGGGCGTTGTTTATATACTTATATATCATCAACATATATAGTACTAGATAGTAATGTCGACAAGTTAGGTGTACTTCGTTAATATTGGATCTTACATAGTATGCGGTGACCGTCCCGGCGGAGTTTCCCGGTACCAATTGGATCCGCATGTCTATCTTAGCATACAAATATTCTTGCTTGGATTGGAAGCCAGAACCGGAGTCCCTGTCGAGGGAAAGCTGGAGGAGCTGTCCGCCATTTGATATCTTCGCTCGTTCACCTCCCCATAGTATCTCCACGTCCGAAAAGAAATCCCCAGCGGCCACGACCTCGAAGAAGAGGGAAAGGACAAGGCCGTGCAGGATTAGCTTCATAGTTCTCCTCATGTTAAACTGTTGCAGGGGGTACTGCATGCATGCGATGAAGGAATTTATATATATATATATATATATATATATATATATGTATATTTCGGTACTCTCTTTGCTCCCTCCCTGGAGAAGCTGCCGGATTATATACATGAAGGAACGGAAGAGAGTAGGGGCCGGAGACTTGTGTACGGCTATCCGCTGCAGAAGGATCGTGGGCGTACGGCAGGAGTTGATTTTTTTTCTGGGTTTGATTTGTTTTCCACAAAATTGGATGATTAAGAGTCCTCCAGACGCATATGCCATTGAAACTTCAGTTTGCTAAATGCTGTTAAAGGTGGGATCTAATTAATTAGTCGCGTCATATTTGTAAATTCTAAGGCGGAGAGGCTATGGACCAGACCCTGAGAAAGTTCGGGTCAGAATCAGATGGGCTTTTGAGTGCGGATCGGTCCAGGGTAGCTGCAGCTCCCAATCTGCGGCCCACACGAGTGTAGGCCGCTAATTGGGTGGAGCAGCCCTGTAAAACATGTTAGAGCAGACGGGCAGATAAAAGTATATACAACCAAGTGGATAGCGCGTTTAATTTATTTCTCTATTCTTGAATCTTTACACCACAATTAACAAAGCTAATTATGAAAATAAAACACATACATATCAAAATATACATGCTATATATATATATATATATATATATATCTATACACACACCTACGGGACAAATTTGTTTATTCCTAGTTGTGATGGATCTACCTATCGATCTTAGTCCGAGAGGGAACACTCGGGAGGGAAGCCTTGTGGGAAACGCTTGACGTCGTGGCAATAATCGTAGATCATGTAATTCTTCCGAACCCACTTCAGCCTCTGGGCCCCCGTGGAGTCCAGAGACTGGGCCCACCAACTTCTTTTCGAGGCTGCTGAGCATGTGGACCTTCCACCCGACCATACACAGGCGTCGGCGGCGAACCCCCGGTAGGATGCAACGAACGGGGCCCGAGACCAGTCGATCTTCACCAGGCCCCCACGAGTGGCCCACTCGTCTGCGTTCCACAGGCTGGAGTAGAGCCGCATCGGTTGGCTCTTCGGGTATGGGACCCTCGCTCCCTCCGCGTTCCTGAACACTCTGATCGGAGTTCCGTCCACGTAGAATCTGCAGAACAGCCAAGAAATTCCCCATGCATTCATGCATATTAACATATATATATTGGACTAGAAGTTGAGAGTCTTGAGACGTGCAATCATGCATGCAACAGTTTCAACTAATTTGATTAATGAAATTTCACGTCATTTTTAGCACTTTTTACTCGTGGGATTTGAATCTTTCTACCTATTATTTTTTAACGACGACATTTTAAATAATCATAATCGGAACTGAAGTAATGGAGAGAAGAGAAGCTGTAGATAGTTACTTAACAGTATTTGCTGCGGGTTCCAAAGAACGGAGTAGGTGTGGAAGTCGGTCCGGGGATCGAACCAGAGATAGAATTGCTGTTCCCTGTTGCCTTTGCCCTGAGTGTAGACGTTCGTGTGAAGGATGTAAGGCTCACCGGTGACGTTCCCCAGGAACTCGAAATCGATCTCGTCGTGGGTTGGTCCCATTGAAGATAACTGCATAGCCACCACCCACCACATAATTAAATACCACTTAATTTACCAATCAAAAACTCTAACAAAACAAGTTACGAGTACTTAATTTGTAGGAATATCTTAAATTCTTACATAGTAAGCGGTGACAGTTCCGGCGGAGTTTCCGGGGACCAATTTGATCTGCATGTCTATCTTTCCAAACAAATATTCCTGCTTGGACTGGAACCCAGAACCGGAGTCCCTGTCGAGCGAAAGCTGGAGGAGCTGCCCGGCATTGGATATCTTCGCTCGCTCATTGCCCCACTTGATGTCTACGTCGGAAATGAAATTCCCCGCAGCGCCGGGGAAGGAGATCAGTGAGAGGAGAAAGATCGTCATGTACAGGAACACAGCAACTCTCATGTGTGACATCTTTGCAATTTGTTTATGAACGCGCGCGTTCTTAATTTATAAGAATGTTGTTGCAGGAAGTGGGAAGAAGCAGCAGGCTTTATACAGGCCAGGGAAGTATTACTGGTGGAGACAGAGGGATTGAAGAGATTTGCATGCAGCAATGCGCTGCAGCTGGCTTATTCTTGGGGTTGGCGAGCGTTCGAAGGACGATATTTTTTCCAAAGGGTAAGGCTTGAGGCTATAGAGGCAGTAGAGGAATTAGATATGACTTGGAACTATGGACTCAAAGTAGTTCGTGGCGATTGATGTTGATTGTATAGACTATGAGATAATTAATTGCAGTCGTTTTCTGACAAGAGCCAACCATTAGCAAGCTGGAAACTCGTAACCTTTTATTTTTTTTAATCTTCTTTTTCTTCTTCTTCTTCAATGCCCTCCTCTGTTTTACAACGTCTAATTTAATTTATATACCTATGCATGCATGGTTCAAGACAGGCCGATTTGGACAATCCATTGGGTAGTATCGTTGTTAAGCTTTGTATGTTGCAAGATGAGTGAGTAACTTGTATTTCTAACCCAATTTTTTTATGTCAACTAGTGAAACACATGAACTTCGAGGCTCAACTAATTAAATCCATCGAACGGAGTACTCTTCAGTCTCGTTCAAACACAAAAGTCAATATTTTTGGGTTAATTAATTAAATCACGAGCAAGTAAAAGCATGAAAGAGATGGGGAAAATACACGCCCTTAGTTTTTTAAAGTATTAATTCCAGCTAATTGTAGTCTATATATTCTTTTTGTTGTTGTTGTTTAGTAACAGCCACCAATAATATAAAGACTTTGGGAAAGAGGAGATAAAACCTACTTCAACTAGCTCAATTAAAGGAATATTTAACGTTACTGGAAGGATGTGGACTCTGATAATTAATTAACAGACGACGACGAATCTGAATCTTGTCCTTGTTTTGTATTAATCTTCCCCTGTTTGTCTCAGTCACTGAGCTGCAATCCGAGGTGCAGTTATGGCGTGTCATTGGCAGCTACAACTGGCAGGTTTTGTCACTTCAACGCCTCTGTGCGCGTCCAGTTCAGGGTGATGTTTATCCACATTGGTGGGACTTGCTTGGGAGACTTAGAACTCCCCTGTTTTGAGATGGCATTATCCTTGCTCTTGGCTTCTTCTCCCATTCCTCCATTCTAGAACCAGACCCCAACTGGGGTTCAATGCATGCATACTCTGGCCCTCAGTCGTCTGATCGATCAATTTGTTACTGTATCATCTCTATTATTTGGGAAATATGGATAGCAGTCACTTGTTTCAGTGATTGATTCCTGTCCTTCGTGATGGAATATTGAAGGTAGCGTAATTGCGTAAAGCAACAAAACGTCCAAAACCATATATCATTCATTCCAGTTGGTGATGAAGGAAGACGACATTAGTTTCTTATAGGCGAGGATGACTAGAGCTGGACCACTACTCTGAAGTCTGAACTTCTTTCTTCATGCACTGCCGGCTGCCTTTAATTGGTGAAAGGGAAATGTCATTAGGCCGTCTGTACTCTGTA